>CM018681.1:62901291-63288791 GCA_009363875.1 Mikania micrantha
ATGGATTCTCGGTTGCGATGGAACAACTAATGGGTTCCCGATTAGGTTGGGTTCTTGGTAGGCTATCTTGGGCCGTTATGTTGAAGTTTTGATTTAGAGATCCGACTAGGTGATATCGGGACTTACAATCCTATCAAGATAGCCTTTGACAAAGGCTTCCCCGGTTAGCCTAGAGGCTTGAAGATCAGCTAAGATATTTTTTCTATTTCATTCTCCAAATTCTTCACTTGTTCAAGTTCTTTATCTGTGGGGAATCGCCTCTTAGGTGAAAAGGAATGTCTTTCAGTGGAGACTTGGTTTCTTAGTTGCAGTGGCAACTGGATTTATTAGAGAGGAGCTTCTGGTAAGAGTAGGGGAAGCAGAGATCTCCTCATCATCATCAATCACTAGTTTCCTTTTTCAGGATTTTAGCGATGAGATGGGTCTGTCATCATCAGAGCCAAAGTTTGACTCTTTGTTTGAGGCTGGAGACTTTAGGCATTTGGCTGAGCTTGGTTTGGGTCACATTTCCATAGATTTCTTTCTTCTTGAGAAAGAGTGTTTTATCTCAGGTTGAGGTTCGGGAGGAATCTTTGAAAGATTCAGAAGGGTTGAGACGAAAATTGAGGTGAGGGAGTGGGAGATGCGCTTCTTGCAGCCGTGGGTACCTTAGTTTACAGGAGAGTTAGGGTTAGAGTTAATTTTGATGGGAGAGGTGGTAGTGGTTGTTTGTGAAGGGTTGGAGGTTATTTGTACAGGGGTAATTTGGGTCTCAACAGTTGTTTGGGGTTCAGGGGTTATTTGTATTCCAATGATACGTATGGTGGGAGCAGGCTTAGTGGCTTTAGGTTTTGGTTTTCTGGAGTACTGGTTCCTATTTGAGAGGCATCTTCTTCTCTTTTTGTACCAAGCTGGCTATGGCATTTTCAGTTTGAAACTATTGATCTAGAGCAGCTTTGAGAAGATCCTCCTAGTTCTTTAGCTTTACAAGCTTTATCTTCTGCCGCTCAGCTTCATCATTAGCCCTCTTGCCTTTCTAAGAAACAAACAGTAGCTTCTCATTCTCCCTCTTTTTGGCTTCATCAGCCTGTTCTTTGAACCGAGAGGAAGGAGGAGCTATTCCTGTTAAAGAATTAAGGTAGAGAGTGTGATTGGCCACTTCATGCTTGAGTGACTTAATCTTGGAGTCCACTGAAACTTTTAGTAGATCCGTTTTACCTTTTGAGAGTGAAAAAGGTTTTGGGTGAAAGTTTGAAAAAGGATGGTGAGATGGGTGGTAAGCAGTGGGTTTAACACAGCTTGTAGAGTGATAGGATCAAGGGTGGAAATATATGAGGTGACTGAAGTGTTTGGGAGATCTTCAGATGAATATGCCTGCATTGGGTTGGATTGGGTTTGCAGTACTTTGCCATTCAGCACTTTGTGACCAACTCAGTGAGCGTGGCCACGTTGGTCTGACGACTTTGAACACTAGCCGTCAGTTCCTATATTTTATGCATAGATTCGTAAATCTGTTTAAGGATATCATCCAAATCCCTGATAGTAGTGTTAGTGTCAACATGACCTGAGTCCATCTCAGAAGTGTGATGTATCCCTTTCTCTTGATCTGGGGGTTATGCACTTCATCAGTTATTGCCATAGGTAGAGTCTTATTGCCAGACCCATCCATGTGAAAGCCACTTGGACTATCTCATGTAATGAATGCTCCAACTATATGGTCGGAGAGTCTAGATGGACTAGGCATCCTGAACTCATCCTCATCTCCAATTGGTGGAGATTGTACATTTATGACGATGCTTTGAAGGGGTTGCTCCTCAATATTTGAGAGAGATGAGAACCACCAATCCCAAAGCCTATAAAATCTCATGTAGAACTTGTTTTTTGTTTCATGGAGGTTCCGGGTTTCAAAAGTAGTGGTGTCCATGGTAGAGTGGACTACTTGCCGAGTATCAATTCATGCTTCAACAGTTGGTGTGGGTTCCCTTTGGAATACAACATCATCCTGTTGAGAGGATTGATGAGTAGTTGGCTCGGGTTGGGGTTCTGGATCACCTGAGAGGATGTTGTCCAGTGGGGACAATGACTTGTTTAGGGATCTCATCTTCCTAAACAGTCTTTTTGTACGTTTTAAAAGAATGTTTGGAGATGGCTTTGGATGTTTGTTTTCATTTGGTCGGTACCTTTATAGGTGTGGAATTGGTGGTGGGTGTGGTTTACCTTGGATGGTAGTGTCCTCAATTTCATCCAATGTCTTTGCTTCAGCGTTTAGTCGAGAAAAGGTCTGTTTATCAATTGTCTTCATTTGTGACAGAGGGGCAATCTGGCACACAGTTTTTATTTGATGGAACAGACAAGCCATCACAAACCTAGGAAATATTAAAAATTTAGGGGCCTTCTGGTGGTGCACAAGATGATCAAAGATGATCTAAGATACCTTACCTTTTTGTTGGTAAGAAGTGCATAAATGACATATTGCATGTCATATGGCATTTTTCCCCAACTGGTTGTCTTTTGTGTCAAGTGTTGCAGGATTGTGTGGTATAGGAACTTGTACTTGTGTTGAAGGAATGCTTTGTACAAAGTTCCATTCTTTAGTTCTCCTTGGTAGTCAAACTCAAAAAATTCAGCGTGAAGAAGCCTACAGTGAATGTGGGTGGAAAGTTCGAATCTATAAGGTTCAGAGCAAAAGAAATCAGCGAAGGGGTAATGGTGACCTATTGTTCAGTAACCACAGATGCGATGCTTTCAACAGCATCATCTTTGGTTACTATAAAAGAGTTTGCCCAAAATTGATTCAAGGCGGTGACCGAGATGTTAGGGTTGATGGTCAGTGTTGTGTGAACAAACGAACTCGACAAGAGATCCATTTTCTTATCGTACTGAGGATACTCAGATGATCGAGTGAGATAGACGATTAGGTTATGAACGAGTTTGAGCTTCAGAGAGTGAAGAGCCATTGAATCGTGTGAGAACAAAGATGAACATGATAGCGATATAGATTTTTTGAAGATAGAAACAGGGATGATGTAGCCATTATAAAATCAAGAGCGGATCTACAGGGAGAAACTGCTAGTACTTCTAACAAACGGTGGATTATCCGATTATGTCAAACATGAAAACGTAACAAAATGTAAAAAAAGGAACAAGGAGAGAGACAACAAAACAAAAAAAAATAACATAATCTGAAAAAAAAATTGTAAACACATTGGCGGTGGTTTGATAGGAATGAAGCATGGTCCGATGCCTTCACTCTTAATCATCTTAAGCATGACAGACGAGTTGATTAAAGTGATGGCATCGAGCCAGACGTCATTCCTCATAAACATCTATCCTAAACGCTTGAACTCACCATTCTTGATCAAGGGTTATGTTAAACAAAGTGATCAAGAAGAGATAATGAGTTTTCTAGAAGTTAGGGCAAATGCGGAAACGAGAACGTCGGAATTGGGAACGACGGATATATATATATATATATATATATATATATATATATATATATATATATATAGGAAAAGACTGAGAGTCAGTGAGTGTCAAGTGGTAAAAATATCTCAACCTCAAAAGCTAATAACCACTTACGGTTATTATTGTAACCACGGATGATTATATCCATGGACAGAAATGTAACAACAGATAGATGTTAACCACGGATAGATATAAGTAGTAAAATATAACAACTGAAATTATATACATTGGCCTGTCCGTAGTTAGATATAACCATAGAAGGTTGAACAATAGTAGTTCATTCAGTGGTTACTTCTTTTCGATTCGTTGTTAGGTCAATCAGTGGATTCACCTTTAATTTAGTAATAAAAATAACATTAAAAAATATAGTAAACAAGATTTTAAAGAAAATTTTCAAATTATTTTGATTCAAAGGTTGCAGTTTAACTCACGTTCATCATGCCTAATTTAGTAACAAATTCGGCAAAGGTGGCTAAGTCTAAAGGTTTTGTAAAAATTTCTGCAACTTGATCAGTTTTTGAGACAAGTTCAGGAACAATTAGTTCCTTCTCATAACAGTCTCTTATAAAATGGTGTCTTATTTCTATGTGTTTGGTTTTAGAATGATAAACAAGATTTTTTAAGAGGTTCTTAGCTGCTTCACTGTCTATCAAAAGTGGAGCTTTTATTTATGTTATTCCAAAGTTCAATGATTGATATTGAAGCCATAGGACTTGTGATGTGCAATGGGCTGCAGCAATGTACTCCGCTTCTGTAATTGAGTTTGAAATAGAAGTTTTTTTCTTGCTTTGCCAAGATACCAAACAATTTGCAAACAATTGACATCCTCTTCAAGTTGATTTTATGGTGAGAGAGCATCCAACATAATCATTATCCGAAAACTCTACAAGCTTACAAGTTTGATTAGCAGGATACCGGATACCAAGTGAAGAAGTACCTTTTAGGTATATGAATATTCTCTTCACAAAAGATAAATGAGATTGTTTTGAAGAAAATTGGTATCTTGCACAAACACATGTTGCATACATGATGTCAGGTCTTGATGTAGTTAGATACATCAGTGATCCAATCATGCATCTGTAGAGAGTTTGATCTATAGGTTCACCATTTTCATATGGTTCAATTCCAGGGGCAGTTGCCATAGGGGTAGAAATTGTTTTACAGTCAGATATTTCAAATTTATTGAAGAGATATTTTATGCATTTTGACTGATGAATAAATACCATTTAGTGTTGTTGAATTTGAAGGCCTAAAAATGTTTTTAATTCACTTAAGGCACTCATTTCAGACTTTGATGACCTGAGATTTGAAAATCGTTCACATAGAGAATGATTTGTTGATCCAAATATAATGTCATCAACATATATTTGGACCAAACAAATATCTTTTCCGGTCCTTTTAGGAACAGTTTTTTGTCTATGGTTCCCCTGGTAAATTTATTTGATAGAAGAAATTGAGATAAAGTCTCATACCAGGCTCTTGGAGATTGTTTCAGTCCATATAATGCCTTTTTCCAGTCTGTACACCCAGTCAGGATGAAAAACATCATCAAAACCTGGTGGCTAACAGATATAGAATTATTCTTTTATTGTACCATATAAGAAGGAACTTTTGATATCAGTTTGAAACCCTTTTATTTAATAAGAGATTACAACAGCAAGAAAGAGTCTGATACCTTCTAATCTAGCTACAGGAGCAAAGGTTTCATCATAGTCTATGCCTTTCTCTTAACAATAACCTTGAAATGCCAATCTGGCTATGTTTTTAACTACAATGCCTCTATAGTCAGTTTTATTTATAAATACCCATCTAGTACATATAGGGTATTTGTCCTTGGACAAAGGACATAGTGTCCAAACATTTTGTCTTTTGAATTAAAGCAATTCTTCTTGCATAACCTCAACCCTATTACAAGAAGACTGCATGAAGACAAAAGTTTGCAATTTGGCTTCTGGTTTGAACAACTTTGTTCAAATCACCTAAGATTTGTTCTAGAGGGTGATTTTTTTTCATAGGAAATGATCTCTAGACATTTATTTGTGGAAGCATCATCATATGATGGTGAATTCTTAATTGGAGAAGGAGGTTCAACAGTTAAAGGAGAGGGTTCCTACACATAAAGAATTGTTGAAGTGTGTTCAACAATAGGAGTTGAAGAGGTTGTGACTAGTTCACTTCACTGTGATTTGAAAACTTTCTCAGAAGTGGAGTTACATGAAATGGTGAAGGAGAACCTAAGAAATCGTCAATTGAGGACAAGTCTTCTGAAGTTTGGCATGATTCAAAAGAGGTGGGTAAGGTTGAGACTGAAGGAATGTAGGTTAGATTGCCAAGATCAAACATATTTTCAGGAATGGCAGGAAAGGAAGGGGATGAGAATTCATTGAATTTTACATCAATGGTCTCTTTAACAATCTTTGTTCTAATATTGATAGCCCTGTAGGCTTTAGAGGTTTGAGAGTATCCCACAAAGTATCCTGAGTCCACTTTTGTATCAAACTTTGACAAAGAATCCTTTGTGTTAAGTATGAAGAAGGGACATCCAAACACTTTGAAGAATGAGATGAGAGGATTTATTTTATGAAGAACTTAATAGGCAGTCTTGTTATGTTTTTCACAATATGAACTCTGTTCAAGACACAACAAGCAGTGTTTACTACTTCAGCCAAGAAAGATAAGGGTAGTCCTAAGTCAGCTAGCATTGTTCTAGCTACTTTTATAAGTGTCCTATTCTTCCTTTCCACTACTCCATTTTGAGCAGGAGTCCTAGGAACACTATATTGTCTTAGAATTCCCTTAGATGTAAAAAATTCATCAAGAATTTGATTCTTGAATTCTCTCGCATTGTCACATCTTATTTTTTTGACTGGTAGATCCAATTGTCTTTCAATGTGAATGAATACAACAACTAAGCAGTACCTCTTTCTAGCCAAACTAGCAACCTTCACTGGACCAAACTGGTCCATGTGAAGCATATTAAGGCATGCTGTTGTTTTTTATTCCTCAATAAATTTATGTGTTGATTTATGTTTCTTCCCTTTTTCACAGGAGTCATATTAACCTTAGAAGTGAAATTCTTTGAAAGGTAATCCTCTTACAACTAACAAAGTGGAAAACTTATGGACGGATTGAAGATTTAAGTGGTTGAATCTTCTGTGCCATAAGGCAGTTTCAGAAGATGAAGCCTTTGCAATAAAGCAGGTGGGAGTTGAGGATTGTGAATCAGTTTCCATGTTGACAACATAGACATTTCCACTTCTCTTGGCAGTCAAGAGAGTATGTTGGTCAAATAAGACCTTTATTTTGGAATTTAATTTAGGAGAAAATATTTTGCAGCTTTCTCTAGCGAAAAATGAGCAATAATTTTTGTCAGCTAATTGAGATATACTAAGGATATTAAACTTGAGATTCTCAACTAAGCTCACATCATTAAAGTGTAGTTTTTCACTTGAGACAGACCCAGACCCAACTATCCAACACTTTGCATCATTCCCAAAGGACACATATCCTCTAGTTTTTGGACTGAAGTTATTTAGGATGGACCTGCATCCTCTCATATGCATAGAGCCTCCATTGTCCATGTACCATAGATTATTCAAATGTGAAGAATCTCTCTAAGCAGCCTGTGAAGAGGTTTCAGCAGCAGATCGGGTAAAAGAGTTACATATTTCATCAATGGCCATGAGGGCATACTTTATTGGCTCATTGACTATGAGAGAAGAGCCTCCCTTTTTAGGCAAACTGCTCCAATCCACGTAATCCTGTGATAAAAGAGCAGGCTGACTAGGCAGTAAGCTTTAAAGAGTTGGGCTTGGAGTTTTTTCTTGAGATGGAGAAGGGGCCACAACTTGAAAGGTGGGATTGGTCGGCATGAGTTGATACACACCGCCATTTGCAGCTTCTACATATTGTCCTATTATTTGAGAGGGAGAGAGGACAATATGAGCAGTACCCTGATTAGGGTTGTGCTTAAGAAAGTGAGAAGAAGAAGAAGAAGAAGAAGAATAAGAGTTTTGGGAGCCATTTTGTATTCCTGAGCAAAGTGTCCAAAACCATGACATCTGTAGCATTAGACTTTTTCTTTATTCAGACCAATCTTCGTCTTACCATGGATGCCTGGGAATTTTCGCCCACTTCTTTTGTAGAACTTGTTAGTTCTAATACTAAGAAGGACAAGCTGATTAAAAATGTTCATTTCGTCTAGATATCACTAGGGATGTGGTGGAGGTCATCCATGATAAAACATAGATTGTTAGGGGCAAGAGAAATATCATCACCAGAAGGCATTAAAGCAGAGATGCCTGTGGTAGTGTCAATGTACTCATCATAACTCTGATCAGATTTATCAGAGTTATGAGAGCGACTGAGAAGAGCAGTGTTCCCTTGAACATACTCATCTGTTGATTTACCAGACTTGATAAGCTTTCTTTTCTGGTCAATCTCTCGCTCAAAATTAAGCGCCTTACCATGGAGTTGGGTAAATGAAAGATTGCCAAAGTCTGGAGGATATCTCATGAAAGGGGAATATGTCTCCCATTTGTTAGGTAAAGACCTCAAGAAACGGTTAAAGACATAAATCGTAGGATATTCCTGTCCAGCTAGTTTAATTTCACTAAGACGATAAGTGAAACTTTCTAACTATTGAGTCAGTGACTCACCGTTCAGTTGGGAAAAGGTCTCATACTATTGTGCTAACATCTCCCTTGTATTACCAACAACCTCAGTTGTTCTGCCAAATTGTTATTTTAGAGAATCCCATAAATCCTTAGCAGATTCATGGTGTAGAAGACTTGAATTGATCTCGTTTGGCAGGGCCATGGCCAACTGAACATGAGCATTTGCATCAAGCCCAAGTTTATGGTACTCTTCCTCGGTGTAGTTTCGAGGATCTTTAGGCACCAGGTTTCCTTTTTCAGTGTCAAGGACCATTGGTTGTGTGGTCCTATCATTACTCGCCTCCAACTATACTAATGATGAACCAGTATTGGAGGCTTGGTCGCTGATCATGTGTTATGTGGGTCTAAGTTAAACTTTTCTGCCATGTTAGGTAGTAAACAACTAGAGAAAATCAATGACGATGATATCTCAAGTAAGTTCAACAAAATGATTCTGAATAATGAGTTGTATTCAAACCAAACACTCTTAGCAGGTGATAAAAAATTAAACAAACAAAGAGATGAAAAAGGTTTAGATGAAAGAGTTTGTACAACTGAATATTAAAGTGAGATTTGATTTTTAGACTGGATGATTAAATCACAATCTGAAGAACAAGGCTCTGATACCATTTGTTGGATCATGAACACTTGTTTTAGTATTCAATTGTTAGACTCAATTTGCAAGAACAATGTTAGAGCTTCCTCTCAAGTCAATAATATGGTGTCTAGCTTCTTCTTTAAGTATTGTATATATATTGAAAATAGAGACGATAATACAAGTAATAATAGGAAAAAAAATCCATATAATTCAGAGAATGTCTGGGTATAAATACCCAAACACTAATACAAAGAAGACAAAGAGGAATAAGACAAAAAACAGACATTACAGACTCTAATATATAAGAAAAACATACATAACCATGGATAAAAGTCAACAACAACTGAAAGAGAAAAATCCTAAGACTAAAGCCTTCAGTGGTTCTTCAGCCTTGATCTTCAGAAGCTTTTATCTGTGGCTTGCATCAGAGTCCTTTCCGCGTTTGCTTTTTCGTGATTATTCTTTAAAGGAAGAGCTTCCGAAGATATGCTTAGAAAAGGCTTTCGAAATAAGGTCTTCAAGAGTTATTCTAAGAGGATCTTCCGATATTGATCAAATGAAGATCTTCCGATATTATTATGAGGGAGGTCTTCCGATGTTGTTCAGAAGAAAGTCTTCTGATGTTATTCAGAAGAAGGGCTATAGTTAAGGATTCTTAGAAGGGATGATTATGGCTCATCAGTCCTTATTTTTCAACAACGATGTATAAATAAGTCTAGATTATTCACATAAAGTGATAGTTTTGTTGAGATTGAAACCTGAAAAATTGATGGAGGTCACAGTCTTCCATCTTTAGAAGAATTTCATCCTGAAATTCAACTAGTTTTGTTTGAAACGGTTGCATCCAAGTTAGGATACGTTTGTTTTTTTATTTGATGATTGTGTTCCCATCGTCTAAAGCACATTTTGAGATTTTAAACGTGAAAAGTGTCATTGTGGAAGTTTGAGTTTGTAAGCGACTAGACCAGTTATGTTAAGGATTTCAAGTGGACCGACATATCTTGCGTGATTTTTCCTTTCTTACCGAACCATACTTCCCCTTTCCAAGGCGATACTTTCAGAAGAACTTTGTCACCGATTCAGAATCCAAGAGGTTTTCGTCATCTGCATAACTTTTCTAACGATCCATGGACATATTGATTTGTTCTCTAAATTAGAAATTTTTTTGGTGGTTTCTTGAATTAATTCTGGTCCGGTTAGTTATGAATCAACGATTTAGGTCCAACACATCGGTGATCACTTGCGTCCATATTTAGCTTCGAATAAAGTACATTGTATGCTATAATGGTAACTTTTTTCGTACGAAAATTCAATCAATCGTAAATGAGAATCCCATCTACCTCTGAAATCTAGCACACATCCCCTAAGCATATCTTCCAATGTTTGGATGGTCTGTTCACTTTGACCATCGAAGGAATACTCATCCTAAAGCAAATTTATGTTAAGATGAGACCAAAAGAGGAGATGCTTTGACATAGAATTTGGAGGAAGATGATAAAGTGGAATAAACTTAAACAACTTTGGCAGAATGGTTTGGCACAATTTCTTGAGAAGATGAACGGATTATGTGGCTTGAGAAAGATTTGTTTGTTGAGGTTGATGAGTTGGAGAGTATGAGAAGAAATGATTTAGAGGAGTGTTATCTTCAAGAAAAGAAGAAACAAATCCTTGTTGTAACAAATCCTTTTATTGTTTTACTTAAAGTATGTAAAACAATATTATTTTTAAATATTAATTTGAAAATAAATCAACATACACACATTTAAATAATTATTTTTCGCAAGAAATTATAGGAAAATGATTAAATAGGAAGAAATTTGTGCCCAAGAAGAGCATGAACCAATATAAGTTTGACATGTGACACGAAAGAATGATAATTTATGCACAAAATTAGCCTAATGCAACATTTTTATTCAAAAAAGGTTGCATTAGCTGAAATAGTAATAGATCTAATACAACATTTTTGTTATATAATGCAACTTTTTATTTTTCCAAAAGCAACATTTTTAAACGCAACTTTTCCAAAAAAAATGCCTAATACGATAAAAATGTTGCATTAGGCTAATGCAACATATTTGCAACCTCTTGTAACAAAAGAAAGGTTGCATTAGGCTTGTTTTTTGGTATAATATCTTTTTTTACTAGATTTTTTTTTTATTGGAATTTTTGTTTTGGATTTTTTTTGTACTAAATTTTTTTTAGTTTTTTTATTCTTTTGTACTGTATTTTTGTTTTTTGTACTGTTTTTATTTATTTTACTGAATTTTTGATTTTTTTTTACAAGGTTTTGTTTTTGTCTAGATTTCTATTTTTATATTTTTTATCATTCCACATCTCAAACTATTATTGGTTTCTACTCTTCTTAAACATAATTTCCTCCTAATTGATTTAACTCATAACAAAGATCATAAGAGATTTCTGCCTAAAAAAAGTAATAATTAAGTTTCACATGTGAAATGATAATTTAAGTATAACATCTTATTTTTTGCAGTAGATTTTTTTTTGTTTTGTGTTTTTTTGTAGTGATTTTTGTCATTTTTATACTCTATTTTTGTTTTTTGTACTACATTTTTATTTTTTTGTATTAGATTTTTTTGTACTAAATTTTTTATACTGAATTTTTTTTGCACTAGACATTTTGTGCTGGATTTTTTTAAAATTTTTTGTACTAGATTTTGTTTTTTTACTAAATTTTTTTTATATTTTAATCATGTCACATGTTAAAATTTTATTAATTTTTAATTTTTCCTAGTCAAAAATCTATTTTTTTGTAGATTAAACGCTACTTTTCAACTTTTTTCAACCACTTTCATAAAATATCATAGACACAGAAAAATAGATAATATGTAAGAATTATAGGTTGAAACTTTATATACCCCACGAGAGTAGCAAGCTGAAAAGTGAAAACCACAATTTTAGATTTTTTGCTAGCGTACAACCTCGTTACACGTGCAACTTCTGTTGATATTTTGACGAAGTCAATATATTATTTACACAGATCTTAAACGTCTTTCATTACTGTCTTCAAAGAGGACCCATTTCATTTCTAAACTCCGGACTCAAGTGTCGGCAGCGCTTGTACTACTTTTTATGCACATGGCACATATAGCTAAAAAAATATCTCTTTGCACGTCAGTATGTCATAACGATCTTCTTTGTATTCTATATGGTGTATATTTTGGTTTAAAGTTGTAATGATGCATGTGTATCTAAGATAAAGCAAATTTATTTTTAATCTTTTGATTACTTATTAATATATATATTAAAAACCAAAAACTTACTCTCTCACATATTCTACTGTTCATTTCCTACCAACTATTATGCCCACCGTACAAGCACTAAATGCATATGAATTAGATACATGCCATCTCTCTATCCCTCATTCATCCAAACTGTTACCACACACTTCTTACATCCTATTCACATTCACAGCCTTTCCACCGTTCTCTCTCTTTCTCTGCTGCTACCTCCACCCACGCTTCGTATCCACCCAAGATCTTCTTCACATAAAATACAGAAGATTGGTTCCAGTATGATGGCTGATATTTCCAAACCAATTCATGAGTATGTGTGTTCTCTTTCTAAAGATGTTATTCCCAGCCACGGTTCCGGTGGTGGCTGATATTGAGGGAAGAAGGGACAACAATACTCGTTCTAGAGAGAGTAGAGAGGAATCACATGTCTCTTCTCATATATTTCTTTTTATATGTGTCGTGGTAGGAGTGATATGATTGTGTAGATGTGGTGTGTTGTTGTACGCTACTGAGAGGGGGCGTTGTCGAACTGTCACACCCCGAGCCGGCGGGCTGGATCGACTTTCCCGTCGGGCGGAAGGTTCTCGGAGCGCGATATCGTTTGATAATCAAAATGATCAGATTGTTTACACCTTGTTGTTTCTCATGAGTTGTTGTATTTATTGTGCTTAAGTTTTCACTTAAACACATACAACTGTTGTTTGTTTTTCTGAGTTCTGTTGTCACGCTGTTTACACATCGTATTTACACACAGTAAATAGTGATAGTACACGTACCGTACGGACTTGCCGGACGATCAGGTACTTGTTGTCACAGTCTCCCCTTGTTAAAGAAATTTCGTCCAGAAATTTAAGCATCATTGTCGGGCACTACTTCTTCAAAACAGGTAGGGATACTTTGTCTTCATGTGATCCTCACGCTCCCAGGTAAATTCTGGTTCGCGCTTGGAGTTCCAACGAACCTTTACAATAGGAATACGGCTTCGTTTCAGTCTCTTGACTTCACGATCCATAATCTCTACAGGTTTTTCAATGAAATGCAGTTGTTCATCCACTTGTATCTCTTCCAGGGGTATGATTAATGATTCGTCAGCGAGACATCTCTTGAGATTGGATACATGAAATACATCGTGTACCCTGCTGAGTTCGTCAGGAAGTTTGAGTCTATATGGCACAGGACCAATCCGTTGAGTTATCTCGAACGGTCCGACATACCTTGGTCCTAGTTTGCCTTTAGCCCCAAAACGAACCACGCCTTTCCACGGGGACACTTTCAACATGACTCAGTCACCCAGTTGGAATTCCAAAGGCTTTCTCCGTTTGTCTGCGTAACTCTTTTGGCGGCTACGTGTTGCTTGTAATCTCTGTTGAATCTGGGCTATCTTATCAGTAGTTTCCTAAATAAGTTCAGGCCCAGTGATTCTGTTATCTTCCACTTCGGTCCAACAAATTGGAGACCGACATTTTCTGCCGTAGAGTGCTTCGAATGGAGCACACCCAATACTGTTGTGGTAGCTGTTGTTGTAGGAGAACTCGATGAGTGGTAAATGTTTATCCCAACTTCCACCGAAGTCTAGGATGCATGTTCTCAACATATCCTCTAGGGTTTGAATCGTTCGCTCGCTTTGTCTATCCGTTTGTGGATGATAAGCGGTGCTCAAGTTGACACTTGTCCCTAGAGATTGTTGCAATGATTGCCAGAATCGCGATGTAAATTGACTGTCCCGGTCTGAAATAATAGATAGAGGCACACCATGTCGTACTACTATTTCATCGACATAGAATCTTGCTAGCTTTTCCATCTTGTAGTTTTCTCAAATCGGCAAGAAGTGTGTGGACTTGGTCAATCGATCAATGATGACCCATATAGAATCATATCCGCTGGAAGTACGGGGTAGCATGGTAATAAAATCCATAGCTATTTGTTCCCACTTCCATTGTGGTATCTCCAGTTGTTCCAGAAAACCTGCCGGCTTCTGGTGTTCAGCTATGACCTTGGCACATGTTAGTACCAACATAAGTAGCCACATCCTTCTTTATACACAGCCGCCAATAAAATGACCTAAGATCTTGGTACATCTTATCAGCACCAGGATGAACGGAATATCGTGTTTTGTGTGCCTCGTCAAGAATGAGTGTTCGAAGTTCATCTACAGCCAGGATCCAAACACGATCCTTAAAATAGATAACTCCATCTTGTCTCATCTCAAAATGTTTCTCGGCTCCACAGTCGAGCTCATGCTTCAAGTTGTTTCGTATCATTGCCTCTTGTTGTGCTTGTAGAATTTGATCTCTCAGGCTTGTTTGCACAGTCATTCCCATTGCTCTAACGCGCAAGGGTTTGACTCTTTCCTTCTGGCTCAAAGCATCTGCAATAACATTTGCTTTGCCCGGATGGTATTTGATCACACAATCGAAATCGTTCAGGAGCTCAAGCCAACGTCTCTGTCGCATGTTAAGCTCATTCTGATCAAATATGTGCTGTAGAATCTTGTGATCTGTGAAGATAGTGCATTTAGTACCATACAGGTAATGTCTCCAAATCTTTAAAGCAAAGACAACAGCTCCCAGTTCTAACTCATGTGTTGTATAGTTCTTCTCGAGTATCTTCAGCTGTCGTGAGGCGTAAGCAATGACTTTGTCTCGTTGCATTAAAACACAACCGAGTCCCTGATGGGAGGCATCACAGTATACCACGAAGTCATCATTGCCCTCTGGAAGTGTTAAGATTGGAGCATTGCACAATCTTTGTTTCAGTGTTT
The DNA here is from genome assembly GCA_009363875.1 of Mikania micrantha. Taxonomy (NCBI): domain Eukaryota; kingdom Viridiplantae; phylum Streptophyta; class Magnoliopsida; order Asterales; family Asteraceae; genus Mikania; species Mikania micrantha. Next base: position 62,916,004 of record CM018681.1, read on the forward strand.
GGAATGCCTCTTCCTGTTTCTGGGTCCACACGAATGGTTCACTTTTCTATGTCAGCTTTGTGAGAGGCAAAGCTATTTTAGAGAAATTCGAAATGAATCTCCTGTAATAACCCGCCAATCCCAGAAATGATCTGATCTCTGTTGGTGTTGTGGGCACATCCCAGTTCTTGATTGCTTCAATCTTGGCAGGATCCACATGAATACCATTACTGTTAAGCACGTGACCCAAGAACTGAACTTCTCTTAGCCAGAATTCGCACTTGGAGAATTGGCATAGAGTTGTTCATTCTTTAGGAGTTCCAAGATTGTCTTGAGATGTTGTTCATGTTCCTTCTCGTTTCTTGAGTAAATCAGTATATCATCAATAAAGACGATAACGAATTGATCTAAGTACAGCTTGCACACCCAGTTCATTAAATCCATGAACACCACCGGTGCGTTCGTCAGTCCGAATGGCATCACCATATACTCGTAATGACCGTATCGGGTACGAAAAGCCGTCTTGGGTATGTCTTCCTCTTGAATTCGGAGCTGGTGATAACCTGAACGCAGGTCTATCTTTGAGAAGTATTGAGCTCCTTGCAACTGATCAAACAGTCATCAATCCTCGGTAACAGGTACCGATTCTTGATGGTGAGTTTGTTGAGCTCTCTGTAATCGATACACATTCTGAAGGATCCATCCTTTTTCTTGACAAACAGAACCGGAGCTCCCCACGGTGAGAAACTCGGTCGAATGAATCCTTTGTCGAGTAGCTCCTGTAATTGATTGGACAGTTCCTGCATTTCTAATGGTGCAAGTATAAAACGAGACTTAGCCACAGGAACCGCTCCTGGAATTAAATCAATTCGGAATTGCCCAGATCTCTCCGGAGGCAATCCCGGTAAATCATCCGGAAACACGTCCGCGTAGTCTTTTACAACTGATACATCTTGAATCTTGATTGCTTTCTTGTCTTTCTCCACAACGTGAGCTAGGAATGCGATGCACTGTTTCTTCATACGCTTGCGTGCCTTCATGTAGGATATTTTCTTGACACTGCGATTTGCTTGATCTCCATGAATTTCCAAGACCTGATTGTTCTCCACTGGAATACGTAGTAGCTTTTCGAAACAGAAGAATTCAACTCTGTTAAGAGATAACCAATCCATTCCGACGATGATATCGAAACTGCCCAAGTCCATTGGTATCAAATCGATGGAAAATGTGTGATCACCAAGTGTTAGTGAGCAGTTCCTAAGTACTATGTCAACTGTTATCTGTTTTCCATTTGCTATCTCAATAGTATAAGGGGAATCCAAGGACTCCACAACATGATTAAGATGGCATGCAAAGTCGGATGAGATAAAACTCTGATCCGCACCAGTGTCAAATAATATGGATGCATAAAAGTCAGATAGGAGAAATGTACCCGTGACCACATTCGGGTATTGTAGAGCAGCAGCAGCTCCAATCTGAAAGGCTCGCCCTCTAGCTACTTGAGCCCTTTGTTGATTCTTCTTGGGAAAATCCCGAGAAAAGTGTCTAGGCTCGCCACAGTTATAGCAAGACCTATTGTCAGTAGCAGCAGTGCTAGTTGCTACATTGTTGTTCCTGTTCTGGTTCCCTGTGCCCCTGTAGTGAGCATCCCAATGACCAAACTTCCCGCAGTTGCTGCATTGTCGGCACTGGGAAGTTGGTGGATGATGATACTGGAACCTGTTGCACAAAGGTGCGATGCCAGTGTAAGGCCGCTTGATCTGTAGCAGTGGTGGTTGGTTAGCCATCGGTGTTTGAGTGGTCACAGTAAAGTTCTTGACCACCTTTTGTTTCTTAGCCGGGCGTTTATCCGGCTTCCTTGAACTTCCAACCTTGGATGCTTCAGCTTCTTTCTTTAGTGCCCCTGAGGCAACCATCACGCCTGTCAGTGTTGGTGATAGAGTAACAGCCATCTCTAGGGTAGTTGGATGAGCGGCAATCACATGCCCTTGAATACATGCAGGTAGTCCACCGACATACCACTCGATGCGTTTCTCCAGTGTTGGCACTATATCTGGTGCCAGTGTAGCCAGCTCATGAAACCTGGTGGTGTAGGCCAGATGCCCAGCACCAATCATGACAAGGTTGAGTACCTCAGTTTCAACCTTTTTCAGTTCGTTCCTCGGGCAAAACTCTGCCCTTAGCATGGTCTTGAAATCCTCCCAAGGCATAGACAATGCCTCATCTCTTCCCTTGACTTGGACTTGAGCGTTCCACCAAGTCAGTGCTCTTTTGTTGAATGAACCAGCAGCATACTTCACTTGTACTGGTCAGGGCAGCCACTGATATCTATAGTTGTCTACATCTTCTCGATCCATTGGATCAATACGACGGCTCCCTCATTGCCACTGAAGGCCGCTGGCTTGCATCCTACAAAGTTCTTGTAGGAGTAATCCTGCTGGTTTCTGGTGTTGCCACTGCCTTCACCAGACGAGTGGCCAGTGTGGTTGCCACTGTTAGAGTTGATCATGTTCATCATATCAGGGATGACTTCCCGTATTTGACTGGTCAGCAGAGTGGCCAGTGCGATAGTGGCAGGATCCAACTCATAGTTGGGTGGTGGCGGAGGTGGAGGAGGTAGATGAGGAGATGTAGGTGGTGTAGGGGTTGAGGAGTGAGGTGATTGCCGTGGTGGTGGTAGCAAAGGAGGTTGTCTTCTAGGCGGCATTCTGATCAAAACCGAAAGAAAATCGGTTAGTGCAGTGATCGAATGCAGAAGACCTACGCAATTAGAATCCTATGTCTTATGTTCTCTACATGAGGGTCCCTAGGTTATAGTCTAGGGCATACCATTTAAGTAATATGACCTGTATTTCTCAATAGCCATGGCTCTGATACCAATCTGTCACACCCGAGCCGGCGGGCTGGATCGACTTTCCCATCGGGCGGAAAGTTCTCGGGGCGCGATATCGTTTGATAATCAAAATGATCAGATTGTTTACACCTTGTTGTTTCTCATGAGTTGTTATATTTACTGTGCTTAATTTTTCACTTAAACACATACAACTGTTGTTTGTTTTTCTGAGTTCTGTTGTCACGCAACTGTTTACACATCGTATTTACACACATTAAATAGTGAAAGTACACGTACCGTACGGACTTGCCGGACGATCAGTTACTGGTTGTCACACGAATAAAGAATGACTGATGAAAGCGGTGGTTATCCGGCTGATGGGGTGGTGGTGATTGTATGGTGGTAGTTGTGATTGTGTTGTGGTGCTCATTGGTTTTCACGGTGAGGTTGCTTGGCCGCTTGACGTTTAAGTTGGTAATTGTGGGTTGTGTGTAGTCAAGTTGACGCCGACGACGGTTAGGGTTGGTGATGGACTGATGGTTCTGGTAGGATTTCGTGACAATATGGGAGTGATTATGGAGATGTTGTTGTGGTAGGTGGCTGATGATCATGATAAAAAACTGGTAATGGCAGTAAAGATGAGAGAGAGAAAATGTGAAATTGGTATGCTGTCAGGTTTTGTGGGCCACAATCTTTCCTTTCCCAATTATATATTTTAATTAATTAAAGTTTGTGATCCGTTAAAATAAAATGAATGTTATATAAGCATACTTTGAAGATAGTTCAACAAACTTATCCAAAATAAAAGGTTTGTTTCTTTTTCTTTTTTTACATCTCCTAAACTTTTAAGTTTGATTTTTGTTGTTAATGTTTTCTACGTTTCATGTCATCGTAATGGACCCGCCGCAACGCGCGAATCCTAAATTCTAGTTACTCATGAAACTGTAATAGTTACAATGAAAATATGCTCGATAATTTACTAATTGATAATATATAACTAACAAAAAGAATACGTGATTCACTGACTTCTTAATTAAATTTCTCTTTTTCTCTAACTTAATTTTTTTTCAAAGGCTCACGAGGAATCAGCGACATACTTTTTCATATTCCAAATGGATATATGGACCCAACAACCCACGCACTACGACCACAGTCTGCTACCAACTCTCCGGTATCTAAAGCACTAGTGTTGGCAAGCACTTAATTGAGCAAATCCGCATGCTTCTCACAAGGAAACCCACTATGCAGTAAAACCCATAGTAACCGTTTTGGTCAGGATTTGAACACATGACCTCACAAAGCCTAAGCTTTATGAGAATCATGATGTGCTAGTTAAGCTAGAGGTTGCACACACTGGTTAGCCGGTGGAAAACCGGTTTTGAAATAACCGAACTGGTTAACCGGTTAAAGTCTGGCAACCGGTTTTTACCAATAACCGGTCTTTCAAGATCGAAAACCGAAATCGATTATAACCGAAACCGGTTAACCGAAACCGGTTAATAGCCAAATAACCGAGTTTTTCCTAAGTTACACCGGTTAACCGGTTTGGTCTCTTGAAACTTCAAGCCGGTCCTAAATCGCCGGTTTTTTCAAAAACCTAAACCCGATTAAAAGAACCGGTTTAAAAACTGGTTTCTAACCGGTTTGTAACCGGTACCAATTTGGTTAACCGGTTTTTTTGTGCATGTCTAACTTAAGCTACAAGCTCATTGGCTTTTTTACTGACTTAATGATAGGAGAAGTATCACCCTTTCACTCTTTTGTGCATTCTTATTATTATTTTTCTGTTGATAATTATTATATCATAAAATAATTAGTATTTAATTTTTTTTATTTAATCTTTATAATACACGAATTTTTTATATAACTATTAACATACCAAAGAAATATAACTAAAAACTAGCTTCTTGACATGTTTGTAATATACACATGTAAACAAGCTAATTTTTGTATATAAAATATAATATATTACAAAGCAATCATTGATAAAAAATACATATGCAAATAACGTAAAATTTTTAACATTTAAAAAAAGTATCATTCATGAATCTCTGAATAATTTTTTATACAATACAAATGATATTTGAAAATTTTGAATTTTGAAATTACAAATTTAAAATGAAAAGTCTGAAACAATTGGATTTTCATTACTATTTAAAGAAAATAAATATTAAGTTTTTTCAAACTTTATACAACAATATATCACACTTTATGCAACATATGTTAAAACATATGTGTTACACATATTAAATAAATAAATTTTAAAATTCTTTAATTTAAATATCACAGTATATTTTTCTCAAATACATTTTATAAAAATCATAGATTGACTTATGGTTTAATCAATATTTAATTGGAAAGAGTGAAGGAAAAGTCAAAAATCTTATTAAAGGTGGATTACAAATATTAAATAAGATAGTGAAACAAGAAAATCAACTTTTAGATGGCTTGAAAAATTAACATGTGTTCCAACAAAGTCTTTATTTATTATAAATTATAAATTATAGACGTAACATACGCAAAAAAAACATGTCATTTACTGGCACACAAATTTAGTGGTGTTTAGGTTCAGTGTCAGTAATATAAAGTTTTAGTAGCACTTTACATGTGCCGTATTTGTTTACCAATACTTTTAGTTACATTTATCAATCAAGCTTCAAAATTAAGGTTTTAGTAGCACTTTAAGTATGCCATACATGCTAGACATAGTTTTTATGTTTTTACTCTTATGCAACTAATTTATCGAAAGACTTTCACACTCAAAATGTTAGGTATTTTAAAATAATTGGGTTGACTAGATGACAAATTAACGTGAATCATAAAACTCGTTAAACAAGTTGGGTACGTGGATATAATAAGTTAAACAATTAGTCAACAAAGGGTTGCGTACTAGGTTGGGTACATTAACCGTTATATTTCTAGCATCCATACTCAAGTTAAACATTCTCAGTTACGTAAGGTTGGATCAAATTGCGGTAGCCGGAGTGTAAGACATCGTTCGGTCGGGGCTTCAATCTTCATTCTGAGCAGTTGCAAACCTAACTCTTAGGGTCTATGATACAAACATTTTTCAAAGAAAATACAGATCAATTTATTATTTCACGATAATACATGCAAATATTCGAGATATATTTATTGGTCAATTTAGTATTTTACGATAACACAAAAAAAGTTTAAAGATGATATCCATTTTTTTAAAATCCATTGTATCATGATAAATAAATAGTCCCTATAAGGTTTCCACAAAATATCAGGCTTCATTCCTAACTTTTAAAAGTTACCTTGTTGTACTTGTGTTTTGATCTTTTTTTTGGTTAAACCTCATGCAACAAATTACACTTAAACTCAATCTTGTATCATGGTTATACTAATATGTCGTACAATAAATGATGGTTGAGCCAATTGACGGAAGTTTTAGAAGTTTATGAAGATTAAAGGTAGTTCGTTTATACAGAATTGATAAATATAATAATTATGTGCATGTATTTAAAACACATACAATATTTTAGAATTTCAATCATGTTGAACCTAAAATAATAACATATATAATAATTACATGGTGTTTCCATACTTCTTTTATAATATGTTGATATTATTTCTCTTTATAATACTTTGCATTGAGGAGACACATAATCTTTATATTATATAATAATTTGATACCATCCCTCTTTCCTTTCACCTTCCCTTTGTCCTATGAATTCAATGTCTTTAGTCACTCTCTTTACATGTACACACACACACATATATATATACTATAACCTCTCCCCAACAAGAAAAGCAAACACAGAAACATACCCATCTTTCTATTTGTATAAACTCTGTTTGGTGTCAATCAAAAATGGCTTTTTCTTCAAATAATATGATTTCTCCAAGAAAACTTAGATATGATATGTATTCATATTCATACCAACAAAACTCCAAAACCCCTCTAGTCATCTCTGTTCTTGCTTCTCTCATTGAAAGAAGTTTGTCAAGAAACGAGAGAATAGGTAGAAAATATGGGTCAAGTAACAAGCACGATGGCTCCATATCTAGTGTTAGGGTTTTTGATTGCAATGAAACACCAGATATGACAATTCAGTCGTATCTTGAAAGGATTTTTAAGTATACTAGAGCCGGGCCTTCTGTATATGTTATAGCGTATGTGTATATTGATCGATTTTGCTCAGTGTTACCAGAGTTTCAGATTACTCGTCGGAATGTTCATCGGCTTCTAATTACTTCTATTATGGTGTCTTCTAAGTACGTGGAAGACATGTAAGTTTGCTCATCTTTGTCCTTTTATTTTTATTATATTCATTTCTAGATGATTTCATTTTCTTTATTTTACAAAGAATTAAAGACCTAGACGTGATAACTTATATATCAATTGTTCATTTTTATGTATAGAATTATAAAAATCGTATAAACACTTAATTACGTAGAAATTTGTTATATGTCTTTACCTTAGCTTGGTTTCTAACTCTTCCTATTTTTACCAAACATTATGTATAAATGTGTGTGTGTGTGTGTATATTTCATTTAACCAATAATTTTTAAATCCTAAATATTATCTATCAACTTGCATTTATAAATATTTAAACTTATAATTTTAATATTATAGGAAGCAATCATCAATATCGCCATATACTATAAGAAAGAAAGACAAATGCATTATTGGTCTTATATTTAATTTGATTATATGTATGAAACCTTAGTATTTGTTTTATATGGGATCATAAATTAAATACCCAACACCCTTTGCATTAATTTTAACGCTATGAGTTAAATCATTCATGGAATAAATGTACCGTACCGAAGAAATTATGATATAACAACATAACATGCACGTCATAGATGGGCCTAATGTTTCTGAAATGTGAAGGTAGATTGTTATCGGTTGAGAATAATTCAATGCAAGAATAAATATCACTAGGTTCTTATATTATTTACATCTTTTAGAATATAATTTATATGCATTTATCATTAAATCACGAAAAAACATATTACTTTATGGGATGTAAATTGAAATATATTGAATTTCTTGCAGGAATTATAGAAATTCATATTTTGCAAGAGTTGGAGGCATAACAACAAAAGAAATAAACACATTAGAGCTTGAGTTTCTCTTCTTGATGAACTTCAGAATGCATGTTAATGTGAGTGTTTTTGACAGCTATTGTTGTCATTTAGAACGCGAAGTGAGCATAGGAGGTGGTTATCATATCGAGAAAACCTTACGATGTGCCGAAGAAATTAAATCCCGACAAACGGGGTATGATAAGATGTCTCGAATAACACTTTGATATTGTGTGTTCTGCTTTTGTCACTTATGCATGGATTGAAATATGTACAGAGAAAATCTTGAAGGGTTTTTGCTTCAAGATTGATCCATTACAAGATTCATGGTTAACTAATATACAAAATTATGTTCAAATAAGGTTAATATATAGGTGAGTGTTCTCATTATTCTTCTTGATTTAGTTTGAGCCTTTTTCAACAAAAATGAATATAAGATTAGGAATTCAATTAATTGCATTTGATAAAGTGGGAAATAACAAAAATTTGATAAAATGAATATATTTTTCTTTTTTCAAATAGGTGTTGTTAAAGATATACTATTTTGCTATTGAGACACACTCTTAATTCCTATCTCTTTGTATATGGATACAGATAATGAAATAAATAAATAAAAGGGTGGCTTAATAACACAATTGTGTACGTTCAAATAATCAACTTTTAAATACAGTGTAACTAAACAAGGGATATATATATATATATATATATATATATATATATATTGACACATGCTAATTTTCTTTGAGCATGATTCAAAAATATGTTTATTTTGTCCCTTGATAAATGTAATTATCATTTAATTGCATCTTCTTTCGAAAGACCCATTCGTAACCCTGACCGATTTGCACCCATGATGTAGATTCGCGAATTTCCAAATGTAATTATGCGTTATAGAATTCATCTCATTATTTATTGTTCCTTTCTAGAAAGGAACATCATAAGATATCTTTAGTGTAGGTTATTGGATCCTCCTCAACATTCTTATTTAAAATAGGATATTGAAATCCAATCTTATTCTTAGATTCCTTAACTAAATATATGCAACCAAGGGCTTCTAGCCTAATGGTTACCCCCTTGACTTCCCTATGGGAGGTCTTGGGTTCGAATCCGGGCTGAGGCATATTTGCTGAAGCAAGGTCAGGGGGTTTACCCAGTTGTGAGGTTCCTCCTGGGGTGGGCTCGGGCATACGCCCCAGAGCGTCAAATCCGAGGGGACGGTTGAAATCCCGTCTTGGGTGTCGTTGTACCAAGTCGTTCAAAAAAAAACTAAATATATGCCATGATGATCGTAAAGATAAGAAGAATGCATCTAAAAAGTGTTTTCTAATATAAAAAAATGAAAGAAAAATTCATGTTCAATATGGTTGCTCAATTGAACAACACTTTACACTTGTGTTCTAAATACAAGTTAACAGATGTGGAATTTTTATTAACAGGATCCTACTATTACTTTTGCAAAGTATGTTGGATTGGGTGGCTCTCTTGAACAACACTTCGCACTTGTTTTCCGAATACAGGTTAATAGATGTGAAATTTCTATTAACATGATATTACAATCACTTGCACAAAGTATGATAAAGCACACACAAAAATACTTTCAAGCTCAAAGTATTTTTTTTTCCCCAAGTATTAGCAATGTTACAAGGCACATACGTTCCACACTTAGCGGCTTACAATTGAAAGTTGATAAACATAAAGCTAGAGTTGTATCCTCGTAGGAATATAAGACTGGACTTATATAATAAACAAAGTAAAGTTTATTCTAGTTTCCTATTATGCCTTCATAGACCAAGACATATTATTTACATTTAATACAAATAACTACATTGACTTTACATTATGATATAGAAGAGTAATTATGTCGATCTTCAATGCATTAGAAAATCTTCTATAATCATTGCTACTTTGGTAGTAGTAAGATGTTTTTCTTACTAATACTGAAATGTCTATCAATTTGGTTCAGACACCTGGAATCAACTCTCCAACCTTCTTTAAATTTGCTTCAGTATCGTCAGATAATGTTGGCCTAAGGTATCTTGTACTCGGAAGTTTTCCATCGGAAGTCTCATTATGTTCATAATAACATTTGTGAGATATTGATTATTGCCACTTGAATGTTATAAGATGTGTTGCTATCTTTAGAAGTCTTGTGCTTTTTTATTCCTTTTCAGCTGGAAAAGAGTTTGCTTATGATAGAGAGACAATGTCATCGGAAATGTTTTGTCTTCCGATTCTTTGGTGTAATTGGAAGCTTTATGTTCTGTTTAGTCTTCGAAAGGATCGATCTATTCTTTAGAATCTTTTAGTCTTCTGAAGGTTAAGTGTTCCTCCCAAAGACTAGAGATTTCCAAAAGATAGACCCATCCTATTGATGTTTCTCTAGACTTGTAGGAGTTGGGAGGTATCAAGGCTTCATGTTTTTTTTGGTAATCACCAACCTTTTTAGATCTTACAATCTCCCCCTAGGCAAATGCTACCCAAAAATGTATTCTTCTTATACTACAAAAATTTGGGTCTTTACCTACAAATAGTATGTGTGGATAAAAACCTATTATGTGTTGCTAATTGTCTTTGCCTACACATAAATTAAGTGTTATGATGTGTTGCCTCACAACTGTTGAGATAAATCATTACCTACACATCCGTTATATGTAGGTATACATCATGATGTACGTACACATATATGTGTAACTAAAACTATATAATATGTGTTGCTAGAAGTATAATAATTTGTAAAGATTAAACACAATATGTGTAGATAATAATCTTCAATTGCATGCCAATAAATACAATATATGCAAATGCAAATAGATACCTTAATAACCAAACTTAATTAAAACTATTAAAACATCATCATTCAAACCACAAAGTAAAGTACAAGTTACACAAACTGAGATACTCAAACTAACAAAACATAAGTTATTCATAAGTCACTACATAAGACATAAGTCACTACAGGTTGCAGAAAATACTAAAACTAACTAAGTATTTGTTTTTTACATGAGATTTTTTTTTGTCACACTCTGATGCATCACCTTGAGATGGTCCTGTTGTTTTTGGTAAAGGTGAGTAGAGTGTAATCAGTTGGGAGCATCAGGTCATCCTTAGTGCCGTGAGTCTCAGTCAGTAGGCTCACCTAAAAAATCAACATCTATATCAGAATTCAAAGATTATATGAATTATGCCTAATCACGTACAAAATTTTATAAAAATCAAGATTCAAAAAATAAACATACAAATCCATCCTCTAATTTATACATATTACATTACCATCGGGTGAAACTCTAAGAATTTTCAGAGAGAAACCTAATGGTGGACTTAAGCTAATGTCATGTACAAAAGCCCAAAAATATTTACTTAAGAAATACGTTGCATTTTTTGCACACATAGCGGAGAAAAATAAAAAGAGCAAAAGTTTGAGTGATGCCCCAATTAGACGAGATTTTCTTGAGGTTTTTCCTGACGATCTACCGGAACTCCCACCAGAGGGTCATGTCAAGTTTCGAATCGATTTTGTACCTGGCCTGAACCCGGTTGTGAAATCCCTTTATAGACATGCACCATCAGAGATGCAAGAAGTTGCGAATCAACTACAAGAACAATCATACAAGAGATTCATTCGTCTGAGCCATTTGCCGTGTTGCACAAATCCTCTTCGTCAAAGAGAAGCACGAGTCATTTCGTATGTACATTATTGATTATGGAAAACATAATAAACTTACGATCAAAAGTAGATCCCCGTTACTACGTATCGACGACTTACTTGATCAACTTCAAGGATCTGTTTGGTTTTCAAAGATTGATCTTCGATCGGGATATCATCAACTACATATTCACGAAGATGATGTTCCCAATACAAATTTTAGAACAAGTTATGACCATTACGAGTTTTTTTTTATGTCGTTTGGCCTAACCAATGCACATGCGGTTTTCATTGATCTCATGAACCGAGTTTGCAGACCGTATCTAGACAAGTTTTGATTGTGTTTATCGATAATATCCATATCTATTCCATAATAAAGGCATATCATGAGTAACATCTTAACTTAATTTTGGAACTCTTAAGAAAAGAACAATTGTGTGCCAAACTCTCCAAGTGTGAAATTTTGCCTTAAGGAGGTTCAATTCTTGGGCCACATTGTCAACGAAAAGGGTGTTCACGTGGACCCTAAGAATATTGTTGCAGTGAAGAGTTGGAGTACCCCAAGGATTAAGATAGAAATTTGTTCATTCTTGGGACTCATCGCTTACTATTAGCGGTTCATCTCGAATTTTTTTTAAGATTGCTATTCCTCTGACTACCTTGACTCACAAGGACAAACCTTATGAATTGGGACCGAAGCAAGAAGAAGCATTCCATATACTAAAGCAAAAGTTTTGTTATGTTCCTGTCTTGACCCTGCCTGAGGGAAATGATGGTTTTATGGTCTATTACGATGCGTCCAACCCAACCAGGGACTTGGTTGCGTTCTTATGCAATGAGGTAAAGCAATTTCTTATGCATCTAAACAACTGAAGTTTTACAAAAAGAATTAAACCCCTCATGACTTAGAGCTAGGTGCAGTTTTAATGAAATGGAGACATTATCTTTATGGTATGAAGTGTGTCGTTTTTACTAATCATAAAGGCCTACAACACATACTCAAGTAAAAGGAGCTTAACATGAGGCAATGACGCTTGGTAGAGTTATTTATCGACTATGATTGTGAGAACCATTACCATCCTGGTAAAGAGAATGTAGTAGCCGATGCACTTAGCAATTGAAGTCATGTTCAAGTCCATAGTGTCCAATCTAAACCAACCTCACAACAACAAACTGGCCGCTCAACATATATTAGTGAATAAAGGTAACTTACACGATGCAATGTCCTGTGGAGCCAAACTACAAATAGAAGCCAAAGATGATGGAATGTTTTACTTTTTGAACCGATTGTGGATATTGAATCACGATGATCTCTGACTCACGATGATGAACGAAGTGCATAAGACCCGTTACTCCATTCATCTCAGCGCATACCATATGTATCAAGATTTACGAGTCCTATATTGGTGGCTGGGCATGAAAAAGACATTGCCGAGTATGTAGCCAAATGTATAACATGCACAAAAGTCAAATCTGAACACCAATGACCTTCATGTTTGATTGGGCAACCTGAAATTCCCATGTTGAAGTGGGAAAACATCTCCATGGATTTTATCACCAAACCTCCATGAAATTCAAGTGGTCATGACAACATATGGGTGATTGTTGAACGACTAACTAAATCTGCTCACTTGCCACCCATCCAAGTGAACTATCCGGTATGATAGTTAGCTAGTATTTTCGTTGATGATAACATAAGTCTCCATGGTGTACTACTTAGCATAATTTTTGACCGCGATGCTTGATTCACGACTCGATTTGGGGGATCTTTTCATGAAGCTTTTGGTACACGATTGGATCTTAATACGACTTACCATCCACAAACATATGGGCTGACCGAGCAAAGGATCCAACCATTAGAAGACATGATGAGAGCTTGTGCCATTGATTTTTGAAGGCAATTAGGATGGCCATCTAACGCTAGTCGATTTCTCATGTAACAATAGTTATCATTTCAGCATCGGTATGACATCCTTTGAAGCACTTTACGAAATAAAATGTCGTTCGCCTATTTGTTAGAGTGAGATTGGTGAGTCATAAATAACTGATCTCGAACTCATTCAAGAAACAACTGACAAAATCCATCAGATTCGAGATAACCTGTTATTAGCACAAAGTCGGCAGAAAAGCTATGCAGATTAACATCAAACACCCTTATAATTTCAAGTCAGTGACATGTACTTATTAAGGTTATGCATTGGAAGCGTGTTGTCGGATTTGGAAAGAAAGGGAAGCTAGCTCCTCGTAACGTGGATCTGTTAAAAACCTTGAACGGATTGGAGAAGTAGCCTACAAATTAGATCTTCCACTCGAGCTAAATAATGTCCATCCAACATTTCATGTATCAAATTGGAAGTAATGCTTAACTAGCAGGATCTTTAGATACCACTCGATGATACTACACACTTTGTGGAAAAACCATATGAAATCAAGCACCGCGAGGTTAAGAAACAGAAAAGCCGCCGAATCCCAAAGGTGAAACTACGATGAGAATCCAAGCATGGTCCAGAATTCACCTGGGAATGCGAACATCGAATGAAACTCAAGTACCCAAATCTATTTGATTCTGCCTCGTCTAGTTCAATTTTGGGAAGAAATTCCCTCAGCTAGGTAGACTGTAACATTCATCTACTGTTATCTATAAACATAAATGTGTCAAACACCTATAACATCAATTTAGAGACATTTATTATATAGCGAACTAGACCTGTGTGTAAGACTATCAGTTAGTTACGGATGGTTCATAACAGCATAAAATTTATCATTTAAAGCATCAACATAACATAAACTTTTGGGTAATCCAAAGTTTGAAATATAACTAGATGAATCCATCGAACTACTCAGATTCATACACATAGTACATCAAATTTCATTTAATTGAGGAATGTTGTTAGTGTAGGATTATATCATTAAATACTAGCAAAGACATAAGTCATGATATATCGAAGAGGTGGTGAGCTAGAGGTTGAGCTTGGCTCTTCGTATTTTGTATACATAAGCATTCTTCGGTATTTCATTAGTATGTCGGTGAGATGATTCAGCAAGGAGAATCTGGATTTGTACATTGTCACAACAATTCAATGACAAAACATACAGACATATTAAACACATCAATTGACATACATTCAGCGTTAGAAATAAAAGTGGATTTTAAGTTACGATTGAATACCAGCAATGACAGTATCGGGGAGTATCGAAGTAGTGGTGGGCTGACGGCAGGACGTGATCGTACGTATGCCCCTTTTTAAACTTTGTTTTCAAACTACAAGGGTGGAACATGTAATGAAGTATGGAACATGTGATCTTAGTTTTATGATATGGGATATTAAATTCGAGCTATAATTGTGCACAAAAGTCAACTATCAACTATCAACTATACAACTATACATCACCAATGTTTGATTGACCCTTTGGGGGGAGCCCATGGCATTCGTTGATGTTTTATTTACCTTTCTAGGGAAGCTCACAATGAATGTAAACTATTAAATTCATCAATGTTTGTTGACCCTTTGAGGGGAGCCCGTGATGAATGCACTATAAATTTGGGAACTAATGCAACTATGATTTCTAAAATATTGAACGTCGTTTACCAATTCAACTATATGATCTATTCACTATGTGATCTAGCCTTGTTTGTTGATGAATTTGTGTTGATTTGAATTATGTGTTATGTACTACTTGATATGCCTATCTATGGTTTCTTTAGTGTCTCGTTACTCATTTTCACAAGTATTCATGTGTGAAAACTATTTAACTTTACTATTAATATTTAAATGGAGCTCATTGAAAACCTATAAAACTCACCAATTAACTACTTGTGTAGTCTACACTTGATTGTAAATGTTTCAGGTGGTGAAGCGAACTAGGTGGGATGGCTAGATAAACATTTTTTGACATACTTTTGGGATCATCACTTAAGATGCTAGGACCTTGTTGACTTAACTAACTATTGAAACACTCGGGATCTAGTCAACTTAACTTAGATCTTTTATATACCTACAAACCTATTTTGGATGAAATTATACATTGATGATCATATCTTTGTGTATATTACATTTGGTGATATGATATGAATGCTTGATTTGTATTTAGTACCCATGAGGGTAATAAACAATTTGCACTTCGTGGTATCCAGATGTTTCCGCCATTGGTTGGGATGTTACACTTACTTATAGAGGAAGCAATAACTTCTCTTTGGACTCTCTCAAGAACATCCTTGGTTGCTTCTTTGGATTAGGGGTCTTGTCCTTAGGATTTTAGACACCTTTTTTTCTTCTTATCATTAAGGATACTGGCATGTTGCCATCTGATGGACTATATGGAGGATTCAGATGCTCATCGTTGGGTTGCAGCTCTGTTAGCAATTCCCCAAAGAAGACGGCCTCATCTTTCTTTATAGACTAGGTTCCTTCTTCATCATGGGATCCTACTTGAGCTTGAAGGTTCCCTAATAAATCACCACTAGATATTTTTTTTGACATCATGCACATGAAAATTTAGTGTGGACATCTTCATTGGACCATGTTTCAGAGAAAGAATCTGTAGTTCCTAAGGAACTACAACATCTTCTCTTTCTCGTTGGTGTCATAATCCTTTTTTGGGAAATATGAAAACTTTTGTTATAGTAGATACTCTAGTTAGGGGTGTCATTTGAGTTGGTTCCTCGGGTTTTGGGTTGCTCAGGTCGGGTTATTTGGGTTTTTGTAATATGAAATTGGAACCGAGAACGAACCATATAACTTTGGTTTAATTAGTTCTCAGGTTTTGGTTCTAGGGTTTAATCGGGTTGGGTTAAGCGGTTCTTGGGGTGATACTTGAAAAACTAATATTCTATTTTTCTAAAAAATAAAATAAAACATGTTTAACCAAAAAATACATTTCCATAAAAATTTAAAATGTTTAACCATAACAAAATCAAAAATGTTTAAGCAAAATAAACATTTCTTCAACAATCTCAAAACATAAAGAGGCTTTAAAAATCAAAGAATGGAACCGCCCCTTAAAACCCTAGTTTGGGTTTTTTGGGTTTACCTGAACAAGCCTCGCGGGTACCCAAAGACCGAACCATTCTAAGTTTTCGGGTTCGGGTAATAGGCTTTTTCAGATTGGGTATTTTTCGGGTTCGGGTAGGCTTTTTTCGGGTTGGTTCTTCGGGTTCAGGTTAAAAAACACACCCCTATCTCTAGTGAGTTGGCCCAATTTTTCTAGCTCACTATTCAACTATAGGGCCAACCAATATAATTTCATTCAAGTCATAACGTTTTTCCTATAGAAGCATTATTTTTAGTGTTTTCTCTTCATATAGGGTGGTATTTGGTTGGCCTACTTTCTTTTGTGACCTCTACTCTTCTTGTATTGATTCCTCTTCAAGGTTTAGTATTCTTTTGCTTTTGTCTATAGGACCAAACAAGGAGGAAACTATGGCCTCACTAGCTATACCTTGTTAGTTCATCGATCACTTTTGTTAGCAGGGAGGAAAGTGACTCCCATATGACTGGGTCCATGGGGACAGATTCAACTTTGGGGTCAACCTCAACTAAAATTGTTTCCTTTGTTTAACAATAACCCCATATGTCTCCTTAGGCATGGGCGAAGCTATTTAGGGGCTAGGGGCGACCGCCCCCCATCTTTTTCTGTCCGTAGTGTTAATTTTTTGACCGAAATGTTATTTTTAGTTTAAAATTGCGGTTTCGCCCCCTCGCTTCAAAAAATTAACATGTATTTTTGGTTTCAAAAACTTTTGCACCCCCCCCCCCTCTTGCTTAGTCCAAGGTCCACCACTATCCTTAGGAGTATCCTCTTGAAAATAGGGTCAGAAGAGAGGGTATCCAAAGCCACTAACACAAAAGGGGATATAAGTTCAATGGAGGGAATTGAGGAAGGTTATCGATCAACCTCCATGGTAACATTTTTAGCTTCATAGGAGGATA
Source organism: Mikania micrantha (assembly GCA_009363875.1). NCBI lineage: Eukaryota > Viridiplantae > Streptophyta > Magnoliopsida > Asterales > Asteraceae > Mikania > Mikania micrantha. The sequence goes on from CM018681.1 coordinate 62,933,447, forward strand.
AGATGTATGTTACAAAGTATTTCTACAAGAATTGATTCCTTTTACTATTTAAAATACAGGTTAATGGAATGGGTTCTTGGGATAGCTTCATCTTTCCCTTGGCTAGCACAAATCTGAAACTATTAGGCTGAACCTCCTCCCCTTTTTTGGTAGCATCAGAGATCAGATGAAAAGATGGAAGGATGAGGGTGAATGGTTAAAAGGATGACATGAGGTCAAGGTTGTAGATCCATAATCAAGGAGCCTTTCTCCTAAATCTACAGCCTTAGGGTAGCCACTTTTGCTTCTAATGAATCTACCATGAATCGTAGAGAGTGGATTGTGGAAATCAATTCCAACGAAATGGTGCCCTCCTCCACCAATGTGGACTCGTGAGCTTGCTTTTGCACCTCTACCACCAGATGTGGTTTTTTGCTACCCAGGATTCTCCTTATTGAAAATGAATTCATACAAGTCATCTCCAATGTGAGTTGCCACATGAAAGTTCCTAATGCCTTTTACCACTCACATGTTGATCTAAACTAGGGTCAATAGTAGTTAAAACCTCACATAGATTCACACCTTCATCACTCTAGGGGTCAACCTCTTGGAACTATGTCTTTAGGTTAGGATAACTTTCCTGAAGCTCAGCCACCACTCTTAAAAGTGTTTAGCTAGTGGAAGAGATTCAGTCATCCTAAACCTCAATAAAGGTGCCTTGAGCCGATAACATAGGAGGGGGGCTGCGATGGGTATAGGTGACCTAGACTTGGGTGTTAATCTTGAATCTAGGATGGGTCCTTCAATATCCTTATCAGTGAAAGTACCCATGTGATATTCTCAGGCACCTTTTGGGAGATCTTCGGAGGGCTTGTAAGCTAATATAAAGATTCTGATGGATCTAGAGGAAGATCGAAAGGTGAAGTACATGGTGTGACTTATACATTGGGCTGGACTATGACCTAGCCAATCCTTTTGGTCCTTTTGTAGGTGGCACAAGCAGGGACCTGCGCATTCTTAGAGGTTGCGCAAGGTTTAGTTTGTGTTTGTAGGTGGATTGTATTGGATGAGTTGGTTATGATAGAAGGTGTAGGTTTAGCTATTGTAGTGTTTGCAGAGTTGTTAGCTTCTTGAGCAGGGAGTTCCATGGAAAGAAGAGGAGGAGTGATAGTTTTAGATAACTAAGCACTACTCTTCTTCAGAGTTTCAAAAAAATGGATGTATCCAAGGGAATTTTGTATATATTCCCAGTCTGTGAAATGAAGGAACTCAATTCACAGTTAAAAAATTGTTGCAAAAATCAAGGAAACATACAAAAGGTTTTTGATTATAAAAGATTGTCAATCAATTTATTGAAAAAAATATTAAAAAACAAAGTACTAGTTGGAGATCAACCCATGAACAACCGAAGCTAGGTAAGAGGGTATTTGATATTAACAACCTGTTTTACTAGAGAGGAAATGGAGAAAAAGACATGCAAGATACTTGTAATTTTGGCCAGTGTACCTTTTAAATAAGCTGCTGGAAGGAGGTGACATTTTTGTCCCATTGACGTGAAGGTATGACTACGTCATCCCTGGTGAATTAATCATTTCTATTAGCATCATTGAGTTGTAGATTGTAGCATATTGCTTCAACAATTGTTACCAAAGGATGAAAGTTTACCATTGGTTCATGATACCGTGAAGCAGATGGCGTAAAACTGTTGGTGATGATTTTCTTACACCACTTTATTAACAATTATGGCAAAGAAATACCAGTTCTGTCGAAGAAAATTAATGATAGGACCAAATCATTACCTTTCTCTACTAAGAGTTTTTAAGAGAGGTTTTTCCTCTCAAAACTTAGTATTTTATGATAAAAGAAGATGAATAGATGAAAAAGGCAATCGAAAAATGATCGAATATTTGAACCATATTTAAGTTTTGAGATCTAGAGATGTAAATTGCTTCTTATGTTTGTGGGTTTCCTATTCACTGTTTTAACTTTATGAGACCAAATTACAAATGTTACACCACATAATGATAATGAATTAGACAAATTTTGATCTTTGAAAGGAAAATGATCCTAGCTAATGAATATTTAAGGCTTATTCTTTTCAATTAATCAGAATATATACAATCAAAAAAAATATTTTAGAAGAAATAGTTGGTTGTTTAGTTCTCCCAGAGTTATTTCTTCTTATGAGTATAGAACGCTTTTGAAGACAACCTTCTATATGTATCATAAAACAATCCTCATTGGATGTTCCAAAAACATGCCTTTCTATATCACATGGGTACCTCATATTGCTAAGGATCCTTCTTATGAAGGACCCACCTTCTATTCAGGACTTACACCTAGGTCTTAAGGTCATCTACACACATTACAGCCTCTTTCCCATATTTCCTATTGGCTAAACATACCTCTACTAAGTTTCAAGATGACCCACCCTTTCCCACTAGTCAAACACTTCTAACAGTTTTGACTGAGCTAAAGAAAAGATTTCTAGACCTAGAGCCATAGTTCATATAGGTTGACCCTAAAAGTAATGATGTAGTGAATGCAGGTGAGGCTGCCACTACTCTTGTTTCTATTGTAGATCAACATGCCAGTAATACAAGCACTAGGTCCTCCCTTGAGACAAATCACATTGCATCTGGCTAGGATATCTCATATATACTTAGAATAATTTACGAATATGCTAGTCAAAGTCTCCTTTACTTGAAGTCCAAGAAAGAAAATGAGTTCACCCATTGAACACAAATTTAAATTTAGACTTTATTACTTTCTCAAATTCTTTGCACAAAGTATCCTTGGTTGATCCAAAGATAAAATCATTCACATAAACTTGAACAAGTATGAATGTGATCTAGAATTTCTTATGAAGAGTGAAATGTCAATAGATTTATTTTTGTAGCTATTTGTCTGCAGAAAGTTAGAGAGTGTCTCATATCATTTTCTAGGAATATGATACAACCCATAGGGTACTTTACCAAGCTTGTACGTAGACATAAGGTAGGATCCTCAAAAATTGGTGGTTGACAAAACATAAACTTCTTCATCAATTTTTCCATAAAGAAAGACACTTTTTACATATATATGGAAGATGTTAAAATTATTTGCAGATGCAAAGGCTAAGAAAATTTTGTTTTATTTTACTCGATCAAAATGTGCAAAAACTTCATCATAGTCTATCCCTTCCTCTTATGTGTGGTTTGGTACGACAAGCTGTGACTTATTCTTGATGACTAATCCTTTATCATCCTTCTTGTTTATGAAAACCGGTTGGTTTCTATATGAAAACTCACAAAAATTAGTTTCATGCAAGGAGCTTCTTGTTTTGATGCCTTCATCCTTGTCTCCAATTACGTTTTCAACGGGATAATTATTATGGATGCACAGTCTTCGAATTACATCCAAGTAAAAGTTAAGATCAAGGTTGCAAATGTTCAAATCTGGTAATAAAACCACAAGTTGTATACAAGTGAAGTCTTGTGTTCGTTGTGATTGTGCTTGTGTTTGTATCGATATGATCTAATTTTCCTTGGATTGATGGTCTGCTTGAATGGTAGTTTATTCATCAGAGGAACCATCATCTTCTCCTTGAACCCATTGGTCAGCTGATGTGTCACTCATAGGAACAACTTGAGATGTGTTCTCGGTCCAATATTAAGTAGTTGGGAGATGATTTAGTACATGGTGACACTGAAGATTGTTGAAGTTCTTTAAACACTTCAAGAAGTAAAACACGATAGTGTTCCTTTCTTTTGGGATGATAGGTCCTACTTGAGTTCCTAAAACATACTCACTAGACAGATTAAAGGCACATATGAATCCATCAAGATCAAATAGCCAATTAGGAACTGTTCCAGGATTATTGATGGTCTGTTCATTAAAATGGGTGTTCGCTGACTCCTCAATAACTCTAGAACCTTTGATGTATACTCTATATGCCTTAGAACTGGATGATTTCCCAAAAAAAAAGTATCCTTATACTAATTTCTCTGCAAATTTGGCTAAATGGTCTTTGATATTCAAGATGTTGCATATACATCCAAATGATTAAAGAAAGCCTATGAAAGGTTTTCTTTTATGCTAGATCTATTAAAAAGTCACACTATGAGTTTTAACTACTACCAATTTTCTTTTTAAAACATAGCAAGTGTTGCTGAATCTTTATACCCAAAAGGTAATTGGTAACCTGAAATCTAAAAGCATAAAATATAAAGCCTCAATTAATTTCCTATTCCTTCTCTCAGCAACACCATTCTGTTGTGGAGTTCTAGTAGCACTAATTGTCTTGTGATACCGTTGGATTCACAAAAATAATTTAGATTATTGTTTTAAATTCTAAACCTTGATCATACCAAATGACTTTTAGTTTTGTGGTTATTCTCATTCTAAATTTCGAGAATGAAATTGAGAATATCTGTAGTTTCATACTTGATCTAAGGAAAAGGACCCAAGTAAAGCAAGGGAAATCATCAATTACCATTAGATAGTAGGATTTTTGCCTAGACTTTTCACATCGGATAGACCAAAAATATCCATATGCGATAGGTGCAAGAAAGTAGTGATCAAATTCAATTCCTTGGCACGATAGGAGACTCGTGTTTCTTGCCACCCTTTAGACATGCAACACAATGTTCTACGCATATTAACTCCTTTAATGACATACGTATCACTATATTCTTAGAGACAAGTCTGTTCATGTTCTCGAGATTTACATGACATAGTCTTCTATGCCAAAGTAATAAGTCACCAAGAGAATCTTTTGAAATAAAACAATTGGTACTACTAAGTGGTGTATTGTGCTAATATCAATCATATACATGTTGTTTTTCCTGGTTGCTCCAGTATGGATTTCAAAACCAAATTTTCACTCAATACACTCATCTTCAATGAACATGTTATGCTTATAGTCACACACATATGATACACTCATAATATTATAATTTATTTCGTTTAAAAAATTGTTACACTTAAAACATACTCCATAAAATGGTTTAAATTTGTGAAAATGGGCCATGTTTACTGTCATCTGCGTGACCAGCTACTATCAAATTTCCACAATTTTTTTCTTGATTACTAATGTTCTGCACAAAACAATATTTTGGGTTAGTCTTTAATGAGAATTCAAGCCAAAGTGGTCTTGGGTTTTCTATCAACATCAATGTAGTGAAATTTTTTAGATTCCACCTGTGGAATAGCTTAAGTTGAAACTAATTGATTGATTGAGGCAGGTTCCTTGACTGTCCAAGATATTTGAGGTTGATACATATGATTGTTTCTTACCCTAGGGATTATAATAACAATATCCAGCCATATAATTGTCAGGTCATCAATTTAAGCATTTTTATTGCATTCTTCTATGCTTCAAATCCTGTGTTTGCTCTCTTAGAGAAGAAAGTTCCTCTTCCTACTTTTCTCAACTCTTCCATTATTTTAATTTTCTCTCAAAAAAGAATTCTTTCTGGATTTATTCTCACTTTTGGTAAGAAAAAATGTTGATCAACTTGCAGAATAATTTTGAGTAGGAACAACACTATTGCAAATTAATTTTGTTAGTGAAGATGGTGGTGTGTAAGACGGATTATTTGATTTTTGTGATTTTGTTGAATCCACATATTTCTTGTTTAACTTGTTGAATGTACAAGTCTCATGATTATTAGATGATGATATGGTTTGATATTCTTCTAAATATTTCACAAAAACAAGCTTATGAATTGGTTGTTGATTTTTCGTTAGCATAGCAATATATTGCTTCTAAATTCTTGGAGCACCTCATCATATCATTTTCCCTTTATCTCAAACATTCAGAAATACGGTCAACATCTTTTTCTTCTTCTTTTTCAACCATTCAAACTCCTAGTTGTTCATAAAGAACAAGGGTGACATTTGCCTTACATTTGCTAAGCATAGTTTGTGTTGTGTTAATGTGAGGCACCGATATTATTTGAAGTTGACTGGCTTATAGATGTTAAAGGAAGGTTGGCACTTTGACATTTAAATTCCCTAAGGAAATGCCTGAACTGTTGACAGTGGTAGCAGAGCATCTTGCTTCTGTCAAGACAAAACCCATTCTTCATATTGTGTTTCTGAAACTTCCTATCATTTCGACTATAGGATTTCTTGGCGCAATATGAGATCATGGCCATCTGGTAGTTGATGTCCATTTCTTCAAGGTCATCATTAGATATTCCATCGAAATCTTCTTGACTAAGATGAAGATAATTGGTTTTCTCGGCTACAAAATATCATTGGACATTAATTATCATAGAAGTATGGTTGGTAAAGATATTGTGTGGTTGGATTTAAACAATAGATTCTAGATGGGTGATGATCGGTGTTTGTGAACAATTTATGGACAAATAAGAAGACGGGGGATTGGATATAATGATGGTGATGGTTGGCGATATTGGTTGTAGATTGGTGTATAAGGAGCAGTTGTGTTTGAAGTAACATGAACTTTTGTATCTTGCTATGCATATATCTTCATTTATATTCACTTAGAATACCATGAAGTTCACTTAATTGAAGTCTTATGAGATTTTCAGTTATTCGAATAGAAATTAAGTAAACAATCCGGATCTACAGAGGAGATCTCATAAACTGTCAAATGACATCTTGGTTTTCCATCTCAACTCTACAACGGTTAGGTCGTCCACAAATTAAACATACATGAGATATTGTATAATCATCATATCTTCTGCCATGTGGTTGAAGTTTTCAAATTTCTTCTTTAAAACATGTGTCTTTTTTTCCTTGACATCGTTCGAGCCTTTGTACATTTCCTTGAGTGAGTTCAAAATATATTTATTATATATGCACTTCTTAAACCCATGGGTGATAGAGTTTGGAATGGAAATTTGGATAAGCCATAAGATTTTGTGATTGACCTCCATCTTTTTATAATCTTCGTTTAAATACAAAGATGAGATTTTAGGAACAATACTCATTTGGCATCAACAATTGCAACTGTAGGAATGTAAGGACCTTGAAATACTAATTTACATAATGTGAAGTCTTGATATCTCATAAATCCTTCCATTCTTACTTTTTGAGTATTGTAGTCGTCTAGAGTGATCATGGTGGCTTGTTAAGAGTTCCATTCTCAGTATCATGTTTTGGTTTGAGCAGTCATTTCAGATATTAGAAATTTATGAGCTTGTATGTGATATATGAGTAGAAAACAGATGGTGACTTGTAGGTGGTTAGTCTCTCAAGTCTTAGAGCCATAGCTCTAATACCTTGTTGGATAGGTTTCTCAATTAAAGAACATTTCGCACTTGTATTTTGAATACAACTAAACATATGCGGATGTTTTGTTAACATGATCTCACAATTACTCTCGTATAGTATGATAAAAAAAGATACACAAAAATACTTTCAAGCTTAGGGTATATTTTCTCAAATTTTTCAATGTTACAGGACATATACATTCCCTACTTAGCAGTTTAAAATTGATAGACCATATACACAAAGGTACAAATTCACCCTAGTTGGAATACAAGACTAAACTTATACTATAAACAAAATAAAGCTTATTCTAGTATCCTCTTGTGGCTTGATATATAGAACAAGCCACATTAATTACAATTAATACATTTTACATTGACTTTTAAATTTACTGCCTATGATACTAAAAAAAATTATATTGAACTTCAATGCATAAGATGATCTTCTATAATCACTATAACTTTGGGATTTGTAAGATTTTTTTTATGAAAACATGATAATGTCTTCTGATCTAGTTCATACATTTAGAGTCAACTCTACAAGCTTCTTCAAATGTGCTTCAGCATTGATAGATAATGTTGGTTGGAAGCCATTTGTATTTGGAAAGTGATGTGTATCAAAAGCGTTTTGTTATATGTTTTGGATATTTCAAAAGCATTGTAATTTTTGGATGTCTTAAGAAGATAATTTGTGAGATATTGATACTTTTTTTCAAAAGTCTTTGGATGCCTTTTTCGCTGGAAAATAGTTGCTTATGATGGACTGAAAAGGTCATCAGAAGTCTTGTTGTATTCCTTTGCTTTGGTATCCTTTGAACCTTTATCTTCTATAGGTCATTGGAAGCTTTTAGTTTTCTAAAGGTTAAGTGTTATTTCTAGATATTGGAGGTTTTAGAAGGATAGACCCATCGTTTTGATGTTTCTTTGGACTTGTTGGAGTTGAGCTTAGTCAAAGCTTCATGTGTTTTATTAAACACTAGCCTGCTTTGATGTTCTAGTCCTCCTGGGATGATTCTACCAAAACATTTGTTTCTTTTTGAACGACTTTGCCCTCCGCTTGACACTATAATATGTGATCATTACAACTAAATGGTTGTTATGATTCCAAATTGAAATCTTGGCTTGTATAGATTGATGGACTTTACTTTGTGGGGTTGGGTGATGAGCTCTTTGACCTTTTAACCATGGATTTCTTTCTCTTGAACTTCTTAGGCACAAATGCACTCTTATGGACAAAATGTTGCATACATCAGGTCAATTAAAAATGTTGCATATATAAGTGGTGGCATAAGTCAAAGAAACACGGTGTCGTTTTATTTAGTACTCATTATTAATTTAACTAAAACAAGTTTGTTTGTTTCTTTAGATGGCTAGTCGTCAATACAAATCAAATTATTTTAATTTTTTTTTTGAACGGCTTGGTACAACGACACCCAAGACGGGATTTCAACCGTCCCCTCGGATTTGACGCTCTGGGGCATATGCCCGAGCCCACCCCAGGAGGAACCCCACAACTGGGTAAATCCTCTGATCTTGTTTCAGCACTTATGCCTCAGCCAGGATTCGAACCCAAGACCTCCCATAGGAAAGTCAAGGAGGTAACCATTAGGGTAGAAGCCCTTAGTTTCAAATTATTTTAATTATATTATATTTTTGTAACTAGAAGAGAGAAAAACGAAAAATGAAAAAAAAATAAATAAAAAACAATGTATGTCCCCAGGACGTGTCGTCAGGATAAGTTTTCCACTACACGAGATTTACACACAAAAGTTCCTCTAAGCTTGTTGCTTTGCCGGGTGTCTGCTGCTCACGAGATCTCATCGGAAACCAAATTTCAAACACCTTTTGCCGACATGTCATCGAGCAAAAGAAACCATACCGCGGATTTTATGTCATCAAAAACGTTGATGTAAAACAGCATATTTCTTGTAATGAACTATCATACAAACAAAATTCATTCTCGTATCTTCGTTTCTTTATTTTCAAATAAGGTTTATGTCTTTGTGCAATTATCTTTGAAAGTGCAATATAATAAAAGCCTAGTGTTTTAGCATGTCACAAAGAATTTTGATATAAAGAAAAACGAAAACATAACTAGCCCAAGCAATAAATGATCAATGGCAGTGGCCTCGGTGAATCATGGTGGATTATTCCGGTGGATGAACTTGATATTGAGGCGAAATCAGTTGATAGAGGGAGAGACGCGAGAGAGAATATGATTGGGTGAAAATGAGTGAAATTAACATGTACTTCATATTTTAGAGCTTTAAAGCATGTGCCGAGGACATGTCGGTTTAAGACAAAGAAAAACTATGTCGTTTTATTTACTTCTCTTTATTAATTGTAATTAAAAAGTTAGTTTCTTTCTCCTAATGACTTGTTGTCAATACAAATCAATTATAAACAAACTTCATTCTTGTGTCTTCATCTCATAATTTTCACAAAACTACTATATCTTTGTGCAGCTATCTTTGAAATTAAAGTGCTATACGATAAATATGTAATGTTTTTGTAGTTCAGTCAGAATTTTGTTACAAATAGTGATAACATAACTAGCGCAACCAACGTACAAATGATCAATGGCAGTAGCACCGGTGAATCCAATCAAGGTGGATGATTGCTTTTGATACGAAAGTAGTTGATAGAGGGAGAGAGCCATGATGGGTGAAAATACCCTACATGTTGTCGGCAATAGGCAAAGAAAACCATTGTCGTTTAATTAGGCCTCATTATTGATTGAACTGAAAAGCTGGTTTCTTTCATGTCAACAATACAAATCAAATTATATTTTATTTTTTAATATGAAAAGAGAAAAAGGAATACATACAGGAGATGGTTCGAATGTTAACCCTTCCTTATTGCGATAACCGAATAAGTACATCTTATTACTTGGAGCACACATTAACGCGCGTATATTTAAAGGTGTAGGTTTTTTTTAATTAATGTAGGGCCTACTTACATTAATAAAAAAAGAAGAAAAAATCTAAACCTTTAGATTTACTTTAATGTGTGCTCCAAAGTAATAAGATGTGATTATTCGGTTAACGCAATAAGGAAGGGTTCACATTCGAACCATCTACTATATATATATATATATTTTATGTATATAGGGTATAGATAATTTGAAAACCCTCCTTAGTATAAAATTATGAAAACCATGTAAAAATAATGTAAAAAGACATTTTTTTTCTGAATTTTTTTACAGGTATGTTACATTATTTGTCACATTTTTATAAAAAAAAATTAGAAAAACGCTGACTAGTTATTTTTAAAAGAAAAATATTTTGTAAAACCATGTAAAACATACGTAAAATCTGGGCCAGTGTTACGTATGTTTTACGTGGGTTTATAAAAAAAATTTAAAAATATTTTCTCGGTGCTTTTTTTATTTTTTATTTTATAAAAATGTGAAAATTAATGTTACAAATTTGTAAAAAAAATTCAGAAAAAGAAAACGTTTTTTTAAATGATTTCTACATGTTATCATGGTTTTCACACTAAGGAGGGTTTTCATTATAACTTTTTCCTATATATATATATATATATATATATATATATATATATATATATATATATATTTAGGGGAATGATCAATAGTTAACACTTTCTTATTGCGTTAATCAAAAATACATCTCATTACTTTGAAGTCCACATTAAAGTAAATATAAAGGTGTAGGTTTTTTCCTATTTTTTTATTAATGTAAGTGTGTCCTATATTAATTAAAAAAAAAATTATACCTATATATTTACTTTAGTGTGAGCCTAAAATAATAAAATATATTTATTCGGTTTATGCAGTAAACATGGGTAAAGAAAGAAAATACACCCTATATATATATGTCCTGATGACAGGTAAATTGGATAAGTTTTCAATTACATGTGATTTACACATATAAGCCAGCCTTCGCTTATTGTTTCCCTCGTATTTCATCTGACAAGATGTTGTCAGGATAAGCTAACTTAAAAAAATATTTTTGACACCTTTTGCTGATCGAGCAAACTGAATTGTACCAACAATTTTATGTCATCGAGAAAACTGTGACGTGTCAAAAGCGGATTTATGGTGAACTTTTAGATAAGCAAAGTTCATTCTCGTATCTTCTTTTCTTTATTTTTATCGAAGGTCTATGTGTTTTTGAAACTATCTATGCAAGTGCAATACAATATTGAAAATCTAGTTCACCCAAAATTTTACAATAAAGAGTTTAAAGGATCATACGTAGTAATATCTCGGCTCTTAGGACCCAAAATATTATTTTTAGTATGATTGGTTTTGCAATTCAAAATGAGGTTGCGGCACAACTACTTGTCTGCTTACCTGCCAGTTTATTGTAATTCATTTGAAGTCTGTAACAAACAAACAAATAAACTTACCTAGTATATTCCTACTTTTTCATAGGGTCTGGGGGAAGGATGGACACAAACCTTACCGTTATACTAGTTGGATAGAGAGGCTGCTCTAAAGGAGTCCCTGGCTCAAAATTATCGTTTGAAGTTGATCATCCCAACATTTTTAACGTTATTTTCATGAAATAAGTAAAATAACGTTAAAATTAGTGTAATTTTACTTAGATCCCTTGAAGGCCCACACATATATACATTATACGTGTGCACACAAATGGGGCGATTTCGTTTGAAGTCTGTAAAGAATGAAAATACAACTAGGCAACTAGCCCAACCGACAAATTATATAACGTGCGTAAATCAATTAGATAAATGCTTTTATTGACTATTTAACAGTTGTCTACTATGAGACATCATGAAGGTCAAGCTAGGTATACTGTTTCGGATAAAATTGAAGGGTTCAAATCCTAGTGAAAAAAACGTGACCTAGATTTACAAATAGGTTAGATGTGTATGTATGTTTGTCATCTAAAAGATGTAAAGAAAACTAATTAACAAATAATCCCACAAAACCTTTTAGATGATGAACGTGTAAACTTTAACAAATAATCAGAAAACAACCTTTTAATGCCTTGGTGTATAGTAACCATTTAATTATTAATTTTGCTTTATTATGATGTGATTTTATAGATATTATTTAAGATATGTTTTAACTTTTAATTGTTGGTTTTTGCATGGCATAAATAGAAACACGTACGTTCATTTTTTCAAATCAATCAAATCATTGAAAATAATCGTATTTCCGATGTCTTTTATAACTTTTATTAACGAAGAAATAGCTCACTGTCATGTCTCTTCATATCCCAGTATCATTTAGATCCAACAACCCACGCGATATGAGCACAATCCGCTACCAACTATTTGGTGTCGAAAGGCAGATATTTGCGAGCGTTGTACCTAAGTAAATCCACTTGTTCATCGAAAGAAAAACCGTTATGCGGTAAAATCTTATGGACCGCTTTAAATGTGATTTGAACACATTATCTCATATAGCCAAAAACTTATAAAAATCATAAAGTGACAGTTAAATACAAACTTTTTGTTGTCTTTTATAACTATTATAAATAATAATAAGCCACTAATGCATTAGTTATATAGCCACTCACACACTTTGCTTAATACTAAAACATAAAATATACAAATTTATAATATTATACTGGATTCAGACATGACAAAGCATTGAAAAATATCTTCATACCTTATAATTTGTGAGACACTTCGACAAAAGAATCCAATTGTTTAATCTTTATCTCCGTCTTATCTATATATTCGATTGAAAATATTACTTTGTCGCGTTCATATTTTTTAGTTAAAAAATCCATCATTAATGCTTTATTCTTGAAATTTTAATGCAAGTTCTTTGATAATATTCAATTGTCACTTGGGACATAAACCTACTCTAGACAATTATTTTGTCGTGTGCCCATCTAGAATCATGTATTTATTTTAATATTTTTAAGGCATGATTATTATTAAATGAGGATATTGGAGAGAGTGGATTATAAGTTATAACATATTGCGAGATGGTTTATAATGTTTTAATGTATATTTTACTTTTAAATACATTTATTAACATGAAAGTAACAAGAACGAGAGCCTTTCATCTAGTGGACTTTTCTGCGCCTAATAATGGATCGTATCAAAGCCAGCTGCCAGCCCAATAATGCCTTCAAAAATATAAGATATTCAATTTTTTAAAAATAATTTGTTGTGTAGTAAGTTTTTTTGACGTGTGTTTTTTTATCTTGTGTGCTCTGAAAAAAATAGGAGATTAAATAAAGGCACACATTTTTAGACGTAAAATATTCTCACTCAAGATATTTCAGGATTCGGGATATTTCGGGATCAGGGATATTTCGGGATTATGGATATTTTAGAAATATATATATACTAACAATTATCTCTATTGCTTAACATTATTTGCGAGATTTCAGGGATTGACAGATTGTCTTACAAGTGGCCCTAACATCACGGAGACACGCAGCAATTACTTCAACTTAAATGCGGAATCTAAGAGACATCAATGCGACTGATTTGAATGAGTCTTCCATGATTTGGAAAGTGCCAGAATAATCGGAACAACTATACGAACGTTGTTAAACGTACTCTTGTATTTTCTTTATATATAAATACTGAGGCTATTAATCAAGATAGGACACTGGATACTCAAAAAACACACACGAAACTCACTGAAGCTTATTCGGCTGCTTAGAATCGATCAACTTGCGCTCTTTGTTTGTATTTGTTTATTTGATTATCAATAAAACTAGGCAGAGTGACATTTGTCACCTCCCAAGGTTTTTATGCCGGCAATCGTAAGGGATTAAGGGCTTTTCCTCGTATAAATCTCGTGTGTCTTGCTATTTTTCTGTTTGATATATTCAAATATCCCCAGGGATATCCGGGGATATTCTAATCACAGATTCAATATACTTAACATATTTGCTTGTAAAACACAATACCCCACATTTCTAAATCGGTTTTCTTAAAGGTTAAGTTTGTTAAGTTTTAACCGAAACACATATGAAAGTCTTTTATTATTCAAACTAGGTTATTAACCTGCGCACAACACGAAGTTGTATACAATACAATCATTTGTTAAATTGATTACTTATAAAAAAATAGATATAGATAAAGTAAACTTTATAACATTTTATGAAAGGAAAAGTAGTTTATGTTACAAATTTTTAAACACTTCTTTATATACAAGATTGTATATACAAAAACAGTATTATAATAAATATTTGATATGATGAAAAATTACGTATTACATAAAATAATAAAAGATAACAAATTAAAATTTCTCTTAAGATGTTGACTAATTTTATATAAGAAAAAAAGAAATAAAAAATCACTAAAGTGTGTTAAATATGATAGTATGAACTATATATTAAAAACATATGTTTTAAAAATCATAATTAATAAAGTGTGATTATTATAGGTTTAATAATCATACGAACCATATATCAAAAAGTATATGTTTTTACATAATAAATACGTATAAAAATTAAGGACTAAAACTTAGTTTTTCAAAAAAAAAAAAAAAACAGCTACAACAACATATCCATAATTATTTGAAATATTGTATTTTTACCATCTAATGACGTTAAAATATTAAAATTTATATATATCATTCATCTTTTTTTTAGTTACGATTTAAAACTTTGAAATTATTTTTCTTGATAATTCAATTTTGTTAAATTATTGTTCACTTATTAAAATTAATTGAATATTTGAATGTTAGATTTGAAAATTTTGAATTTCAAAATTATTGATCAAAGATGGAAAGTTTTGATATGATTGTATTTTTATTAACATTTAAAGATAATTTGACTTAATTAATTTACCTCATTTAAAGTATGAATTAATTATACTTATTAAATGAAATTAATTTTTAAAATGTCTAGAATTAATAAGTATATACATGTGGCACACATATAACGTGGATAACCTAAAATGATGCCATGTGTCTAAATTGTTACTCTTTTATTTGGTTGTATAGATGAAAAAGACTTTTAGAAATTAATTATGAATAGTTTATTGAAAAATTTGGATAAAAAACTAGAAAAATAAAGTTAATCTAAATATTTTTTATATGTAAATATAAAGAAAATTTCTTTATTTTAACTCTATCATATATAAACTTTTAATTTATTATTTTCGGTCTCAAACCCGGATAAAATGAGAGTTTTTAACGTAACCGTTAATAAAGGCGCTGGTTTTTTATTCCGCTTAGGGCATCCAAAATGAATGAGTCAACCCTAGATCAAATGGAATCGAACTAGGTTATTTATGGAGGTATTTCTTACCAAACTAGGCTATTTATAAAGGTATTGTTTTTATAAGAGAGATATGTGCAAACCTAGGCAAATAGTAAATGCCGAGTCATATGATATTGTCTACCAAAACTTTCTAGCCTTATTTCTCCGAATAACCAAATTTCTACGAATTGTATAGTTTCTATTGAATAGCCTCTTTATTTTTTAGTTTCTACTGATGAAGTTGTTTTTGTAGAAGAGGTGTTTCTACTGATGTTTTTCTCTTGATCAATATGCTTTATGCGGATGCACTTTTTTACAGCTAAAACATCATTGTTGCAGAGTTAGTGTACATGCCTTGATCAACTTGAGACACACATCACGACAAAAGATCAACAATGTCTAGCTGAAGATCAGGGACTTCTGTACTCATCCATAGTTATGTTGTGTGTAATCCCTTTATGTTAGACCAACCAAGCCCTCATAATCATGTAACAATGTGCGGGATCCATTATGACATGATGTGTGCTAACTGAACAATAGTAATCACAATCCATGTAAAAATAATAATCATATATCAATGTAATATGTTAAGTTTCATTAATGTTCAAGAGTTACAAGAGAAACATATTACACAACTATAAATGCTTGCTAATATTGATGAATCTGATACTATTAGTATCGAGGCACCGATACTAGTAGTATCGGAAATCATCATCGACATTAATAGTTTCGGCAAAGACAAACTGTCGATACTACTAATATCAGTAACCATCAAACTCCAATACCAAAAACATACAAAAACTACTAAATCTATACATAAAAACAAAATCTAACTTCGTGATCTTCACAAAAAGTCTTAGTGATTCGGTTAGTCATCTGAAGTTGTTGCTACTAGGTGTGCTAACACACTCCCTTATCAATAGATCAGTGGTTGTATTCAATTCAGTCCATTTGGCAGGTTAGTGGCTACCAGTATGAATCTTCTGCTAGACACAGACATCCACTACTTTCTAGAATCGCATCGCCTCCACTTTGTGATAATCATGAAATTACATTTTATTCTTTTGTAGAATCAGTAAATCAACTTCTGAAAGATTAATCTTAGGATCAAATATCCTGATTATAGCCTTATCAATTTAATTATCAATTATTACAACTTTAGAAGTAAATCTATCCAAGAACGACATCTTTAAATTTCTCAAGATATTCATTTAAAAGTTCTTCATTTGTATCTTCTTAAGACTTTTAACAGGTTTAGACTCATATCTAATCCTTGGTTTCAAAATGATCCAATCCAATTCATTCTTCACTTGTATCTTCTTCAGAATCTGACCTTTAAAGTAAATAAATTTCTTTGTCTAAAACTCCTCTTACAAGTTTTATTCAATTTTCCATCCATGTAATCTTTTGAATGATTGATCATCTTTTCACTTGCAAGAACTCTAAGTTCACATAATGGAGACTAAATGATTTTTTTTAACCACTTGTTCAAATATTGAACTCCATCAAGCCTTTTAATAGTAAAAAATTTTTCAATTCATCCTCATACATCCAAGACTAGATCTTTAATGTACATTATACTTTGTTCATAAAATATTTCTTGATTGCTAGACTTTTTCGAATTTTTTTGTATAGAATTGCTTGCTCTTAATATTACATCAGCAGTAAATATATATTCATTCACGAATGGATGAATCAACAAATATCTTCTGATTAGATTAACTTACAACAACTGGAGTAGTCTTAACATTATTAAAATCAAATTTCTGAATTGTTTCTCCATAAATAACATCTTCCTATTCTAATTCTTGAAACACATCTCTCACAGACTTTTCAGGATATCGTTTTCCTTCTTCCAGTTCATCTTCATCATCATCAACTATCAGTTATTCATATTTGTCATAAAGATCGAAACAGGAATACGATCAAATTAATTATCATTGAAATTGATATCTATATCATCAACATATTTTTCAAAATCAAACTAAAGGTCTTCATCTTCTATATCTAACAAAGCATCAATAATCATGTCATCTTATCTGGTTTCCCTTATCACCTCCATAAGTAGAATCCCCCCTTATAAGATGTATCCTTCAATTCAATAGACTTGCCAAGATCAGTTGCTGTAACATCCTAGGCAATTCCACATCGGCCGTGAACATGAGAGATTCCTGTCTCATAAGTAACAATCCGCCTCTTACATCACCAACGCGTTTTCGGCTTAGCTGGCTGTGGAGCACATGAAAACTCCATAGTTAAGCGTGCTCGGGCTGCATCAATCCAGGGATGGGTGACCTCCCTGGGAAGTTTTACCCGGGCAACCGAAGGCAAAGCCGTGAGCTCCGAGTGAGCAAAGTGGACAATATTGGTGGTAGACGGGACCAGGTGTTACAGAATGGTATCAGAGACACTCCTGTTCTATACGGGATGGTGGGCAAACCTCATCGAGGACGATGAGTCCCTGAGGGGGGTGTATGTAACATCCTAGGCAATCCCACATCGGCCATGAATAGGAGAGATTCATGTCTCATAAGTAACAATCTGCCTCTTACATCACCAACGCGTTTTCGGCTTAGTTGGCTGTGGAGCACATGAAAACTCCATAGTTAAGCGTGCTCGGGCTGCATCAATCCAGGGATGGGTGACCTCCTTCGGAAGTTTTCACCCGGGAAACCGAAGGCAAAGCCGTGAGCTCCGAGTGGGCAAAGCGGGCAATATTGGTGGTAGACGTGGCCGAATGTTACAGTTGCAATGTCTGTTGAAGGAGGTTGTGAAGATCTGGGTGCATTGTCTTTATTCCATTCATCATCATGTTCTCTATGCATTGAATCGGTCTCCTCTTCTCTACAAGTCAGCATCCCCCTGAGCAAAGGAGAACTTTTCAAATTTTCCAATTGAGCTCTACAATCTTTAAAAACCTTTGTAGCATTTGATTGAAAGATATCAATCAACTTTTTCTTGATGTTGTAATTGTGTAACCAAAACTTTAAAATTATTATTACAATCGTCTTGAATTTTAGTTTTCTCTTCAATCTCTTTTTTCAACTCAACAACTTCTATCTTCACATCATCATAAGCCTGAACATTAGATTCCATTTCTTGAGGTTTAGATTTCAAGCCTGCTACCTCATATGTTAGTACTGTTACCTAAGCCTGCATTGTGTTTTCTTGACTAGATGATGGACCAAAATCAAAGTCATCAGCAAACATTCTTAGGAACCCAGCCTTATAAACTGGTAGAAACTAAGCATGAGTAGCCGCTAGAGAAACAACAACCTCTGTATATATAGGAGTAGAAGATGGAATGGATGTAACAAGACGAATAGAACTAGTTCAGCATCAGATGGAATATAATCTTTATCAAAATCATTTGAAGTATTTCTTTGCCTTTAACAAAATTAACATAAACACCACCAACTCATCTTCTTGCCATAGTCTTCTTACAACATCTTGAAAACTAGGGAGTTGTTGACAGAGTATCATCACTATCATCTGTATCAAAAGTAGAAGTATCTTCTACTTGTCTTTCAACATTATCCAATTGTGTTATAGGAAGAGATTGTGGAGTGAAAGTTCGAGGTTGAGCAGAAGGAATATAAGCATCAATAAATTCTTCTACAATAGTTGGTGAATATGCTTGCTGCTGCAGTTGTTATTGTTGTTGGTGGTGTTGTTGTCGTTTTTCTTGTTGTGTGTGTTTTTGTTGTGGTTGTTGTTGCTTTTGTTTTGGTTGTTATATTGGAGAATCCAGATGATACCAGGCATCATCCGTAGGTGCAACATAAGTGGGATTTGCTGGATGTCCAAATAAAGGCATGTCAGTGGTATTGGCTCCCTTCTTAGGCATGCAATCCGCAAAAAAACTCTTGTTCATGATATTTATATTTGTCATAAGTCCTATCATCGGTAACTCAAGCACCATGTGATTAATGATCATAGCCAAAAATTTTGAAAACTTAAGGAATCTTTCAATATCTTGAGTAAAAATATGTCAGACCATATAGTCAAAAATAAGTCGACTACCATTGAACGACTTGTTTAATACTATTGCTACAACTGGGCATTGGATTGGCTTGGATGGTATCAAATCATGATTTACTAGAGGATAGACACATTATACATACATGAAAAAAGATATCTCCATTGACCATATAGATATTTCTTGGCCAATCGTGAAGCTCCAACATCCTCATTGTATCCCATAGGGAAGAAACACCACATATCAAAGTATTTGATATAGTGGTTGGATCTTCGTCAGGATCAAGAAATTGTAGGGTTTCCCTCACATATTTTATAGAAAAAGCAAACGGTTGATTGCTCAATGTTGATCGGATAACAGGGGATGTAGGAGCGTTGTCTTAACTGTGATGTTCCCAAAAAGTACTGATATGCTCCATGCAAATAATATGATTAGCAGATACAACAATAAAATCCTTGAGCGCCTCAAAAAATGAAAAATATCAACGAATTCAGAAGCTTCCTTCATGTCCGGCACATTGTGTTTGCCATTGAATAGTCTTGGAGTTGTAAAACACAAAATAAATCAATTCATTAGTAAACTATTATCAGAAATTGACAAAATTTAATTATTGTGAAAATTTTGAAAACTATAAAATTTTTCTAACTATGGATTCCACCGATACTATTAGTATCAGTATACTGATACTAATATTATCGGTACAACTAATAAAGCAAAAGAAAAGAGAGGAATTTCAGAAAATTTTCTAAGTATAGAAGTTATCAATACTAGTAGTATCTAAGTGTCATCTGTTAGTGTTGATACTCAACCAATCACTTAGTAATTTTGATAGATACTATTAGTATCCATGAGATTATCATCGATACTACTAATGTCGATAAATCAATGATGAATTCTTAAACTTTGATCGATATTACTAATAACGATAAGAATATTAACGATACCAAATGAGAGGCCATGAGATCGTTCCTGCCCTAACAAAACTTGAAGCAACAATCATATTATATGCTACTTTGACTGTTGAGTTAGTGAGAACTGGTGTTCTGATCTAGAAAAATTCTAGAAAGAACAAGAAAGAAGGAAAACCTCATCACCACAATCACAAGATATAGAAAATGATAAAAATCTATCTTATGCCCACCCAAGTCAAGCAAGTGCATGCAACAAATCAAGTACCACCTAAAAGGGAATACATTGAAAACAATTCATCATAACTTAACTGATAGGCTATCATTAGGATTCACCCAGTTAGTATTTTAGGAGTAGTATCCTACCTATTTAATTGATAGGCACTTATCTCAATTTTATTAAAGCTTATATACTATCATTAGTAACCAATTCTCTAAAACCAGGAACTTTGATACCATCCTATTACACTCCGGATTCTCAGCGACATGGGCTCTGCGGCCCGATTGGTTTCATGGATAAAACACTCTCGGTCAGAGGTTATAATTATTTCTTTTCATATTTTTCAACGTGAGTGTTGTTCCATGAATTTTATAATTTTACAAATAATTCACATGCATAGATGTGAAAGCCGATTTTCATCATTTATAAATATTTCATGCACATAGGTATGAAAATCACATTTCATTATTTGTAAATAACGATTCAAAAACAACTTTTCAGGCTTTCTTAAAGTTTCATACGCATAGGTGTGAACAACTTACATTCATATGATAGTAAACCGGATTTTCACAAACACATAATTACAAATCATTTTGAAATATCCAGTTTATACATGACTTGGAGGCATAGCTCCAATAATTCCATGGTCTTACCGTAACTAATATTGGCAATTTTACACATTTAGCAGGTTATTTCATTGATCGATACAACTACTACATACACTGGTTTAGAACAGTCACTCGTTAAGAAATATAGTGCAGCGCGTCTTACGTTGTGTTCCCTCCAGCCCACAGCTTGTCACTAGTTAGGTTGCATGCGGAGTGCGTCTTACGTATAACCTTTCAACCCACCTGTACCAGTCACGTATGTGAATTTCACCCATACGCCACTACTACAAAATAAGCCTCAATGCAACATTTTTTTTCGCAAAAGGTTGCAAAGAGGTTGTATTAGCTGAAGTTGCATTAGCCTAATGCAGCCTTTTTATTACATAATGCAACTTTTTTTTAAAAAGTTGCATTAGGAAAAAGAAAGTTGCATTATGTAAAAAAATGCATTAGATCTAATGCAACTTCAGCTAATGCAGCCTTTTTTTAATATAAAGGTTGCGTTAGGGTGATTTTTGTAGTAGTACGCGGATACAATTTGCAAATAATACGCATACTAATAGGCTAAATGTTTGTCATGTAGTATTACTTTATGCGTCAAAGTTTAAACATACCATGCTCAGAAAATTCATTTATATTTAAAACAATTTAAATATACTCACCTGAAGTTTTTTTTGTTGGCTAGGTGATGGCTTATAAATTCTTAATATAAATTTGGATATCGTTTCTGCTTAACCTATCTTTATAATTACCTCCAAAGACTGATTCCTGATGTTTATTAGTCTGCTCCTAAAATAGATAATATCAACGTTACTATCAGGGTACGATCCAAAGAGTTACACCTTGGAAGATAGTCATGAGATTATGTCTAAAATTTGTTTTAGATAGATTCAATTTCACGAATTATATAAAGTGGTGTTTTATTTGCTTGTTAAATAATAATAATATTGGATAAATTAATTATTGTGATATTAATTATAATTGAATTTATAAAATTTAATTAGTTAAATTGTGGATTTTAATTAAAGTTTACTAATTAATTGTTAGTTGGTAAAATTAAAGACTAGTAATTAAATAGTTAATTACTAGAATAGTTTTTAATGTGTATAGATTGTGAGAAATAGTTTTGAATTGGTAATTCAAAAATACCTAAAAATGTGGATCTAGTTTTGACTTTTAAACCTAGATCTAATTCCACATTTCACACAACTCTCACTCTTCCCCTTTCCCCTCTCTTTAGTCGTAGCCCTCCCTCCCTCTCCTCTTGGGTTTTCGGCCAAGCACCACCACCCACCACTATGATTGCCGAACCACCATAGGTGGTTTTATAGCACACGGTTGTTGCGGTGATTGACGATAGAGATCATAGTTCGTGATTCGGTCATCTAGCTAGACAACTATCGAATCCAAGGTGTGTTTTTGAGTGTTCTTCATAAAGGTCAATTCTAAACACCCTATGGTTGTTTTATGTATATTCGCATGTAATTGGATTCCTGGTTTGGGAATTTTTTTATGAAACAAAAGGTTTGTAACCTAAATGCTTCCGCTATTAAAATCTGATTTTCATGATTAATGTGATTAAATAAAGTTCAAAATTGTTACTATAATTCCCAACAGTGGATTTTTAAGGATTTTTAATTGACGTGATGCATAGGCAATCGCTTTGTTTTGCTGCACCAGTACACATACTAATCCTGTATGAGAAGCATCATAATAGAAAAAAAAAGTTTTCATCACCTTCAGGTAATGCTAGGATCCGAGCATGAGTCAAGTTATCTTTAAGGATTTTGAAAGCTTCACTTTGTTTAAAACCTTTTAATTTTTTTTCTAGTAAATGAGGTAAGAATAAACGTCTATTCGGGAGAAATTCTAAATAAATCGATGATAATAACCTTCAAAGCCTAAGAAACTACGCACCTCTGTTGGTGACTTAGGGTTCTCCCATTTGGTAACAACCACTATTTTAGATGGTGCCACTTGAATACCTTGAGCATTAATAGCATGTCCTAGAAATTGTACCTCTGTAAGCCAAAAGTCGCATCTAGTTTATTTCGCATACCATTTCTCACAAAGTAGTAATTCAAATAGAGTTCTAAGATGTTTAGCATGATCCTTAGGTGTTTTTGAATAGATAAGAACATTATCAATGAGCACAATGAAAAATTTGTCTAGATAAGGTTTGCATATCCAGTTCATCATGTCAATAAAGGCAGCTGGAGCATTAGTAAGTCCAAAAGATATAACAATGACGCATAATGCCCATACCTTGTACGAAAAGTTGTTTTAGTAATATCTTCTTCTTGTACTTTCAGTTGATGATATCTTGATCGAAGATCAATTTTTGTAAAATAACAATCTCCTTAAAGTTGATTACATAAATCGTCCATTCGTGGAAGTAGACACGCCGCCACCGCTGCTATTGCGGCTGGTGCTGGTGCTGTTGTTGTTGTTGCTGTGGCTGCTGCTGTTGCTGCTATTGATGATGTTGTTTTTGTTGCTGCTACTGTTGTTGTTGTTGTTGGTGTTGTTGTTGTTGTTGTTCTTGGTGCTGGTGTTGTTGTTGGTGCTGGTGTTGGTGTTGCTGGTGTTGGTGCTGCTGTTGGTGTTGGTGCTGGTGCTGCTGCCGGTGCTGGTGCTGTTGTTGTTTTTGCTGCTGCTGCTGTTGTGGGTGCTGTTGTTCTTGGTGTTGTTGTTGTTTTTGTTGTTGTTGTTGTTGTTGTTGTCGTCGTTGTTGTTGTTGTTCTTGGTGTTGTTGTTGTTGTTGTTGTTGTTCTTGGTGTTGTTGTTGTTGTTGTTGCTTGTAAGTTAGATTTTCTAGTTTTTAGAATAGAAATCTAACCATTTTTATCTTTTATTATTTTCTCTACTTGTAGATTTTTATTTGCCAATTTTTTTTCAAGTTCCTGATTTGTTTGTTGTAACAAAACATTGGCTTTCTTTATTTTAGCAAATGCTTCAATACAGGCTTCAGAACAAAGCTTCTCTAGATTAGTAGGAGATACATGAGCATTAGATGAATCAGCATCAGGTAGGTCAAAAGAAGTTGGGTTTTCACCAATGGCCATTAAAGCAAAGTCTGTGGGCTCATTGGATGTGAGAGAATACCCTACATCATCAGGCATGCTGCTCCAATCCACGTACTCTTGAGTAAAAAGAGCAGGTTGGTTGGATTGGGACAGCTGCACCTAGAGTGTTTATTTGTGAAGGAGAAGGTGAAACAGTTTGAATAGGGGCATGCATGAGCCGATACATGCTGCCATTGACAGCTTGTACATATTGAACATTGGATGAAGGAGAGTTCTGAACAATATGGGTTGTAGCCTGATTAGCATTATGTTTTGGATAATGAGAAGAAAATGAAGAAAAAGAATTTATGGAAGAGTTTGAGTTAGGAAAGGTCACATAGGATGAAGAAGAATTGTTAGGAGCATTTCTACATTCCCTAGCAAAATGTCATGTGCCATGACATCTATAGCACTAAACTTTTGCTTTATTTAGACCTATCTTGGTCTTACCATGGATAACATAAAACTTTCTCCCTGTCCTTTTGTAGAACTTGTTGGTTCTTATACTCAAAAAGGCAAGTTAATTTAAGATATCCATCTCTTCCAAGTCATCACTTGGAATATGATGGAGGTCATCCATGATGAAACACAAGTTCTTAGGGGTGAAAGAAGGGTCATCACATGAAGAGAAGGAAATAGTGATGCCGGTGGTAATATCAATATGTTCATCTTATCTGTCAGGTTTGCTGCTAATAAAATAGACTTCTCCAAAGTGGTTGGTACAGCAGAAGTCACCATTCCCTGAATTTGGGGTGTGAGACCCCAAATGTATCAATCAATTTTCTTTGCTTCAGAGGGCACCATGTGAGGTAACAGATAAGATAATTCATGAAATCAGTTGGTATATGCTTGGTGTTCTGCTTCAGTCATCCTGAGGTTCCAAAATTATTCTTCTAACTTTTGCATTTCATTATTTGGGCAATACTCTTTAATGAGTAAAGCCTTAAGTTCATTCCATGTGTTGGAACGTGAGGAGTTACTAGCCAGGATTATCCGATTTTAGAATCTAGGTTCAAAAACTAGGTATTCACTCCTTCTTAAGTCAAACACTTAGTTACTTTCAGGTTGTTTAGTTTTGCTAGAAAAGAAGAAAAACAAAATTAAAGCATAAGGAATTTTTGGGAAAATCAATTCAAGTAATTCAGGGAATGTTGGGGTATAAATACCCAACATTCAATGTTACAGGACAAGAAATAATAAAACAAACAGCTGACATATTACAGACACTGATACAAACAAAATTGTACAAGAACTTATAGAAAAGTAAACAACTACGAAAACTAGGGTCTTCAGTTATTCTTCCATGGTTGCAACTAGTTATTGTGTGTTTAGTGGTTGAACCACAAAAGCCATTTCACGGTTGTTGATTCCGCTGTTGTCTTCAAGGCATGATCCGCGGTTGTTGCCTCACCTGTAGTGATCCGCTGTTGTTGGATACGTACTTGTTGGATCCGCTGTTATTTGATCCACTATTGTAATCTGCTATTGAGACTCAGTGCTTGAGAACAAATGTCCGCGTTTGAGCTTTTACAGGCAATCCGCGGTTGTTATCAGTTGTTGGGCTTCACAATGGTTTTGCTCAAAATGGGAAGTGTGGTTGAGGCTCATCAGACCTTATTTTTCCAACACCATGTCATAGCCTCCACTGCCTCCCTGCTGCGAGCTTGAACTTGTGTGTTCCACCATGTTAAGGCCTTATTCAGAAATGAGCAGGTGGCATACTTGGCTTTCTGGTTATCCAAGCAGTCGCTTATACTGATAACCACTTCCATCTTTTCAATCCACTTTAGGATTCCAATGGCTCCTTCCTTACCGTGGAAGTCTTTTGGTTTACAGGAGACGAAAGTTTTGTAAGAGCAACCCTTTCGGTTAGTTTCATCCGTTGTGCCATCTTCGATGATGACAGGGCCGTGGTGACTACCACTCCTATTAGTCCCGTCCTGCTTGTTTGGAAATGTTGCCTTAATCTATTCTGAAACAATTCGTATGACATTGTCAGTACTTAATGGAGGGTTGGTTTGGGGTGTCTCGGCGTTTCCCTCATTTCTTCCAAGTGTCTCGGTGTTCTCCTTGTTTCCACCGAGAGACTCCGTGTTTTTCTTACTTGCTTTAGGTGGAGCATCCTTTGGCCGTCTTCCGCTACGTTTCAGCGGCATACTCTATCAGTTAACTGATACATTATTTGGGAATTATTTAGTTCAAGCACATATAATAAAATACTACCATCACATTAACGCATCATAACAAAAATAGTCTTACACAATAATTGTTAAGATCATACATATCCGAAACAAAATTACCCGAGAGCTCCTTATCATTAAACCAAACCGGGTTTTCATATAATTGTTAAGATCATACATATCCGAAACAAAATTACCCGAGAGCTCCTTCTCATTAAACCAAACCGGGTTTTCATAACACCTATCCTCCTAAACCATCATCAGGTACGTCACACCGACAATCATCATCATCACCACCCAAGTCGTACCATTGTTGCTACTGCCCACACCTATTCCTCCTTAACTCCTGACGCATGTATGCTACCCCCATGTCGTTGGTGTGCACATCATCGACTAAGTCATTCCACCCCTCGTGGAAATTTTTGTTTTCTCTGCCCAATGATCAAATTCCATTCGAAAATTGTTGCTCCATTTAGTAAATTCAGCACGTGGTACGTATTCTACTTATATTCGGTGATGCATCACCTTGGTTTGCTCATGGCCATGGGTAGCAGTAGTGCCTCCTCCAAGTATTAAGGGGCGTCTGTATGGCATTCCAATTGTTTTCCGCACAATAGCTCGTGTGCGTCCCCGTCCTCGAGGAAAGGGTTGGTCATTCAGTTCAGCTGGCATCCTTGCTTGTGGTGGCATAGGCACTTGTTGTATTTGGTTATCTTCTTCAGATGAGTCAGTGTGTTCGGATGGGTCTATATTGCTATCCGATAGGATAACCAATAGGATACAGTGGTTAATAAAATGGTTATCTTCAGACGACATCTTACTGCAATGAAACACACAATTAGTTCAAGATAAATAATTAAAACAAAATTCATCATACCATTAAAACATTCAATTTAGTACATCAAAACATATAAGTCTGTTTAGATAATGGACAGGACAACCATAAGACTTAGTTTCATCCCTTATTCTCTTATCACATCAACAAAATTGGCGTGACTGCCACTTATGACCTATTAAATGATATGATAAATGATCCATGTGATGGTTAGGATAAGAACTGCCATTGTCTAGGAGAATCCTAGCACAACAATCTCTCGAGTCTCTGAGTGATATTGGATGCTTTGTTCATCATGGTTTCTAGTTTTTTTGGTCTACAATGACTAATCCTTGTGTCAACTCTCTCATGAGATCAACAGGTCATCCATCTTGCCTTCGGTCACCCCCAGCCTGGCCATCGTCCGAGCCCGCTCCTCCTCCTGCTGAGCCTGGTAGATGCGTAGTTCTTCTTGAATAGCATCTTGGTCGATGGCTTGTCTCGCCCTTGATGTCACACCCCCTGCGCCACGCGCAGAATCCACGGCGTGGTGACGATCAATGGTTGAATCATGCACAAGTATTGAAAGAAGAACAACCACAATGCATTACTAAGTTTCAAAATTTTAGACATTTGTTTAGTTACAAGCATTCTAACAATATACCAAAAGAATGACAACTACTAGACCCAAAAATAATGTTTACAAAATAAGACTCAGACTAGTTAAGTAAGCAATCAGGATTAAGTGAGTTTCTAACCCATCCTAGCTTGCTTCTTGATCTTGTGCTATCTTAACTATGGTCTCCTTAGTTGTCCTTGTACTGCACTAAAC
This sequence comes from Mikania micrantha, assembly GCA_009363875.1. Lineage (NCBI taxonomy): Eukaryota > Viridiplantae > Streptophyta > Magnoliopsida > Asterales > Asteraceae > Mikania > Mikania micrantha. Next base: position 62,961,417 of record CM018681.1, read on the forward strand.
CTGATTACCTGAAACACGTGAAAAGTAATCATCAACTACAAGTAGTTGGTGAGAACAAAAGGTTTAACATTTGAAATTATGAATATGTAGTTGTAAAATATATGAATAAAACATTGTATAAACATGTCATGGATAATTGTAATACAAACAATCATCAAGTAAGAATAACGTGTGCAAACAGTCAAATGACTATTTACTAAGAAATACGAGCATATGATCAAGTCCTAGATTACATTTGGAGTCAGATCAGTAATCAGCAAACACATTCAACACGAGCTGTACGAATGAGTTTACTTAGAAGACAACTCCGAGTTGACGTAACCCAGTCAATATGACCCATGCTGGTAAACTTAATTAGCAGCAAATCCATATTACCATAACGCATCCAATCTGTAGTTAGGTTTTAAAACATATTTAAACACTAAACACAGCCTTGCTGTAAGAATGAATGAATGAATGTGTCTTGAAGTGTATAAGCTTGTTCACAATGATGAACTCCATGACTATTAGTTTTAGGATTGAATAAATGATTAACATGTTTGAATACCTTGCTTGAAAACCCATGGTTGAATACCTTGATTTGAAAACCTTTGGTTGAATACCATTATTAAGTATCTTGTTTGTAAACCCTTGATTGACTGCTTTGATAGAAAGTCCTTGTATAAATACAAGTTTTGAAGTATAATATTTATTTAAAACACAACTTATAGTTTAAGAGTTTATAAATCTTATTCTTTCAAAAGAATTAAATAGTTTACAAAACCAATTTGTATAAAATAAGTTATAAAACCTTTTTGAGTAAAAGAGTTTAATAAAAGATTTTATTAAGTTTGTAAAATCCAGTAACATAAAGAGTTAACCTGTGATTGTTGCAAAAGAGTAATGAAGTCTGTATTTGAACAATTGCACTATTGAAAACATTTGATAACGTGTTTCACCCCAAAACGTTTGTAAAACAGTAAAAGAGGGGCTAATGTTCTCACCTGAAAGCAGTAAACTCAGATCCTGTACGAATAGCAAATCAGACAAGACCTCTAAATGCGTCCTATATCATTGTAATCATACATCTAATATAAGATTTATGATGTTGTAGACTTTGATAGATTGATTGAATTGTGTTAACTTGTTTATGACTATCCTTTGTATAACTTCATCTTATGTTCAAAGGTGTTGTATTAACTTGAAAAGCATAATTGAAACCTTTGGATGATGATTGACTTATGAAGATGTATGTGTCATGTTACCATATGCACAAACTTGTTATGCGCCTAAGTAACATGTGATTATGAGCTTGTTAACCTCTTTGTTATCCATATATTCCTTGAAAAGATTTATGTGTTTAAGCCTTTATGATCATGGAATGATACTACTATTTGGCTAAGTTAAACTTAACTCAAGTAAATAATACCATAGTTCTTATGATCGGATAAGGGTTAGCCACCCTTATTGACCCCTTAGGCTTAAATATTCGCTTGTAGGTTCATTAATGTTAATTTTTGATAACCCTTAGCTTTAGAACTCATGCATGGGCTTAAGAAACTAATATCGACAACTCTTATGATTGTGTGATAGTCGAACTTATCAGCATCGACCATCTAAAGTTCAAGGGGAACCCATCGATATTAGAAATATCGATTGTCCTTAGATTAATCGATATTGTGTTTTCTACACGTCCATCACACATGTTTCTTGGTTCTAAGCCCCTTGGATTAACCTAATCTAAGTTGTATTGTTGATAAATTATGATTTAAGATGTCTGCATGTCCGTTAATATTGAAAGAACTTGATTTGAACAGAAGTGGGTACCCCATCGATATTGACAATATCGATGGGTGTTTAAATTCGATGGTTTTCATTCGAGACTAGCAATTTCGATAGGACTTGGCTCCAATTCCCTTGGATTGAATAACTTTAAGTTTTGGGAAGGTTTCTAAGATCGAAGAAGAGACATTTGGGAGTCAGCAGTATCAATGAAGAAGAGGAAAAACATAAGGTTTGGGCCCATCGATGCTAGTAGTATCGATGGGGCTTAATGTCAATGCTCCCCCTCGATACTGCTAGTGTCTACCTACACTTGGTTCGATCGACTTGGACCACCCAAATCTTGAATTTGTTTATGTTTTTGGATCAAAACCAGGTCGTCGGATTGGGTTAAGTCGATGGCAAAGGTGGTTGTTTCCACAACACTATCGATATTACCCTCTGTTCCATCTTGGCTTCGGTTTTGCTAAGGCCGATCTTCCAACCTTTGTTTAATGTCCCAAAATTAATCTCAGTCCATCCTTGGCTAGCCCAGGTCCTCTAGTCGTTGATAGCAAGGCTTTTAAGGACCCATAACCGGTTATATATCAAGAAGATGATGAATAGTAGAAAACCCTAAAAATCCGAACCTTCTCTCTAGATATCCGAGAGTTTGAGCTGGAGATAGAGCCTATACTTGGTATCAACAGCTTCCTTTCATCAAGAGGATCGTTTTGATAGCTCACTTGCTCAATTTGATGAAGAATTGAAGGAGTTCTTGATGATATTGTGTTGGTTTTCTTGTGAGAAGTGACTTGGACGAATTTTGAGAGAGAGAGAGAGAGAGATATTTGGCTACAATAAATGAGGAATATGGAATAAATTTAGGGTTTTTATACCCAAGAGGTTCCCCGCTTGTTCGGTCTTGCTCGGTGACGGTTTTGTGTATTTTTACGTATTCGTCTTAACGATTACATAAATGAATAGTTTGAGTTGTAAATTAGATTGCTTTGATTTTTTTTGGTGAGTTTCAAAATTGTAAAACGTAAAATATAATATTTTACTTATTTTTACTGTTCGTTCGTTTTCGAACCGTTTTTGGTCGTTTAATGTATTTATCAACGTTTACTCGTAATGATAAGTTTAACATTGATATCTCTATGGATCGTCACCCATAATGATACCGAGTCTCGCTTATGCATTACGATGTTGCTTAAATGATTCATTTGTCTTAATATTCGCCATAACACTACGCACTAACACTATCCCATTACATCGAACGCATTTTATGTATAGGGCATACGTAGAGTTCGGCTACCTGCCTTATGAGCTGCCAGCCCACCACCGTTTCAATATAATACAATAGAGTCCTTCCCTAGCACAACTAACTATAAATAAATATATACTTATCCTTAAACTACAGAAAATCCTATAACACACAAACATGTACATATCAATCACATTGACGTATAGAATAAGATTACACACTGTTCTATCCCTGTCTATGACTACCATGACTAACTGTACAGATGTTACACTTCAGGATTCCTCAAATTCGAAGTGAGACGGGGGAGGTGGCATGGCTTCTTCCGACGTAGGTGGGATCACAGTTTTTGGTTGACTAGACACCTCTTCATCGGTGTCTGGATACTCTATGGGAATATTGCTTTCCCAGTCAGTTTCTTATGTTGTTGTCAAGTCAACGCACAGTTTACCGTCGAAATTATATTCTTTAACCATAGTTTCACAACACATGTTATAACGATCAAGAATGTATAAGTAAATAAATATGAGCACTCTAGTCTAGGAATTTTCTAAGTAAATCCTAGTTCCCTATAACCATTGTCTCTGATACCAATGTTTCACACCCTCACCAATGGTGGAATTGCAAGGATGTAACGAAACTGAGTATCTTGAACACATGGTGTTCAAAGATAATTCTAGTCATGCATTACCATACAAAATCATGTCCACAAAATGAGATAGTTTCTATACAAGACTGAAGATTCAAAAATCATATAGCCTAATATCATCTAGGTAATATAATTAAATCTTCAACTGTATTCAAAAGAGCATGTTTAATTCTTCCAGCACTTGCTAACTTCTAATTCCCTGAAATGCATGTAAAATTGAAAAGTCAGCAAAATTGTTATTGAGTTCGTAGGTTTACGACTCAATAAAGTAGTGAAAGAAATATTGTTCATAATATATATATATATATATATATGTATATATATACACACACACAAGATCTTGAAGCAATTGGCACAAGTTCACAACCATACCTACTGACTTCTTGTATACCTTTTCTTGCTAATGTCTTATCACAAAACAATAGTTCTTATTGGAAATATACCATTCATAAACCATGGAATCGTGGTTGGTGCGACCAAAATGTGAATGGAGGCTTGTCAAACCCCGCTAGCACTAACTTATATTAATCTTTCGGCACAACATTGTGAGTAAATTGTTGTGCAAGGATTAGGGCCATTTAAGTGATAAATTCTTGTCTTATGAAACAACGTCATAACCATGTGCAAATTCTTGTAATAAATAAATTATGTAACATGCATAACACCCCAAAAGTTAAAGTAGCATTAAAAAGGGGCTACAAAAACTCACTCTTCAAGTGAGAGAATGGATTCTTGATTTCTTGAGTTGAGGAATGCCTCCCTATGTAAGGCCTACAATATAGTAGGTTGATAGGGTCAATGGACCATCCTTAATCTAGTAAGATTCTCGGTGGGTTCCGACTTATGATACCATTCTTTGAAATTTTGTCTAACTTTAATTATGTAGTATCACTTTTTTTATTTCTTTGTAATATCATATATATGTATATGGTTCATGATGGTTTATTCCAACCCTTATGTTTATTATTTTGTTTATAACCTTTTTACTACCACCTTGGTTTGTCGATCCTTAGTATACATTATTTTCCTTAGGTTATATATTTGTATGGTTTTATATTTCATTAACAGAAGGTTTTACTTGGTTAAGAATTGTGTATATATTGGTGTGGGTATGTTTACTTTATGATTCCACATTATTTGTATACTTGTGTATATGTGCGCATATATATATATATATATAACTATTTGTGTGTATAGGATCGAACACAAGTACCTGTTTATTTGAATATTTGTAATCACCTAGATTTCTTACATTCTTATTCTAAAAATAGACTCGTTCACGCATATATAGTTTGGAAAATGATAACTTTTACTCATTATGGTTGGGTTATCTGGAACATCTGTTAGAAAATATGCCATATTTGTTTATGTAATTTTTAACCTATTTCTTTCAGTTCACTTAGTTGAGTTTGGTATGATTTTTACATATGCATGGCTAAGTAATATGTGATGCAAATTTTATTAGCTTGTATGTTGTTTATATAGGCCCCTGATTACAATCCTTATAACCTTTGTTTTTAACATCTCTTCCTACAAGTACTTCTACACCTTGCGTCCCAAGTCCATCATACGTGTGCATGGGTTCATACAAGTGTGGAATATGGTTCGCCGGTTAAATCTGAGTTAGGATACACGTACACACTGAGTCTTATGTTCACAGGTTATGTTGTGGCCAGCTAAGATTTGATAGAGCGTTTGTGGTGATGTTTTTGAAACTCTTGGGTTAAATATTGAGTTTTTCGATTATCTTGTTATTAAATTTTCATAACTTATGTTGATTTAGAATAATGATTCAAAGGTTCTTGAACTCATACCTTAAGAAAGCAAGGAACAGTGGTTGAGCTTCTTGAGTGTACCGCTGCTCGTCGAATGTTGTTGCTACTGAACGAGTTGCTGATTATGCGCTGATGTTGCTATCTGGGTGGGTAACATTAGATTGGGAGCTGCTGGTCGTGAGTTGTTTGACTAGAGGCTTCTTTGTGGCAGAGAATGGTTGGTGATTTGGAAAGGGTAGTTCTTTTGAAAATAAGATAGAAAGAAAAGATGTTGGTGTGAATTTTCCTTAAGTTTCTTGCGGTGTTTACAAGGGAGGAAGTGTTGGCTTGTTGTGGTTGTTTAGAACCATGGATAGCTGAAGAAAGGGAGGAAAGATGGGTTCTTTCTGATTGTATTTGATAGAAAGGACTGCATAGATCCAGATGGGATGTCTTAGGTTGAGGGTGGCTGCTAGCATAGGTGTGTTGGCAGCTTATTGTGGTGAATTAGAGGCGCCAAATCTGTCACTGCAGGTGAAGTATGGTCTTAGGTATATTTAGATACTATGGAAGGGTCATATGGGTTTATATTTGAGATGTGATGGTTCTTAGTTTCACTTGAATTCATTTGGTTGAAGATTGATCGGTAGTTTGGTGGTTAGTGACAGTTTAAACTATTGTTCCTTACATCCTTGGTTTGCTTGTTAGATCTGATTAGTTAAGGCAAGGGGAGACAAAGTTTTTTTTATTGGCTTCCTATAGTGTGTTATGATCTTATTCACTCATCAAAATTAACAAGGGCGGGCTGTTACGGTTTGAACGACTGGTGAGCAGCCAAGTGGGGGTCGTTAGGTGTGGTTCATGGCAGTTGACGGGAATAAGATGGGAACAAGTGGGTTGGTTAATGTTATATGAAGTGTGTGGGTTTATAAGGTTCTTGTTCATGAAATTTGGAAGTTTTAAGGATGAGGTAGTAATGTTTTATAGTATTTGGCTTTCTAAGTGTTTGAATTCATTAAGTTGATGCCACAACCTTGTACTGTCATATTTGTATGTATTCATATATTGTGCTTATATTTGTTTAAATTTTGTTTCGTTTCATTAACGTTTTAAGTTTCCTTTTGACCCCTTTGTTCATTGTAAGAGTAAATGGTAGGTGTTTGTTAATATTAAGTGTTGAGTAATTGAAGTACCTGTTTAGACGCCGGATGTTACAGGAGCAAACGACTCAGCTTTGGCTTCTTCTTTTGTTGGTTCATTCGGACCCTTCAGTTGGTCCTTATCTTTCTTGAACCCTTTCCTAGATAGTGTTCCACCTTTAACATGATTGTCAGCGAATGTTGCAGCCATATGAATGGCATCAACAATAGTATTAGGCTTGTGGCTTAGGACCGAGTCCTGGATTTTCATTGACAGTCCACCAATATATTTCTCGAACCCTCTTTCCAAAGGGGTAACCATATATGTGCATAGAAGGCTTAGCTCATGAAATCGGTTGTTGTAGGTAATATTCTCACCAATTTCTTGCTTGAGTTCCCAAAACTCAAACTCAAGCTTTTTGACCTTATTGAGTAAAAAATTCTTGTGTCATGAGTTTCTTGAGTTTTTCCCAAGTGAGTTCAGTAGCAGTGTTAACACCTAACGTCCTCTTCTAGTTATTCTACCAAGTAAGAGCTCATTTTTTAAGACATCCAGAAACATAACGAACCTTTAATTTTGCTAGGCAGTCACTGTTTAGAAAGGTACTCTCCATACCTTCGAACCATTGGAGCAACCCAGTTGCTCCATCTGGCCCATTGTACTTGGGTGGGTTAAATGATTTGAAGTGCTTGAATAAGCACTTGGGTTGGTTGAAAAGTTCAAGATTTGGGTTTTTTGCATTTATAATATTGAGGCGTTGTTGCAATCATATAACCATGCAACGTTCAGTAGCACGTTCTCATCTAGCGATTCTAGATAAACATGAATAGGGAATCGGTTAGGAATTTAAGATAAATGAATAGAATGCTATAGAATATATTTTAATTGTGACATTTTTTATATCTTATGTATATTAATAATGAATTACTACTAATCATAAATAAAATTTCATTAGTGATATCACCCATAGTTATTTTGACTTTATGTGAAACTTAAAGTATGGTATTAAAAAATGAATGCTTATTAACATGTTAAGATTTTTGGTCTTTGATTTTAGGCATAGTATTTGATTGATTTCATGGAAATAAAGTATGGACATCATGGATTTCATACTATGTGACATCATACCTTTTAAGATTTAGTGATGAATCACCATCATTAAATCATAAGTATGATATTACTGAACTTTTTCTTGGATCACAAAATATACATTGTTTAATCAAAGAAAGATAACATCATAATCCTTTAGATGTAGTGATGTATCACCCTCACAAATCTTAGACTTAATGTTATTGACTTCTTTAAATCATAACATATGTACTATAAAACAATACAAAGGATAATGACATCATTTATTATAAAGGTAGTGATGAATTACCATCACTAATCTTAAGTAATGATATCATAAAAGTTGCATGGATTTGTATATAGGAAATATGTTGAAATCATTTGAATTTGATTAAAAATCATTAAGAATTAATGTTGTTTTGCAAGAAGTTTGGCATAACATGCTTTGGCCTATAGGTAAAATACGTTTATTGAAAATCCCAAGGAAAGCCAGACTGGTCCCTCATCTGGGATTATGAATCATTTTACTAGACAGGAGTTTCAACTACGGGTATTCGCCCTACCAGTTAGTACATGTCCCTCTTAACAAACTTAATTCTAATGGGGTTATAATCAAAGCATTTGAACTTATTTGAAAACATAAGGAATGTACTCAAAATTGAATATCAGGTGACATATTAGAATCATTTAGTTTGTAAGGTGTTTGGTATGATATACTTTGGCCTATAAGTGATCATACTCTCATTAGATGTCCCCAAGAAAGCTAGACATGTCCCACAGTAACTGGGATATATACGAATAGCTTTCCTAGACAGGAATTCTAACTACCTATACTACAATCATCTAGTTACTGCATATCCACCTCACAAACGTAATTCTTACGAGATCTTAAAATCAATATTGGCATTTCTATGTTTTCTAAGGAACAATATTATGCATTAATCCTATTGAGTTTAATCCCTAACATCAAAATATTAATTGTGCGTACGTGAGTCAGGAAAATATTTTACTTAAGGCAAATTCTAGGCACCTTGTATGAAGTTGTCTTAAGCTAAGGCATTTTTAACTAAGTGCAAGCAAGGCATGTTAACAAATATGGCATTCCTTGATGGTAACACAGATTGGTATCATAGCCATAGTTATAGGGATCTAGGATATTAGAAAATGGTGGCCTAGACTATAACTAATCTAACCCAAATATGAGTTATTTAATATTGTCAATGATTGTTTATTATTTGCTTATGTGCTAGGTGTTATGTAATACTTATTGTTTGGTGTGTGTGTGTGTGTATATATTTGCAATATATAATAACCTAAGTTACATTGCAAGGGATACTAGTTACATTTACTACACATGGCATAACAAGATAGTAAATTGCATATAAACAAGTAGGCGCACTACAGCACATAAGTCACAAAACTTAGACTAATAGTTTGCATCAAATTTAATTTTTTGACTCTAGAATAACATGGTTTTGTATAGCATATGTAACATCCCTAAATACAAAAGTAAAAGAGGGAGTATGAGTGAATCTCACTTCACTTGCTTAGCTAGTCCTCAAAACCTTTGAATAGTGTTTGGAGAAGCAATGGTCAATCACCTAAAGTTTGAGTAACAAAGGGCCTTAGTATCCTAAAGTTCAAGTTTTGATGTTCTCAGAATCTATGGCATCTATGGAATTTGTAAAAATTTTGTCCAAGTTTGTAGGTGCTAAGTTGGAATATTAGTTTGTAAATAAATATTTTTATTTTATTTAGTAACTATATAGCATTTTTTTAATACCCTAATTTCCATCCAATTGTTTTTTTTTTCTTTTTTTGGTAATTTACAAATTTTATTTTCTTTAACCATAAAGGTTGTATTTTGTGGTAAGATTAATTGTTCATGAAACTATAAGTAACTATTAAAATAACAAAAATATTCTTTTAAAATAAAAACTATGTCATGTTTTTTAAAGGTTTTAATGATTAATATTTTTGGGATTTAAAAACAACATTTATATATTTTTATAATTTGCTAAATTAAATATCAAAAATCATAAAATATTTTTTTTAGAATTATTTAAAGTTATTATATATAACTTTACATGTTTTGGTTTACACACAAAGATTAACTTTATTTGAATTATATATATATAGGGGATGTTCAATTAAGAACTAATATAAGTTAAAAACTAAAAGAGCCATTTCTAGCCACATGTTTAAAAGTTATATAAGTAACTTCCCCTGAATAGAATGAATCCCTATATATATATATATATATATATATATATATATATATATAACTTAATAAAAAAAATATTAATTCTTGAAATTAAACTAAGTTAGTTAAATTAATAATGCTACGTTTTATTTTTGCAAAATGAAATAATATAAATGCTTTTTAAATTATTTTTGATCATTTAATAAGTTTTGTAAAATTAATTTAAATAAAAAAATTTTAAAATATCTTTCTAAAATTAGTACAATTTTTTTTTCAGAATGTTAGAATTTATTTTTAAAAGAAATCTAGAAATTTTTTTAGAATCTTTAATAAAAAAAATGAAAGATGGAAATGGTAAAAAATAGCCAAAAACTGGATAAGGGAGGGTTGGCCGGGTTTTGAACGTGGATACTCCTCCTGCCTTGGCATGAGTTTTAACAACGGGGCTAGGAGGAGTTCTCCTCGTGGCTTTCTGGTTCTAAACCGTTTTAAATGAATTATTAGATAAATCCCCAAACTGAAATAAGAACCCTAAATCCTACTTGGTTCAGATTCGCTTGATATGATGACCAAGATCCCTTTGTATGTTAGGGTTTTTGATCCTTGGTTAAAATCGAGTAAAAGGTGTATTATATTACCTTGTATGATGTTGGTCGATTGGATTTCGAGTGCAAGCCGTGCGTGGTTGTCCTCGGGTTCAATTCTCTGTGGTTAGTGTTTGTGAGTATGATTCTCGTGCTCAGACAGGTTCGTGTCGATCAAAGGAACGTTTTGCGTTAGTTTGATTTGGTTTCTATAATCGTTTGTATCGAATTCATATTTTTGGTTAGAGCTTGTATATTTTGAATGTGTATTACATTTTTATGAATTGATTTTGGTTTGATTACTTATTGAGAGGGATTACGCGTTTGAATCCTAGTCTAAAATAGCTGGCACCAACTTGAACACGTTGTTATGGCAACGAGTCGTGAAGATGGGTTCGGGTTTATTGCAGTTTTAGTCCTCGGAGTTTAGTGGCTTTTCAAAAATTTCGGTTTAATCTTTTCGTTCACTACATTAAGTTTGCTAATTACCACTTTTGGTCTCTATAGTTTATTTAGTTTATTATTAGTTTATGTATTATAAAAATAACTCTTATAAAACTTTTTATTAAGTAAATATAACTTAATATTATTATAAACTTGCTAGGCTTCACAATTTCTTTATTATTATTATTATTATTATTATTATTATTATTATTATTATTATTATTATTATTATTATTATTATTATTATTATCATTATTATTATTATTATTATTCATGTGTTCTTATATTTTATAAGAAAACTTTATTTCTTATTTTAATATTATTTATTATGTCACATATTTTTTTGGAGTTTTAGGTTAATATTATAATGTGTGTGTATACCCATAATGAAACATATTCTCCGCCTCTATCACTCCTTATAACTTTTATCTTTTTATTCAGTTGATTCTCAACCTCAGTTTTATACAAGATAAACTTATCAATTCCTTGGTCCTTACTTTTAAGTAAGTAGACATAGCAATAACATATACTATCATCAATAAATGTGATGAAATACTTATTTCCACCTCATGTGGGAATCGATTTTAAATCACAATGTTAATGTGAATTATGTCAAGGGGTTTAGTTATTCTTTAAACGACTTAAAAGATGATCTTGTTTGTTTTGCTTTAACACATGTTGTACATTTATATTTTGAATCAAGGGGAAATTCTGGAATGTAATCTAATTTAATCAAATGACGCATCGAATTGAAATTAACATGACATAAATGACCATGCCAAACATTAGATGACTCAATCAAATAAGCAGAAGTAGAAACATTTTCATTCATGTTCTCAACCTTAGCTATTACATTGAGTTTAAACATTCCATTTTGGGCATAACTCTTATCAACAAACATTCCACACTTAGTTGAAACAAATTTATCAGATTCAAATACTAAACGAAAACCATGTTTGTTAAGCACCATCCTGACATGAGACTCTTACGCATGTCAGGAACATAGAGCACATTGCTCAAAGTGATCTCCTTCCTCAAAGTCAACCTTAAGATCACACTACCTTCACCCTTGATATCGGCAGTTGTTGCATTCCCCATGTATAGCTTAGAGTCACCTACCACCTCTTTAAACGTATTAAAGAAGGCCTGATCAGGACACACAAGGTGGATTGCACCAATGTCAACCCACCACCCCTTAGGGTCAATTGACACCAAGTTGATCTCCTCCATGATAGTAGTGACGTCAGAGACCATAGCAACAAGAGGCAGATGGTCCTCTATCATATGTGCTTGGTCCTGTTTAGAATCCTTGCACTTATCAGCACGATGACCATGTTCATCGCAACTGTAGCATTTCCCCTTAAACAAGAAAATCTGCTTCTTCACACAACCTTTTTTAGCCCAAGATCCACAACCTTGCCTTTGCCATTGCCCTAGCCCTAGTAGTTGTCAATTTTCTTTTTTACTCACGGGAAGATTGACCATGCTCCACCATATTGGCTTTTTGAGAAAATTGTTATGTTATTTTCAAATCCAGCCTGTTGTTTTCCTCAATTTCAAGACATACCACAAGGTCCTCCACCGTCATTTCCTTTCGCGTATGCTTTAGGTAGTTCTTGAAATCCACCCAACTTGGAGGAAATTTTTCAACCATGGCTGCAACTTGAAATGTCTCACTAAGAGTCACTCCCTCAGAATGTATGTTGCTTAGTATAATTTGAAAATCTTGAACACGGTTCAACACTGTTTTAGTATCAACAATTTTTAAGTCCAAGACAGGCTACCACAAACTTCTACATGCCAGCATCCTACGTTCTGTAATTTTTGACTAATGAATCTCATAATTCTTTGGCAGTCATGATATTGAAGTAAACGTTATACAAAGCATCCACCAAACTGTTCCACACATAGTTACGACATATGTATTCCGAGTGTTTCCATGCCTCCAAAGCACTTATGGATTGGACATCACATTAGTAATTGTAGGAGGTGATTCAGTTAGGAACCTCGCAAGGTTTAAAGTGGTCAAGTAAAACAACATCGTTTGTTGCCACCTCCTAAAGTCCAAACCCGAAATATTTTCGGGTCTTTTAGCATGATTAGCCAATGCTTTGGCAGCATCGGTAACAAATAATGGTCCCACAGATGTCGAAGATAAAACAGGTTGAGTAGTCAATTCTTAAACAAGATTAGAAACCCAAACGAAGCAAGTTAGACAAGTTAGATTTTCAGAATTAAGGTTTACACAAAACAAAAGTCTAAACTAAACTTTTTAACTCTGACAAAGTTATTTGAGTTCATCCGAGATTTGCATGACTTATTTTGGCCTAATAGGCTAAGACACTCTCTTTAAGAATCCATAGGAAAACAAGACAGGTTCTTCGGCTGTTTCAGATATATGCGAATTGCTTTCCTGAACAGGCAACTCACATAATGATGCCCACCATTCCGGCTACCACAAGTCCGCCACTTAGAACTTAAATTATGAGGAGCTTAATTTATCAAAATATTTTGTGGTTTACAAAAAACCTTATGGTTTACACAAAACCAAAATAAATTGTACTAAAATTTGATACTTATTTGAGGAATTATGGTTTACACAAAACCGACCCCAAGATCGAATTTATTTATTTTTTATTTTTTAAATCATCAAACACTTTATAATTTTTAGTTTTTTTTATAATAAACCTTTTTTTGATCACGCTCTTTAGAAATAATCGTAGTTCAAGAAAAAGAAAAAAACCGATTCGAATATGTTCGTTAAATAAGCGTTAACAAAATGGTTTATAAAACTTTTGGATTACACAAAAACATTTGAATTATATAAAACCAAACTTTGTTAACAATTATTAAAACTGAAAATAATTAATTATGGTTTACAAAAACCAAAACAAAATATTTGAATTTTCCTATTAATAAGAAAACAATACTTGTTTACAAAAACAAAACAAAACATTTTAATTTTCCTATTAATAAAGAAACTTGTTTTATAAAAATAAAATTTAGAACCACATTTTAAATTTCTTGATAAACTAATATTTGTACAAAACTAAATAGTTTATCTTTCTGTTTTGTAATCGATTAATTTTAAAAGCACAAACTTATGAACGGTGATTTTAAACTTTATTTTAAGCTTGTACGAACACCGTTCACAAATATAAACAAATATTTTTATTATTTAATTACTCGAATTACAATTCAGAAAAATACAAAATAGAAAATAAATTAATACAATAAATATAAAAGTGCTAAAATTTAAAGTATAACAAAGAATTACAGCACAAGATGAAACAAGCTTTAAAATTTAAATTACAAGAAAGAAATAAGATGAAATGAATTGAAATGAGCTCGGCGGCTGAGGATTTTTATTCAGTCAAAGTTCCTTAAATTATAATTCAGGCCAAGCATGTGAACCCGACTGTTTCCTAGGGTAAAACAGCCAAAGCAATATGCACTGTCGGAGTCAACTGAAAACACGAAACTTTATCTAAAACAAGAGTGTTTTGCAATTTAACACAAGGGATCAATCATTGCAGATTGTTGAGAACTCAACAAAGTATATGCTTGTGTTGTAAACCTTAAAAGCTTTTGTGTGTATCTCTAATGTGTAGAGATTTCTCAAAATTCTAGCAACTACAACAAAGGCCAATGCCTCTATAGATACATATAGACATGGCATTTCATCATGCCTATTATCAAGCATATTCATCGCTTAGTTAATAACGAATTCATGACAATTGAATTGGTAGATGAAATGTTTTCTATTTTCCTTTTGCCTTTCTTTTAACATTTTATACAACACAATTTTGAGCATCGATATCTTATTCATCTTATCTCCGTTTTTGACCCAATTTTGTTCATTGCGATTTTCTCACGTCATAGGACAAAAAAGTAATTTGTAATATTCATATTCGTAATATATACGAATAATTATTGTGGTCCAAAATTAATAATAAAACTTATCTATTATTAAAAAAATCCAACAAACCAAAAAGTGTTTCCCTAACATGCCCTTAAGCTTATCTCTAGTTAACTCCGCATGTGTTTTATTTTCATTCTATCTCTGCTGCACTTTTCTTGTTTTAGGTTTCGGGTTCGAGTTAATTAGAAGACCCACATATTGGTCTTAAGTAGCTTTGTTGGATCGGGTTATGTATCAAACACAACACTTATCACAAGTTATCTTATACAAAGTTGATAGTTGCGGAAATTCTATCAAATTAGTTTGTAAAACAGTTTGAAACAAAATACAAAATACAATTATAAAATCAAGGTCAAAGTATATTGCATTCAACTGTTGGGATTACAATACAATGCTCAAGCATACACCGGTACTTTGCTAACTAATAAGTGAACATATTTATACTAAGACCTACAGCTGTATCCTCAAAGGGATACAAAGCTGGACAAAATACTAGAGATAAACTAATGCTAAAACTAGTATCTGTTATGGACTTGACAGGCCAAGCCATATTAATTACAATTAATACAATAGACTCCATTGACTCTTACAATAAATACCTAGACTACAAAATGAATTAATGTAAAGGTATCTCTGTAGTTCTGACAAATCTTCTGTGCTACTAACTATCATGAGAATGTCTTCTGTGCTGGTCTTCAAAGGAGAAAGTAGCTCTGATTATTTCTACTAGTATATGGAATCTTTTTTAGAATAAAGTCTTCGGAAGTCTATGTACAAGGAAGCTGTTGAGCATGTTATCGGAAGCTTTTGGTCTTTGGAAGCTTCAAGCCTTCGGAAGCTCTTGTTATCGGAAGCACTTGTCTTCCGGAAGTTCTGATCTTGTAAATCTTCCAAGTGTTGAGCTTCTGATAGCTGAGGAGGTCTTCGGAAGCTTTTCTTGTGTAAGCATTCGGTAGGAAGGAGTTAACCTTCGGAAGCAATGTTTCTTCCGAGGGTTAATTTCTTCCTTTCGAAGGCTGTTTGTCTGTACAAGGTTCAAGACTTGTGGAAATATATACAAGGACTTAGAAAGTTTTGGAGAGCACCAGCCTTTATGTTTTTACAGTCTCCCCTAGGCTAATGCTTCCAAAACTTCATATCTTTCTCCTCTAAGAACCTGTGCTCTAGCGTTAGCCCATTTACTGGCTATTCTCCCATCAGATACATTATCAGGATTATGAAGTGGGAGTCTTTCAAGATCATACACAAACGGTTCTACTATGATCATCAGCTGGAAGAGATCCAGGACCATTATTCTCTTTCTTCTTCTGGCCATGGACTTTCTTCTTTTCTTCTTGGGTTGGACTGTGACCATGGCTAGATCCCTATAATCTCTGGCCTCTTGAGCTTCCTCATTGGAGCCCACTGCTGCATCTGTTCCTACAGTGGGCTTTGGATCTGCACCCTTAGATCCAATGTTCTCAGCCACTCTCCTCACATCAGTCCTTGGTTGTTCTTTAGGATCAGGATCTTTATATTGTTGTTTCTTAGCAGCGTTTGGATCTTTGTTGATCTTGATCACTGAGCAGATTGGCATGTTATCATAGGAGGGGCTTGATGGAGGAGAGATTGTTTCTTCCTTTGGATTTAGTGGGAACATATGAGGGAACATGACCTTTGCAGCCTCTCCACACATCACCTCTTCACCCTCTCTGATCCCAGACCAGAGATAGGTTTTTCAATTATGGCAGCTCTTCACCCTAAGCCTAACTTTAGGCTTGCCCTTTGAGCCTGGATCTGCTCCATAGAAGGTAAATCCTCTGGCAATCTTTGCTCTTATTTCTCGGTCGTGCATGTCCATGGTAGAGTTCTTCATGGGCCCGAGCTGCCGCGGATGGAAACCATATTGTAAGAGGATGGCCTTCATTTTCTCCTTGTATGCCGCCTCCTTTTGCTTCTTTGTAAGTACCATTGCGGCTTTGGCTGCAGCAGCTGCCTGTTCCTGATGCTGCACCCAATCCAGCTCTTCTCTCATCTGAGGTACCAACCAGAGCAAGATTTCATCAACATCATAGCATTTCTCCTGGAGGAAAACAGAGAGTTTTGTTAACTCTCCATCCAGGGAAGTGTCTGTTTGGCCCTTCTTCTTTGTTAGCATCCTCTCCTCCTGAGCAGCTTCCTCCTTCGGGGTTAGCTTTCTTTTTCCTTTGTCCATTGTTTTTACCCAGAGGAGATGGATCCTGTAGCCTCTCCAGTTGGTTCATCGAAAAATAGCTCAACTGCGGAGGAATCATCCAGTATGACTGGGCCTTCGGAAGCAGCTGCAGCTTCGGAATTAACCTTAGCATTCCCTGCCTCCTCCAGTTAACCAACCAAATTGGAAGATTCCTTAGTAGCATCCATAGAGAGCTCAGGAGTGGAGGAGAGGTCTTCTTCAGCCATTTTCCCATAAGGGGACACAGGTTCCATGGAGATAGAAGGTTGTTCTAGGATGGGTTCTTCCATGGCAACCTGGGCTGCAGTCTCAGAGGGAGACTTAATCCCGAAAGGGAACTATTGGATCCCAACAGGGGACCTGGGCTCCATAGAGATGTTGATTGTGAGCTCTTGCTCTATCTCTATGGCAGTCCCTGTATCATCTGAAGAGGAGGAGGATGAAGTACTAGAATAATGAAAGTAAGTGCCCAAGAATTCATCCCATTCATTGTCCAAAGTGACTATGAATGGAGTGGAGTCTTGTGCAACTTCCTCCTCTCCTACTGCTACTGAACCTGACCCTGCAGCTGGTTCCTTCTCCCCCTTTTTGGAAGCATCAGATGAGAGGACGGGCACCGCAGAAGGGTCAGGGTGGAATGGTACACATATGATTGGGGGGCGTTGCTGGAGGTCCAAGATGGTAGCATCTTTGGCTTGAACCTCCAGCCTCAGAGTAGTAACTTCAGCTTCCAATTGATCTACCCTGAGTTGTAGTGTGGTTATAGTGGCCGTCAATTCCTGAAGTTTGGTGCCCTCATTTACCAGGGTAGAATCATGGGACGATGGAGTCCTGAGCCGTGCTCCTGCACCTCCACCACCAGATGTGGTTTCTTGGCGCCCTGGATTCCCCTCATTGAGAAGGACTTCAAAGAAGTCATCAGCAATGTGAGTTGCCATAGGAGAGATCCTAGTGCCTGTACCATTGTCCTGCTGAACCTGATATGGCTCATCATTAGTGGCAGCCTCTCCTATATTGACCCTTTTAAAACTCCTGGGGTCAACCTCTGTTGTTGTAGGCTCTGGGTCAGGGAACCTAGCCTGCAACTCTGTCACCACTCTCAGTAAAGTTTGGGAAATGGGAGAGAGTGGGTCATCCAGAGCTGGTGAGGAGGTTCCTTGAGCCTGGGTAGAAGGATGGGTGGGGGGCAGTGATGGTTGATAAACTCTTGGGGACTTGGAAGACAGTCCCTGATCTAGTGGAGTTGCTTCATCAGAAGCAGACTCAATAATTGGGGTGTCCCTTTGGGTATTCTCAGGTATGTATTGCGACATACTCTGATGGCTTTCAGGCTGGATTGGGGCAGCCACTGGTTCGAGAGGAAGAACCAGTGAAGAGACAACATGTGTGGCTTTCACCTTAGGTGGAACTGTGCCCCTGACAGTTGTCTTCACCTTTTTCTTGACGGGTTCAGTATAAGGGGCCTGAGTAACTGTAGAGAGCTGTTCAGGGGTTCCGCGACATTTGTAGGTGATCTTTATGGGGTGAGGATCAGATGGGGAAGGTGGGGGATCAGCAACTGTTAGTTCTACAGTGCTGTCACCTTTAGTAGCAGTGGGCTCCATAGAGGGAAGAAGAGGAGTGAAAGCCCCAGAGAAATGAGCGCTCTTCTTCTTCTTCAGTTGTACAAAAACCTTGGCAGTAACCAAGGGAATGCTATATATGTTCCAAGTAAGTGAGAGGGAGGAGCCTATCTCACTGTAAAATATATGCTGTAAGAACCTGGGATACATACAAAACTTCTTTGGCGCGAAAGATTGTCAGCCAAGTTATTGAAAATGAGAGCAGAGAAATTAAACAGTTGGTTTGGGACCAAACCATGAATAGCCGAGGCTAAGTCAGAGGGAACTTGATCCCAACCACCTGTCTTATTAGACAGACAATGTAAAAACAAATGTATGAGGTACTTGTAATTATAAGACACTCTACCCTTCAAATAGGTTGTTGAAGGGAGAGGACCTTCATACCTCATTGACCTAAAGATCGATGCTACCTTATCCCTGGTGAATGTGACCCTTCCCCCAGCATCATTAAGTTGAAGATGCTGACAGATGGTCTCCACTGAAATAGAGATAGGATGAGCATCAATGGTAGTGACAAGAGTCCTACCATTTGGAGATGAGACAATAAAGCAAGAATGCCAAACTGTTGGTGATGAGATTCATACACCACAGGTTTGACGGTTAACGCAAAATGGTACCTGCTCCGTGTGAGAAAGGAGATGATTGGAGCGAAATCAGCATCGTTGTCAGCTGAAAGTTCCGCTGCCAAGTTGTGAGCAGGACGAAAGGAGAAGGATGCCATGACGATTGTAAAGGATTTAGGGTTTAATTTGGAAGAAAGTGAAAGTCGATTTGAAATGGAACGGTGATAGAAAATGAAAGAGCAGGAGACCTTTTATACCTTCGTATGTCAGCATATAATATGGAGACATATTAAATTTTGAGATTCGCAGTGTCAGAAAAAGGTCTTCCGAGACAGCTGTGGGATATTGAATATTCACCATTTTCCTAAGGACAAAAGTACTTCCGAAGATGTTGCTTTAGGAAGGAGTTCATGAGGCCAACAAATGTTCTTTGGAAGATACTTACTTACAATGCATATTTCAAGAATGTAAATTATAACATCGGAAGCACTGCTTCTGAAGATTTGGATAAGTTCATCAAAGAAAATTGTACTTTGGAAGGCATCTTCTTCTGATGAGAAAAATCAGAAGATAGAACTTCCGAAGAAAAAGATAATGTATCGGAAGAGAAATACTCTAGAAGGGAACTTATCTTCTGAAGTGTGAATGCTTCTGACTCATGGAATAAAGAATAGTTCCGAAGATTTAAACTCTCTTCTGAGGAGTAAATACTTATCATAAGAGAACTTAAGTTTATTTTCCGAAGAATTGTTCATTCCTTGTAGTCAATTCATTAATTCAAAATTAATCATACCAATAGCTGTTGTTAAGTACCTGAATCTTCCTTCATCAAATGCCTTGGTGAATAGATCAGCCAGATTGTGTTCTATATCAACTTTGACTAGATGAATCAACTTCTTTTCTACACAATCTCTGATGAAGTGATATCTGATATCAATGTGCTTGGTCTTGGAATGCTTGACATGATTATTTGTGATGGAGATTACACTTGAGTTGTCAATTTGTATAGGAGTGTTGAACAACTCTACTCCATAATCTTTCATTTGATTCTGAATCCAAATGACTTGTGCACAACAACTAGAAGCTGCAATGTATTCTGCTTCTTCAGTAAAGGTAGACACAGAGGATTGCTTCTTGCATTTCCATGATACAATTCTGGATCCAAGAAATTGACATCCTCCGGATGCGGATTTCTTGCTAATGTTGCAGCCTCCATAATCACTATCAGTATATGCCATGAACTGAAAATTTTCATTACTAGTATACCATAATCTTAGACCTGTAGCTCCTTTGAGGTATCTGAAGATTCTTTTCACAGCAAGCATGTGCGAACTTTTGGGATTTGCCTGAAATCTTGCACACAAGCAGGTTGCAAACATGATATTAGGCCTGCTTGCTGTGATATACATCAAAGAGCCTATCATTGCTCTGTATTGGTGTTGATCAACATCCTCCCCCTCAAGATCAGGGCTCAAGGATGTTGTCTTAGACATTGAAGTACCCAAAGCTTTGCAATCCGTGAAATTGAATCTTTCAAGAATATCCTTGACATATTTTGATTGATTAATGAAAATTCCTGTAGGAGTTTGTTTCACCTGTAGTCCAAGAAAGAATGTGAGTTCTCCCATTGAACTCATTTCAAATTTGGACTTCATCAGTGACTCAAAGTCCTTGCAGAGAGATTCATTAGTGGAACCAAATATAATGTCATCAACATAAATCTGAACAATCATAATATGTTGATTGGATTTGTTAAAGAAAAGTGTTTTGTCAATTGTTCCCCTCTTGAAATTGTTAGCCAACAGAAAGTAAGATAAAGTTTCATACCATTTTCTGGGAGCCTGATGTAGCCCATATAGAGCTTTATCAAGCTTACAGACATGATTAGGAAACTTTGGATCTTCAAATCTAGGTGGCTAATACACATATACTTTCTCATCAATCTTTCCATACAGAAAAGCACTTTTCACATCCATTTGAAAAACTTTGAAGTTCTTAGCAGCTGCAAATGCTAGAAATATTCTAATTTCTTCAATCCTTACAACTGGAGCAAAAACTTCATCGTAGTCAATGCCTTCCTCTTGGGTGTACCCTTGTACAACCAGCCTTGCCTTGTTTTTGATGACAACCCCTTTGTCATCCTTCTTGTTTCTGAACACTCACTTTGTTCCAATAGCATATTTACCCTTAGGTAAGGGGCAAACCTTCCAAACTCCCTGTCTTTCAAATTGAAGAAGTTCTTCTTGCATGGCTTCTACGCAACTGCTATCTTTCAGTGCTTCAGCAACTTTCTTTGGTTTTATTTGGGATGGAAAGCAGGAGAACAAACAGATGTTTGCTTCATGCATAGAGCTTCTTGTTCTTATTCCTTCTTCAACATTACCAATAATGTTCTTAACTTGATGAGTGTTGTGAATGCGAGATCTTGGGATCACATCCAGCTGAGAATTCAAATTCATATTGCTTAGCTAATGGTTTGGAAGTACTACCTCAAGCTGAATTGCTGGTAGATCTTGAGGTCTCAAAGGTTGGACTATTGTGGGATGATTTTCTCTGGAAGGAAGAGTTTCCAGAGTATTTGCTTCAGCTAAAAGGCTTCCAATTTCTTCTTTACTCAGTGGAACAGAAGTAGAGTCACTTAAGGGAACAGCCTGAGAAGTGTTGATTGTGTCAGATTGTGAAGCAGCATCATGTGTTGAAGTGGATTCTGCCAAGATTTGTCTTGAAGCTATTGGCAGTTAAACTCAAGAGTCTTCTTCTCTTGTGTGTTTGGAGGAGTCCATGGTAGGTATCTGTTGATCTAGAGCATACACTTTCACAATATTAAATACAGATGTGAATTTATCAAGATCAAATAACCAATCAGGGCCTATTCCAGTTTATTGATAGTATGTTCATTGAACTGAACATTTGTAGACTCTTCAATAATTCTGGAATCTTTGATGTATACTCTATATGCTTTTGCTTGAGAAGAGTACCCAACAAAGTAGCCCTCTGCTGATTTCTCAGCAAACTTGGCTAGATGATCTTTAGTATTCAAGATGGCGCACTGACATCCAAATGGTTTGAGAAATCCAATAAATGGTTTTCTCTTATGCCAAATTTCATAAGGAGTCATACCATGTGAATTAACCACCAATACTCTGTTTAGAACATAACAGGCAGTGTTGATTGCTTCTGCCCAAAAAGTTACCTGGAAGTTTGGCATTAGACAACATGGTTCTTGCAGGACCGTGTCCGTGTCTCACAGGACCGTGTCCGTGTCTTAACAACTTCCAAATTGTTATGTGGGTCGGGTTGACCGTGTTCGACCATGTTTGACTTAACGACCCGTT
This sequence comes from Mikania micrantha, assembly GCA_009363875.1. Classification (NCBI taxonomy): domain Eukaryota; kingdom Viridiplantae; phylum Streptophyta; class Magnoliopsida; order Asterales; family Asteraceae; genus Mikania; species Mikania micrantha. The sequence goes on from CM018681.1 coordinate 62,983,899, forward strand.
GGTGACGGTTTTGAATCAAATGTGTGTGTAACGTGCGGTTTAGTGTCGTGTGAAGTGTGCGGATACCAATGATCAGTAAGTTTCTATTTTAGGCAAGTCATGTAAGAAATTATAATCCGATTATTCTAATATGCATATTTATCCTAAGTGAGCATGTTATCACATTGCACATAGTTACGCATAGTCGGTTTAGCATGTTTTGCGCGTAAAAGTTACCATAATTAGAAAGTTACAAGATATGCATATATCACTAAGTCTAATTACAAATCTTATCATAATATCATCATATTAGTCTTAAATAAGTATTTAATCATAACCATTATGACTAGCATGCTCCTATTCTCCAAATTGTAAAATAAAGTTACTATATTTAGTAACATTCCTAAATATCATACTATTAGCAATTTGAATCATTCTAATGCATCCAATAACCATCATATTAACTTCTAAACATTATTTTAAACATAACTTATAGATCTAAACATACAAATGTGACCATTTCATCAAAATACCTAACTAGTAACATTAAATTACTAAAATTAACAATATTCACCATATGACCAAACATTGACAAATCAACCATTTCTAATCTTGCAAATCATCATCAATAACACTCATAACATCATTTCAATATCCACAATCATGTAAAACCACCTAAATCATACATTCATGTTGCTAACACCATTATTTTAGCTACTATGACCATCCTATCATATCAACATCATCATGGAACGTAAAAATACATCATCTAATCATCATAGATCATCAAATATCATGTAAACATCATCAAACCCAGAACTAAAATTCGTGCATGTGCATCAAGGGTGCTTGCATGTGTGTTTAAAGTCATGCATGTCAGTGTAAAGTTGAAGGAAGTGTGTTTTGGGTATAGAACTACCTTCTAATGATTCAAGAATGCCAAGATGACGACAAGAACCGCGTCTAAGCTCCCTGGACGGTAGGTTCTTGCAGAAATGAGATGGTTGTGATGGTGGTTTTGAGTTCCAATGGGTCTTCAAGCCATCAACCTTCAAACCTTCAAGCTTTGGAGCTTCAATGGAGGTCTCCCATGCCTTCCCAAGTGTCAAATCAGCTGTTTGCAGACGAGTTTGGTCGAGATATGGCGTGTAGAATCGGAGAAATGACGAAGAGTGGAGTTAATAGGCATGGTGGTCTTGATTTTATAAAGATTTGTCGACTGGCACCTGTCGCGTACCGCGATGGATGTTTAAAAGAATCTTCGCGTACCGCGACGGATTTCGGGAGTCAAACCCCCGCGATGCCTGTCTTGTACCGCTATAATTCCTCCTGTTGGACCATCGCGTACCGCGATGGGTTCCAGAGAAGCCCAATAAGTCTAGTTTTGTTGTTTCGAACCGATTTTCGCGTAATTTCCGATTACAATCATCGTTTCTCGACATTTAGTCGTTGTTCCAAATATACTTAGGTTCCCTAGAACCTAAGTGCAGTGAAAGTGTACTGTGGTTTGATCCGTTCACCAACGTTTGTTATTCAAGACACGTGCGAATGTTGTGAAATAATTCCTCGAATTATCGGTGTGTTCAAACTGTTGTGCCACGTGTCACACTAAATACAATTATTCTAGTGCCACGTATGAAATAGTAATACATATTATTATTTAGATTAAAGAAGTGCTGACCTGGAAATTCCGAGGTGTCACATCATCCCCCAGTTAATAGGAATTTCGTCCCGAAATTCAGTTCGTGTTGCTCGTGTTAGTTTGGTCGGAGAATAACTGAGGGTATTTCTGTTTCATCTGGTCCTCTCGTTCCCAAGTGTATTCCGGTCCACGTCGCGAATTCCATCGCACCTTCACAATTGGTATCTTACTGAGTTTGAGCTTCTTGGTTTCCCGATCCATAATTTCCACCGGTTCCTCGACAAAGTTTAGTTGTTCGTCAATCTGAATTTCCTCCAAAGGAATTGCGAGCGTTTCGTCTCATATACACTTCTTGAGGTTTGAAACGTGGAATACATTGTGTACACTACTCAGTTCCTGTGGTAGTTGTAGCTCATAGGCCACGGGGCCTATCCTTTTAGTGATCTCTAATGGTCCGATATAACGAGGGTTTAACTTTCCTCGTTTCCCAAATCGAATCACTCTCTTCCAGGGCGAGACTTTAAGTAGTACCCGGTCTCCCACTTGGAATTCTAAAGGTTTGCGCCTCTTGTTAGCATAGCTCTTTTGTCGATCCCGAGCTGCTGCCATCCTGTTTCGTATTTGTACGATCTTTTCGGTCGTTTCGTGCACGAGTTCGGGTCCGGTCATTTGACTTTCACCAACTTCTGCCCAACAGAGTGGTGATCTGCACTTACGTCCGTAAAGTGCTTCAAACGGTGCAGCTCCAATGCTGGTGTGATAGCTGTTATTATATGAGAACTCTACCAAAGGTAAGTGAGTCTCCCAGTTGTTACCAAAATCAATCACACATGCTCGAAGCATATCTTCCAGGGTCTGGATGGTTCGTTCACTCTGACCATCCGTTTGTGGGTGATAAGCAGTGCTCATATCCAATCTTGTCCTGAGTGCCTTGTGTAAGGACTTCCAAAAATGTGCCGTGAAACGGCTGTCCCGGTCGGATATTATAGAGATTGGAACTCCGTGCCTGGATACGGTTTCTTTCAAGTATATTCGAGTCAACTTCTCCAACTTATCGGTTTCCTTGATCGGTAGGAAGTGTGCTGATTTCGTGAGTCGGTCTATGATAACCCAGATGGTATCGCAACCACTTGTCGTCTTTGGCAGCTTGTTGATGAAATCCATGGAAATTTGCTCCCATTTCCATACTGGAATTTCTGGTTGTTGGAGTAACCCTGATGGTTTCTGATATTCGACCTTAACCTTGGAGCAAGTCAGGCACTTACTCACATAGGTTGCGATTTCTGATTTCATGTTAGGCCACCAGTAAGTTGCCTTTAAATCGTGATACATCTTGTCGGAACCTAGATGTACTGAGTATCGACTCTTGTGAGCTTCATCCATCACTACTTCTCTCAATCCCCCGTAGCGTGGAATCCAAATTCGATCCATCAGATAGTAAGCTCCGTCGTCTTTCTGTTTTATCTGTTTGTCCATACCCCGCATAGCTTCAAGGGTAAGGTTTTCCTTTTCCAGAGCTTCTTGTTGTGCGATACAGATTTGATTGGGTAGTTCAGAGTGAATGGTAAGCTGTAGTGCACGTACGCGTTTAGTTGTTTCCTTCCGACTCAGTGCGTCGGCTACTACATTGGCTTTCCCGGGATGATACTTGATTGCACAGTCATAATCGCCTATCAATTCGACCCATCTACGTTGTCTCATGTTCAGTTCCTTCTGATCGAAAATGTGTTGTAGGCTCTTATGATCTGTGAATATCGTACACTTAGTACCGTAAAGATAGTGTCGCCAAATTTTCAATGCGAACACTACAGCTCCCAACTCCAAATCATGGGTTGTGTAGTTCTTCTCGTGCACCTTTAGTTGTCGAGACGCATAAGCTATGACCTTCTCGCGTTGCATTAACACGCAACCAAGTCCTTGCTTCGATGCGTCGCAATAAACCACAAAGTCTTCGCATCCGTCTGGTAGCGATAGAATTGGTGCACTGCAAAACTTCTGCTTTAACAAATCAAAAGCAGCTTCTTGTTTTTCTCCCCATTCGAATTTCTTGTCTTTGTGCGTAAGGGAAGTCAATGATTGTGCGATCTTCGAGAATCCCTCGATAAATCGTCTGTAGTACCCGGCCAATCCCAGGAACTGTCGCACCTCAGTTGGTGTCTTTGGTGCAGTCCAGTTCTTGATTGACTCGATCTTGGCTGGGTCTACGTGTATCCCTTTCTCGTTCACTACGTGTCCAAGGAATTGAACTTCGCGAATCCAAAAATCACATTTGGAAAACTTCGCGTATAGTTGTTCCTTTTTCAGTAATTCCAAAACACGTCTTAAGTGATCGGCATGTTCCTCTTGTGTCTTGGAGTAAATCAGGATATCGTCTATGAACACAATTACGAATTTGTCGAGATATGGCTTACACACCCGATTCATGAGATCCATGAATACTGCCGGTGCGTTGGTCAGTCCGAAAGGCATGACCAAAAATTCGAAATGTCCGTACCGTGTTCTGAATGCTGTCTTCGGTATATCTTCTTCTTGTATTCTGAGTTGATGGTAACCGGATCTTAAATCGATTTTTGAATAGTAGCTTGACCCTTGCAATTGGTCAAATAGGTCGTCTATTCGAGGTAAAGGGTATCGATTCTTGATTGTTACTTTGTTTAGTTCTCGATAGTCTATGCACATACGGAATGAGCCGTCTTTCTTCTTCACGAACAGGACCGGTGCTCCCCAAGGTGAGAAACTCGGTCGAATGAATCCTTTATCTAATAACTCTTGCAGTTGATTAGATAGTTCCTGCATTTCAGTAGAAGCCAATCGATACGGTGCTTTGGCTATCGGTGCTGCTCCTGGTGTCAGATCTATCTGAAACTCCACTTGTCGCGTTGGTGGTAGTCCCGGTAGATCGTCAGGAAAAACTTCTGGAAAATTGCGAACAACAGCGATGTCCTCGATCTTTCGTTCCTTCCTTGGTTGTTCGGTGATAAGGGCTAGGATAGCCGTGTATCCCTTCTTCAGATATTTGTTTGCCTTCATGCAGGACATAATGTTTAACGGTATCCCGCGCCGTTCTCCTTGGATTGAGATCTGCTCTCCACTTGGCAATGTAATTCGCACGATTTTCTCATTGCAAACAATCTCAGCGTGGTTTGTAGATAGCCAATCTATTCCAATCACCACGTCGAAACTCCCGAGAGTTACCGACATCAGGTCAATCACCAGTTGATGGTCTGCTAGTGTCAGAACACACCCCTTGATGATGTGTTGTGTTTCGATCAGCTTTCCGTCCGCTAACTCTATGGTGTACTTATAGTCTAGTGGTGTTGGTGTCACATTAAGCAGTTTGCTAAAGTCACTAGAGATAAAACTCCTATCGGCACCGGTGTCAAATAATATACTAGCATAGACATTATTTAAAAGGAACGTACCGGTGACGACGTTCGGATCATCTTTAGCTTCTCCCGAGCCAATCACAAAGGCTCGCCCCTTTGCTGCACCTCCTCCACCCTTTTTCAGTTGCGGGCAATCTCTTCGCATGTGTCCCGGTTTGCCACATTCATAACACCCCTTGAGTGTGTTTTGGTTGTTGTTGTTGAGGTTGGGGTTGGATCGGCAGTCCTTGGCCAGATGCCCGTTTCTTCCACAGTTAGTGCATTTGACCCTTTTGCATGGGCCGAAGTGGTGGAAGTTGCAAGTATTGCATTTTGGGCTGTTGCCCTGATATCCCCCTTTGCCTTGAGTGTTCGGCTGGGTGGCAGTGAAAGCTTTAGCAGGTGCTGGTCGGTGTTGGGTTTGTTGCTGAGGTGTGAAAGTTCGGTTATTGCTAGGCTCCCACTTCTTCTTGGGCTCTTGGGGCTTCAGATGTTCACCCCTCTTCGGCAGCTTTCCCTGAGCTACCGCCTGATCGGTTAATTTATGAGCCAAGCGAATCAGTGGTTGGATGGTGGAGAGATCAGAAGCAGTCACCATGCTTTGAATTTGCTCGGGCAACCCACCGATGAATTGCTCAATTTTCTTGTATTCCGGCGTCACCATTGCCGGGCAAAGCTTGCACAATTCATGAAATCGAGTGCAGCATTTCTCGATTTCCGAACCCTCCATTTTGTGCACCCAAAATTCCTCTTCAAGCTTCCTGATCTCGTCACGTGGGCAGTACTCTTCGTGAAGCATTCTGGTGAACTCCTCCCACGGAATGGTGTTGGCAGTCTCGAGTCCGAGAGTTTGGACATGCGTATTCCACCAGGTGAGGGCAGATCCCTCGAGTGTCCCGGTGGCATACTTTACTCGGTTTTCCTCCGAGCACTCAGACATGGCAAATACCGATTCAAGCTTTTCAATCCAGCGGAGCAGTCCCACTGCTCCTTCTGTACCCTGGAACTTGTGAGGGTGGCAGCTCAGAAAGGCTTTAAACGAGCATCCTTTCGCTGCGCTTCCTTGAGATCCTGTGCATCGGGGTTAAATTGTAACGTGTTATTGTTAGCGTTGCCTATGCTAAATTAGTCAGGTTAGGCAGGTGTTAGTACCGTTATTGGTGCCGCTAGTCTCGCTAGCAAGTCGGTTTGCCTCGTACTCAGCGAGTACTTTGTTAACCTTACGTTCGACCATCATGTTGATCCTTGCCTTTTCGGCCTTACGTTTGAGATTGCGGGCGTTGGGTCCTCTTCCAGACATGATTCTATACGGAAAGGTTAGAGCATTAGTTAGCATGAGTTAGAGTGTTAGACGATTGTAATGTTAGAAGTCAAGTCAGGTGTTTTGTTAACAAGCAATCATAATCAAGACATAGTAAGTAAAGCAAAGCATCATTTCATTAATAATAATAGTTTCGGGTACAATGATTTTCAAAAGAGATACTACAAAATTTGCACGAGCACATCCCGCTCGGCTAAGTAATACAAAAGTAAAATACTGAAATAGAAATCCTAACTAGACAATCGTGGAGTGTGAATCTCCACTATCGGCAGGACCATCATCGTCCTCCTCATCAGGATTCTCGTCTGGATCTTCATCAAAATCTCCCTCTTCGAGATCTTCCGCCTCGAATTGGGGTCCTTGATCCGGTTCTTCCTCTGGTTCCATGAGTAGCTGGTCAGCCCAGGCGTTTTGAAGCACTGCCTGGTTCTCTCCTGCAACGCCCTCTACTGCAACCAGTCGCTCCCCATGGCCCTGAACCACGGCGACGACCTCTTCCTGTCGTTCCTCTAACTGTGTTTTCCGATTCTGGAGTGCCGCTATTTCTTCCACTACCTGCCCCCGCAGGTGATCTAGCTGCCCTTGAAGATGTTGATTCTCCTTTCGGAGAGCCATAATCTCCTAATCATGCTCATGCGCCCTACTGGCCTCACGAGCAGTTCGAGCAACATGGGCTGCGAAAGCCCGCTCGAGTGACATTTCAAGTGACGGTAGTCGGTGTGCTCGGTCATCATCGGTCCGTACTCGCTGGAGGGGTACTCTCTCCTCGACTATCCAGTCCCACACAGTACGTGGGTACCAAGTCCACGACCTGGCACGCTTGGCAATGCGTGCCCTTTCTGCCTCCTCAAAGTCCTCTGGGAACATGATATCCCTAACTCGCTGACGACTCTCTCCTGTCAGCTCATACTCGATAGGTCGCTTTCCCGGGTTATGCCCCGTGTCCTCATTGTCATCATCCATCCTGTAAGTTCTAAATTAGTCAGTAATAGTTCACAGTGGTAATAATAATATAAGTGTGAAATCTCTAAGTGTAGTGTCTAATGTAGAGCAGTGGCTATAGTCTAAGTTCACTACATGCAAACCTAGTTCTCTATAACCAAGGCTCTGATACCAGTCTGTCACACCCCCAAATTCTCACTCGTGGTGTCAGTCCACGTGGGTGTGACGTGGCCAGGATCACAGCTCATGGTCATATAGAACGACTCTATATGAGTTACACAATCACACAAGTATATAAAATAACATAGTTTCATTCAATATACAGCGGAAAATGTTTTAACATCATGAAGTAAATAAGTTGCAGCGGAAATTAAATTGTTTAACATGACACTACATAGATAAACTTGTTTTCAAATACATCAAATGCACGCAAGCCTAGGACATGAATCTATATGAGTGCCAGACTCCTTAGCGTGTCCTTGTGCGTATCCTTGCGTGTCTCCATTAGTTACCTGAGAATACATGCGAAAAGTGTCAACTAAAAAGTTGGTGAGTTCACAGGTTTAGACAGACACAAATAGTAAACAGATATATACTGGGTATGTTAAGTTTTGTTGTTGGATACTACGATCCGCGGAGTGTGTCAGTTCATCTTACCGAAACTAGACTGTTCCCGTTGCCTCCGCAGGTCATCGCTGAACCCGCATTCCCATCGAAATTACACTCGTTATGACCTCCAGTCAACATTGGTGCCGAGTGGGGTTAGTCAAACCCAGTAGTACTACGTAATTACGACTCGTTTGTGGTACAATTAACGGTAAGGATAAGTGAGGACTTTAAGCGATAATAGTTACACTCGAAAATGGTTTTCACAACATACCAGTACTACATCTAAAACAGTTGCATAGTATTCTCACCCCAAAGTTTAGTAAAACAGTATGAGAGTAAAAGTGGGGCTGTAAAACTCACCTGAGTTTGAGAAGTGCGTGTTCTTACAAGAACGGTGTAGCTCGCCGGCTAGTAGTTACCTATATCACATAGGTGTTGTAAGTTTGTGTTTGCATATATGTGGGTCTCACAGGACCGTGTCCGTGTCTTAACAACTTCCAAATTGTTATGTGGGTCGGGTTGACCGTGTTCGACCATGTTTGACCTAACGACCCGTTGGTGACGGTTTTGAATCAAATGTGTGTGTAACGTGCGGTTTAGTGTCGTGTGAAGTGTGCGGATACCAATGATCACTTTCGTGAGGAAACTTACTATTCATAGTAAGTTTCTATTTTAGGCAAGTCATGTAAGAAATTATAATCCGATTATTCTAATATGCATATTTATCCTAAGTGAGCATGTTATCACATTGCACATAGTTACACATAGTCGGTTTAGCATGTTTTGCGCGTAAAAGTTACCATAATTAGAAAGTTACAAGATATGCATATATCACTAAGTCTAATTACAAATCTTATCATAATATCATCATATTAGTCTTAAATAAGTATTTAATCATATCCATTATGACTAGCATGCTCCTATTCTCCAAATTGTAAAATAAAGTTACTATATTTAGTAACATTCCTAAATATCATACTATTAGCAATTTGAATCATTCTAATGCATCCAATAACCATCATATTAACTTCTAAACATTATTTTAAACATAAATTATAGATCTAAACATACAAATGTGACCATTTCATCAAAATACCTAACTAGTAACATTAAAGTTACTAAAATTAACAATATTCACCATATGACCAAACATTGACAAATCAACCATTTCTAATCTTGCAAATCATCATCAATAACACTCATAACATCATTTCAATATCCACAATCATGTAAAACCACCTAAATCATACATTCATGTTGCTAACACCATTATTTTAGCTACTATGACCATCCTATCATATCAACATCATCATGGAACGTAAAAATACATCATCTAATCATCATAGATCATCAAATATCATGTAAACATCATCAAACCCAGAACTAAAATTTGTGCATGTGCATCAAGGGTGCTTGCATGTTGTTTAAAGTCATGCATGTGAGTGTAAAGTTGAAGGAAGTGTGTTTTGGGTATAGAACTACCTTCTAATGCTTCAAGAATGCCAAGATGACGACAAGAACCGCCTCTAAGCTCCCTGGACGCTAGGTTCTTGCAGAAATGAGATGGTTGTGATGGTGGTTTTGAGTTCCAATGGGTCTTCAAGCCATCAACCTTCAAACCTTCAAGCTTTGGAGCTTCAATGGAGGTCTCCCATGGCTTCCCAAGTGTCAAATCAGCTGTTTGCAGACGAGTTTGGTCGAGATATGGCGTGTAGAATCGGAGAAATGATGAAGAGTGGAGTTAATAGGCATGGTGGTCTTGATTTTATAAAGATTTGTCGACTGGCACCTGTCGCGTACCGCGATGGATGTTTAAAAGAATCTTCGCGTACCGCGACGGATTTCGGGAGTCAAACCCCCGCGATGCCTGTCGCGTACCGCTATAATTCCTCCTGTTGGACCATCGCATACCGCGATGGGTTCCAGAGAAGCCCAATAAGTCTAGTTTTGTTGTTTCGAACCGATTTTCGCGTAATTTCCGATTACAATCATCGTTTCTCGACATTTAGTCGTTGTTCCAAATATACTTAGGTTCCCTAGAACCTAAGTGCAGTGAAAGTGTACTGTGGTTTGATCCGTTCACCAACGTTTGTTATTCAAGACACGTGCGAATGTTGTGAAATAATTCCTCGAATTATCGGTGTGTTCAAACTGTTGTGCCACGTGTCACACTAAATACAATTATTCTAGTGCCACGTATGAAATAGTAATACATATTATTATTTAGATTAAAGAAGTGCTGACCTGGAAATTCCGAGGTGTCACATATAGTTTATCTCTTTGGCATGATGAGATGATTTGTGTTGCTTCCCTTTCAAACAAGCAACACATTTATCAACACAGATGAACTCTTTTGTTGGTAAACCAGTTACTAAATTATTTTTGACATGTTTATTCATGTTTTTAACGTTTACATGACAAAGTCTCCTATGCCAAAGAGATGACTCATCAAGTGAAGCTTTTGAGACAAAGCAACTTATGTTACTGAGTGGTGTAACTGTGCTCATGTCTAGCATGTACATGTTGTTTCTCCTAGGAGCCCTGAGCAGAATTTGATCATTAGGGACAACAAATCCTGTTTTCAGGGCAATGCATTCATGCTCAGTAAACAACATGTTGTGCTTTTGATCACACACATGTGATACACTGAGTAAGTTGTAATTTAGTTCTTTTAGAAAATGCACATTCTCAAAACTTACCTTGCCATTGGTGATTGTGCCCCTACCTGTAATTTAACCTCCTACCGGATCACTTCCAAATGCAACAGACCCTCCAAAGAATGGTTCATATTTGTGCAGATGAGTCTTGTTGCCTGTTATGAGCCTGGAACAACCGCTGTCAACAATCCACAAGTTGCTCTTTGCTTCCTGCTGTCCCTACACATGAATAGAAGTGACTTATTTTCTGATGGGAACCCAAGCCTATGTGGTATTGGGTTTTCCATTGACATCATTGTAAACAAATTTCTTTGACATCATCCTAGGTGGGACAGATGATGAGCTTGCTTCTGATGGAACAGGTGGATGAACATTTGGCTCATTTGTTTCCTTCTTCTTTTTCCATATTTGCTTGACTTTGGAAGTGGTCGGAAAAGCTTCCTTCTTTTGACAGCCATCGGAAGCACCTTTTGCCTTCCCTTCTAATTGCTTGGTTTTTGTTGAAAAGTGAGTCTTTTCCTCTGATGTTCTTCTTCTTCCGAAGGACTGAGGTTTCTTGGGTTTGTCGGAAGCACTCTTTGCACGTACTCCAGATGCTTTCTTTCCTTTCGAAGACTTCTTGCCTTGCTTCTTCCGATTATCAGAAGTACTTGCTTCTAATGATTTCTTGAATGATTTTCTTCCTTGTTCTCCTGAAGAAATAGATGAGTTACTCCAACTTTTCTTTCTTCCTCTTCCTTGTATTTCTGAATGAATTCTGCTTCTTGGATTATAGAAGCAGTCAGCAGCAAAGTGGTTTGTCTCACCACACATCAGACACACAGTCTGATCATTGAGGGATTTTTGAGTTTTCTCCCTTATGAAGAAGGTTGAGTGATGATTCACAGAACTTGATTATTTGGATGTTCCAACCGGTTTGTTGGTTGGGTGGGTTACCTGAATCCCTGAAACACTGGCCTTTCTATCCTTTGATATAGCCCTTTTTGACTTGTCAGATGGACAAGTGACAAAATCATCTGAGGAGGTACTCCCTATTTGTGTGTATTTAGCTTTGACAAAAACTGATGAAGGTTTCTTAATTTTCTTATTTCTTTTCTTAATTTTCAAAGTCGGTTTTTCCTTTTTCAAATCAATAGGAGTGTCATCCTCAGATGAACATGTTGATGAACTGGGATTTAAATCATAGAGATCATTATGTTGATCCATTTTGTGTATGTCCAACCCTTCATCATACACAAGATTAATTTCTAGTTTACATCTAACCTCCATTATTGGAGTGTAAGCAGACGGAGGCTCCACCTTGTTATAACCCAACCCAGCCCCTCTTTTCTTTACTAGTTCAGATGTTTCACTCATTTTAAAAAGCTTTTCATACTTTTCACCCTGACTCAAAAATTTGTCTCTGTAAGACTCAGCCAATACAAGTTTTGTCTTGGCAGTAGTTAAACGTTTCAAAAGATTGTTAATTTGACACTGTTTGTTAGTGTCTTCATGCTTTAAACTGGATATGGTGTTTTCCAGTTCCTCAATCTTTTCTTTATAGTTTCTTTCAGATTCAAAGAAATTAGCCTTGGAAACTTGTAAATACTCGAGCTCATTAGAGACTTGAGCATTAAACCTTTTATAAGCATTTATCATTTCTAAGCATTCAGGTGTGCACATATTATCTGTTACCTTGGAAGTAGAGGTTGAGTCGTTGGCCATCAGTGCACTGTTGGAGATAGAGGCATCTTAAGCCTGAAAACTCCAGTTTGAAAAGTCATGTTGCTCTGCAACATTGGCACTATTTGAGGAGATTGATGGTCTTTGATGTGGTTGTCCAGAAGTTGAGGGCTGAGAGTTTGGAGACTTACACTCTCTGACAAAATACCCCAGTTGTTGACAGTTGAAGCATTTTAGCTTGGATTTGTCTAGACCAAACCCGGTCTTCATATTATGCTTCTTAAACTGTCTACCAGTTCTTTGGTAGAACTTCTTTGCCCTGTAGGATATCATGGCCATTTGAAAATTGATATCCATCTCCTCAAGATGATCAACAGGAATTCCATCTAAATCTTCTTGGCACAGATGGAAGTAGTTGGTTTCTTCAGCCATAAAAGCTCTTTGGCTAGAAGTGAGCAATGGGGTTGTGTTGGTGAATCGGTTTGAATGGGGGTTTGAAGGGGTTGGTGTTTCAGGAAAGGTGAGAATGGGTGTGGAGGTTGAGTGGTAGATGGGTTGGTAGTTTTGGTAAGGTGAATTTTGCATGGGTGCATATAGGGCTGCTGAACCAGATAAAAAAGAGAAAGGTTTAGGTTCTTTTGCATCAATTTCCATTTGGTATGCACTGAGTATACCAAATAGTTCCCCAAGATTCAAGGTTCTCAGATTCTCTGTTTTCCGAACAGAAACATAGTAGATGTTCCATGCTTGTGGAAGTGATCTATGAAACTTTCTGATCACATCTTAGTTCTCCATCTTTACACCTGCAACCACTAACTCGTCAACCAACTGAACATACCTTAGATATTGAGAAGTTATCTTCTCATTGTTTTCTTGACAGAAGTTCTCGAACTTCTGTTTCAGCATGTCCTTTTTGTTTTCCTTGACATCTTCAGATCCCTCATACATCTGCTGCAGAGAGTTCCACAGTTCCTGAGCAGATTTGTATTTCTTAAATGCATGTATGATTGAGTTGGGAATCGCAATATGAATGAGCCATTGAGCCTTCGAATCCACCTCCATTCTCTTATAGTCTTCATCAGAATAAAGAGCTGGGTCTTTCGGCACAGCAACTCCGCCGGTGCCTACAGCAACAACAGTTGGGATGAAAGGTCCCTCAAGAACTGGCTTCCAAAGTTTGAAGTCTTGATTCCTGATAAAATCTTCCATCCTGACCTTTCATGTATCATAGTCGTCAGGAGTAAACATAGGAGGCTTATTAAGAGTACCATTCTAAGTGTCATGCTTGTTGATTGTGGCCATTTTAAAATTTAGAGATAGCTTGAAAATTAAAGAGTAGTAGAAGATACACAAACGGTAACTTAAAATGGTTAGTTGCTTAAGTTAAGAGCCAAAGCTCTGATACCACTTGTTGGATCGGGTTATGTATCAAACACAACACTTATCACAAGTTATCTTTTACAAAGTTGATAGTTGCGGAAATTCTATCAACTTAGTTTGTAAAACAGTTTGAAACAAAATACAAAAGACAATTATAAAATCAAGGTCAAAGTATATTGTATTCAACTGTTGGGATTACAATACAATGCTCAAGTATACACCGGTACTTTGCTAACTAACAAGTGAATGTATTTATACTAAGACCTACAACTGTATCCTCAAAGGGATACAAAGCTGGACAAAATACTAGAAACAAACTAATACTAAAACTAGTATCTGTTGTGGACTTGACAAGCCAAGCCATATTAATTAGAATTAATACAATAGACTCCATTGACTCTTACAATAAATACCTAGACTACAAAATGAATTAATGTAAAGGTATCTTTGTAATTCTGACAAATCTTCTGAGCTACTGACTATCATGAGAATGTCTTCTGTGTTGGTCTTTAAAGGAGAAAGTAGCTCTGATTATTTCTACAAGTATATGGAATCTTTGTCAGAATAAAGTTTTCGGAAGTCTATGTACAAGGAAGCTGCTGAGCATGTTATCGGAAGCTTTTGGTCTTCAGAAGCTTCAAGTCTTCGAAAGCTCTTGTTATCAGAAGCACTTGTCTTCCGGAAGTTCTGATCTTGTAAATCTTCAAAGTGTTGAGCTTCTGATAGCTGAGGAGGTCTTCGGAAACTTTTCTTGTGTAAGCATTCGGTAGGAAGGAGTTAACCTTCGGAAGCTTTCTTGTGTAAGCATTCGGTAGGAAGGAGTTAACCTTCGGAAGCAATGTTTCTTCCGAGGGTTAATTTCTTCCTTCAGAAGGCTGTTTGTCTGTACAAGGTTCAAGACTTGTGGAAATATATACAAGGACTTAGAAAGTTTTGAAGAGCACCAGCCTTTATGTTTTTACAAGCTTTATTCGTGACTTTATTTGGGAACTGTAGAGACTCGGGTTATGCTACTGATTAAACTTAGAAAGTGCATGATTCGGTTTTAGATCAAAATGAGTAGGGGTCAAGTTTTGGTGTGACTTTGAGATGGGGTCAAGTTTCATCTTGTTTTTGTCACATGCTCGTGCCGATTTAGTTAGTGAAATAAGGTTTGAATCTATTGTGTACAAGCTAGCTAGCTAGCGTATGTGCTTATATAACAAAATTTGTATCCTCGATGGTAACTCTAATCGTGTATACTCATTAATTATATGTATGTAATGCAGATATAATAATATAACAATTATATCTTATGACTGATATATTCCCTTTCCAGAAGTATTTCATTATACATGGGTATTTTCATGCATAAGTAAACGATTTGGCAGTTTGACTAATAAGGGTTGATTGCATGTGTCAAATTCTAGTAGTTTTGGGTTAATATAACTACATAACATATCTTCCTATCCTAATAAATGATTTCAAAAAAATAGCACATGTCATTTTCTTATTATTCCAAAAAATGTTTATATTTAAATATAAAAATTCACCATTAATTAATGTTATTTACATAAATACACTAAATTAATACTTAATTAATCATAATAAATATCATATAATCTTTCATTTAGTATACATTATATTAGTTTAATGAACAACTAATTAAAAAATTATTCAATTTACAACAACTTTCTTAATTTTTAAATTAATATGATAAAATTAAATGCATTAAATCCTAAATATGTAATAAAATTACTATAATTATGTAAAATTACGAAGACATAATTTTCATCTACAAACACGTGTAATACACGGGTCTATAACCTAGTAATTCAAATCAAAATTTTCAAGTTTATAGTTAAACCTTAAATTGTAATAACCTAACATTATGCAATCCCACATCATAATGCTTGATATTTAAAGATTAATTAATTGCATGTTTGGGATTACATTTGAAATTAACTTATTAACTTATTAGCTTCATGAAAAAGTCAATAAGTTAAAAAGATGTTTGATAATGTCAAAAGGACTTTTTGTTTTAACTTTTTAAGTAAGGATAAAAACTTGTTTTTAAAAAGCTATAATTTGTAGCTTTTAAAATAACTTTTCGATGTAATACACTAAAATCTAATCCCAACACTTTTTTTCAAAACTAATTATCAAAAACTAATTCAAACATTTTTTTAAAAACTCCATTTAAAAAACGCGTAAGTTAATAAGTACTTTTGATTAAAAATCCTTTAAAACTTAAATAAGTAATCTAAAACATGCCCTAAGTGAATGGACGTAAGAAAAGAATGGGTACAACGTATGAGCGTATAATACGAGACACAAAAGATGAATGCTATGTTGCAATGAAAACAACTTTTTTTTTTACTATGAATATACTTGAAATATTGTTTTAAAGATTATATATTCTCGGCTTACAAATGATTTAGATGACTTGGAATTTTTAAGTTGATATTAACTTTATTGATATTTAGTTAATATTGTAAACTTGAGTTACTTAAAATTTTAAGTTTGATGCATTAATATTTATGTTTAAAGTTTAATCACAAATTAGATTTTTGTTTTGTGATATTTTTCTATTTCATTTTTTAAAGTTTGACTATTTATTAAATACACAATTGTTATATTTTATGAATAAACAATGGAGTGGTTTGTGAACCACTAATAGTTTACAATATATTTATTTGACGTTCAAAAAAAATAATTTACAAAATGAGCGGTTTAAAGAACCATACTAAATTATGTACTAAAGGAGTGGTTTATGATATTAATTATTACGATTAACGATTTACGAAAACCACGTCAATTAATTATTATATAGAGTAGGGATGAGATCGGTACCATACTGGTACCGTACCGGTACCGATACCGAAAATATCGGTACCGAAATTCTTGAAAAATGGGTACCGATACCGATACCGAAACATTAGGTACGGTACCGGTTCGGTATCGGTACTGGTACCGGTATTTTCGGTACTTTACCGGTTTTGTACCGTTTTCTCAATTTTTTGTTGAGATGAAGATGAAAAATATTAGTCTTGAAATTATAGATGTTATTATGCCATAATTATAAGAAAAATCTATGCATATGAATGTATCATATAAATACATTATAAAAAAATCAAGTTCACAAAACGAAGAATTACAAACTATAATATTTGAACATATTGTCTTTTGGATTTCTATAGTATTTTTTTATATTTAATAATTAAAATATTAATTTAGGTTTTAACGCATCATGGTAAATATTTTTTAAACTATACTAGATTACTAAATAATCAAATTCAAAACAAAAAATATCTATATTCCGGTACCGGTACCGTTTCGGGAATTTTCAGTATTTTACCGGTACCGATACCGAAACTTAAGAAAATGAAGTACCGTTACCGATACCAAATCTACCGGTACGGTATCAGTTCGGTACGGTACCGGTACGAAACCGGTACGGTACCGGTATTCGGTACAAAAATCTCATCCCTAATATAGAGCGGTTTTCATAAACTTGGATATTGAATGTCGCCATTCGGATCGATTTTTTATTATCAGATGCCGTGATTTAGTTTTTATGATTTAAAACCGGTTTCATGTGTAAACGCTTCGTGTTTAAATGGGTGGCCACATAAAAAAAAATCATCAAAACTAGGGATATAAATAAAGTAATGCATTAGTAACTAGGGATACAAATAAAGGTAACATTTAACGAGTAGTTCGTGAACTATTCGACGAGAATTTTGTTTATTTTCATTCATTCACGAAATAAACATTACCAATGAGAAATTTCATTCGTTTAGTTTAAGGAATATATATGAACAGAGGCTATGGTCACTCATTTAGTTAAAGGAATATATACGAACAACAATTTTTGTCGTGTTAGTGTTCATAAATAAATTAAATGCTAAACAAATGTGCACACATAAAAAGCTCCTTCATGATCGTGAGGTTCATTTACTAATGATTAAAACGAGCTATGATTATCTATTTACTTTGGTAGCCCTCTAGAAGTTGCATTTTTTGTTTTTTATTCTTTATACAAAAAGATCAACCTACTCAAAAGTGACAAATTAAACATTCACAGTGGTCTCTCTAAATATTATCATTTTCAATATGAATAAGTTAATATGCATCTATATATAATATCTGGAATAAAGCCATTTAAGATGGCTAAAAAGGTCCCCTATAATAACCGCTCCAACTCACCTCAGGCCGTCACCCCATCCCTCAACCCCACATCCATCCCATCTCACCCCACACATGCCCACAACACATATCATCTTTGATGCTAAATTAATCAATCTAGTGGTCACACCCCGAGATTCACTAAGTTGTACCTGAAACATTGTAAAAGTTGTAAAAGGTAAACTACAAAAGTAGTTGGTGAGTATCATTAACTTGGCTCAATAAAAGATTTAATAGTTTTAAAGTTTGAGTAGTGTATCATAAAATGATCAATAGATAAGGCTTTGAATTCTTGGTTCAGTTTTCCACCTTAACGACAAAAAAAAGGGAAGTACCCTCAAAAAAAGGAACATTTGCTCTTCCCAGCCATTTCGGGTTATGTTAAGAAGATCTCAAAGCGTAACATGATTATACTATTGTATATCAACCTTATTAAAGCAAGATAGGCATAGGATCACATACTACCCTTATAGTTCATATAGTTCAATTAGTTCAAATGCAAACGGTTCATACGTCAATACGTTATCATCACAACAACTAAGCTAATATGCTTAATAAACAATGCAAGTTTCAATTATAGCTCGCATGTAGTTTGGAAGTTCACGTAATTGAAGTTCCAACCTTTGGAAAAAGTGAATCCTCAAAATAAACATGTAGTTTTAATTACAAAGTTTTGTAAGTGTAAAAGGTTTATAAGTAAAATTGTAAGGCATTCTAGGTGACCAGAATGGAATCACAGAGGGTATCAAAAGTGTAACATCTGTGCCGGAACCGTTACCGGAACAGTATACTGTACAGTAACTTGTACAGTAACTCAGGTACAAACTAGGAGAAATACTTAGAAGCTATTAACATTCGATGTTAAACATAAACTATTACACAATGTTTCTGAAATTCTGAATTAGACCTTATGGTTTAAACAGTCAGAAACACCTCAGACAATCATGAAAAAATGAAAACATGTTTGATTTTGTATTATAAGGTTTAAACGTATGTGAGGATAAACAGAACAAAACAATAACAGTTGTTGTTACGAAATGCTAAACCGACGAATCATTCGTATAGGTGACGATCTGTACGAATAAATCTGAGGTTTAACGATCTGAAACGATGACTGAAAAGTAGAAAACAAAATCAGAAAGTGAAACGTACGATCGTGTTCGTACAGTTAGCGCTCTGTACGAAAACGCGCGTAAGTGACGTTTTCTGACGAAACGAAACGAAACGAAACGAACGACGATTCGAACGATAATAAATTTAAGGAAATAAAATATTTCCTGTTTTACAATTTTGAAACTCATCAGAAATAAATTAAAACAGAACTATTTTAATTTAAGGCGTGTAAAACAAAATACGCGAACAAATAATAAAACGCGTAAAAATAATAATAAATTCCAAACAATTAAAATAAAGTCCTTTTTGTTTAATTTATAAAAGGCGCGCGTTACGCTCCGGAAACGCAACGGAGACGAAAACCGACAACCGAAACGAACCCGAACACCCTCGGGGTATTTAAAACCCCAAATGAAACCATATTCCATTTAAAACTCACTTTTTCTCTCTCTCTCTCTAATCTCTGACTCTCGATTCTCCCTCCCCTCTCTAAAACTCTCATCTTCAAGTTCAAGATTCAATCTTCAAGTCACTATAACTAATTCGTTTGTGGATGAAATCTTGCATTCTTGGTGTCCACGCGAAGCTCTCGACTCCCTGTACAAGGAAGTACAACCGATCTGAGAACTTGCCCAGCCGAATTCGAGGTATAAAGCTTTTAAAAACTGAAAAACTAGGGTTTTCGTTACCTATTGTTCACCCACCTCAAAACCGAAACGAACGCGATACTGGGCCACCATTCGAGCACCAAGCAGTTCAAGACAAACCAGAAGGAAGTAGAAGAAGCCATGGTTGAGGTACAGGTCACAGGAAGTCGACGGGGATGATGAACAGGACCGTGGTTCGTGGCTTAGGTTTGGCCGAACCATTTCTGGGTGTAGCCGAACCTTCTGCACACCTTCTACCGCCGAACCTTACGTCATGATGAGCCACGTACCTGCATGTTAGCCGCCGAACCTTGGGTACATCACGAACCCACAACTCGAGTTGGCCGAACCTGCAAGCTTCGCCCCTGGACTCACGAACCTCCCATGACCGGACGAACCTTTGAGTTGACATCTTCGGACGAACCAGAGAGGGCAGCGGACCCTCGCCCACGAACCATGGCCATGACCAACCGGTGGCACCAGCTGAACCCTCCACACAGGGCTGCGAACCTTGGAAGATCAAAGTGACCGAACCTCCTGCTACCCTGGCCGAACCCTGGTCCTCATCGGCGAGCCTTGTACCGAGTACCGAACCTTGGCCAAATGACCAATTGGTTCTGGAAATCCTCATCAGCCTTTGTGGATAATCCCAAACGTATTTATTCAGCCCACTTCTATTAAGCTGGTCCAACAATAATTTTCTTGGCCCATATGGCACACGACTCATTTGGTTAATCCAACAGTGGATTCACGCACACATACATGGCCCAAGTAGCAATTGGAAGTAAGAACAATGGGGTTGGTTCACGAAAGTCATCTTGACCCAACAACACTTATACTTGGCCCATTTCCTTGTTCGGCCCACACCCTTTTCTTTCCTTCGGCCCACTGTAAAGCTTTCGGCCCAACCAATGATGTACAGCCCACAACTATCCCGGCCCAATTTCCTTGGATCATTCACTACGGCCCAAGTAACATACAAAAGGGGCCCATGTCCACTGTTTCGGCCCATGGCCATTGTCTTGGCCCAAAACAAACAGCCGGCCCACACCACTACACGGCCCAACACTTTAATTTTATAAGCTCGTATAATTTATTCGGCCCATATGAGTAACGAATCTCCGAATATGCTAAAACTATAAACAAGGGACTAACTTGCATGGGAAGATCACTATTTTACTACAAGGATGAGTAATAGAACTAAATCATAAAGTTTTAATAACTTTAAGACTCAAATGAATGCTTGTTAATTTAAAAGAGTGTTCAAGATTACACATTATGTTAAGGTTCACATAAAAGGCAACAAGGGATAGAGAATAATGGATATTAACTCAGTTTAATTGAATAAATAATAATAATATCTTTTGCACACGAATTTGGGCCGAATAAAGATCGAGAATCACGAGTGTTAGCCAACTTAAGACTAACACTAACATCGACACGCACACCAATTACTATGACATATACTTATGAGATACAACAACGTGAAATCAATACAGGAACTTGAACAAAACAACGAATACTACAACGAGCGCGTGCATTCTTGTATTTACTTAGTCAACAACTTCAAACACCACGTAAGTTCAATTGTCCCTTTTCAAATTTATTTGTTTTATTTCGGGACTGAGAAGCATGTTAAACATTTTCACAAAATCATTGAATTGTTATCTAATGCTTTAAACATAAACCTGATACTTATGCTGAAATCTATTTGTGAAACATAGTAAACATTGAAAAGCAATAGACTTGAAACGTATACATGAGACTAGAGGTCTATATTTGGGAAAATTTAGACTTTAAACATGAGACTTGAGGTCTATACTTGTGAAACTTTATTCTTTAAACATGAGACTGGAGGTCTATACTTGTAAATCTTTATACATTAGACATGAGACTTGATGCAAACTTATGGGATTCATGGTGAAATAATTTGTGAAAACTTGAAACTATATACTTGAGACTTACAATATAGATTTGAAGCCTAAACCTTATAAACTTTTATGTTATAAACTAAATACTTATCCTTGGAACCATATACTTATGTTATAAGCTATATTGCTTAAACTATACGATTGAGGTTTAACTTATAAACTCTTTGTTTAACTAGATACAAAATCTTAAGGCTTTGAAAATACTTAAACTAAACACTAAGGCATTATAAAATTATTTCAGAATGTTAATGTTTTACACCTTTAGTAAAGTATTAAATTACTTTACACTTATGATGATTTGCTTAAACTTAATTTGAAACATATATTCTTAGCAATACTTATATACGTGAGATGCTTGAAATACTTGAATGCTTAATACACTTGAAATACTTGAGAACATGTGAATACTTGTTACACTTGAGATACTTGAAAACACGTGAATACTTGTTATACTTAGAATACTTGACACACGTGAATGCTTGATACATTAGGGATACTTGAATACTTGAATGCATGATATACTTGGGATACATGAACACTTGGAATGCTTGATACATTTGGATGCTTGAACACTTGAATGCTTGAAACATGAGATGCTTAAACAAAAGACTGATTGACCGCCGCGTGTTGACCTGTGTGTCAACCCCTACTAGTCATCAGTGAAACAATGTGAATGCTTTAGACTTGTATGTATAAACTTTTGGACATTGTAAGACAGACTGTTGGTTGCCGCGTGTTGACCTGTGTGTCAACCCCTATTAGTCATCAGTGTTCTTCTTTGTCAGAGTCATGTAAGACAGACTGATTGGCCGCCGCGTGTTGACCTGTGTGTCAACCCCTACTAGTCATTCAGTGTTCATCTTGATTCATCCATGGTAATGACAAGTGACTAGAACGATTGAGTTCTTCTAGTTGACTTTGTGTTAACTTGAAGGTTTCTCTATCAAAACATGTCACGAGTCATAAATAGGATCATTATGGATGGATGCTGAACTCCTTAGGGTTTTCAGCTGTCCATAATGGTGCCTATTAAACTTGATACTTAGTCGTTGTGGAATCAATGGTGTGGAGTGAAACGCTTAATTGTCATTAATAACCATATGTTAAGCAGCCTGGTATATGGTGGGATGGTGGCTGGGGCTTGTCCCCTACATATGCCCTATATATAAGCATACTTGGTTGGATAGCATAGGTGGTTGTTAGTGAGGTTAAGGTTGTCATTTCGAGGGAAACAAAGTAAACATGGGCAAGGAAAACAAATGCTTAGAATCATATGTCATGAAATCAAAGTAGTGGAATGAAATGCTTAATTATCATTAACAACAATATGTTAAGCAGCCCGGTATGTGGTGGGACGGTGGCTGGGGCTTGTCCCCTACATATGCCCTATATATAAGCATACTTGGTTGGATAGCATAGGTGGTTGTTAGTGAGGTTAAGGTTGTCATTTGGGGAAAATCAAGGTAAACAATTACAGGGTAATCAAATTTGAAGAATCAAATATTTGAAATCAAACATTGAAATCAAACATTTGGAATCAAATATTTTGGGAATCAAACAGGTAGGATGAGACGCTTAATTATCATCAGGAACAATATATCATGTGGTTCGGTATGTGGTGGGACGGTGGCTGGGGCTTGTCCCCTACATATGCCCTATATATAAGCATACTAAAACAGATGGTATAGGTGGTTAATGGTGAGGTTAAGGTTGTCATCCAAAGGATTTTACAAACTACTTTTACGTAAAAAAAACTATATGAACTCACCAACCATTGTGTTGACTTTGTTTTCTTACGTGCTTTCTCAGGTGACGCACAGGATTAAGTTAAGATTCAGGATTGCATACTAGGATGACCAGACATAGATCCTAGTTGACCTTTGAATAAGCACATCTTTTGAAATTAATACAAATATCTCTTGATATCATTTACAGATACAAGATAGATATATTTGATTCTTTTGGATAGGTTTACTTAGTTAAATTACTAAACATTGACATTTATAATTTAACTTTGTAATCCTAGTTTATATGTTATTGTGCGAAACTATTCTTAACATTGATGCTACGTAAACAATTTGATTATCACGATTATCATTCACGATATCGCGCTCCGGGAACCTTCCGCCCGACAGGGACTCCGATCCAACCCCGCCGGTTCGGGTTGTGACAAAAATATTGGAACTTGGTGAATGTCCATCTGGTTTAGGCAACATGAAACAAAAACCAAAATTTCTTAAAGACCTAAAAAAGATGTCGAGAAAGATTTGGTTCTTAAGCCAACATCATTTAAGCATGCTTATTATGCTCAGAGATCGTCTGTGAATGCTATTAGATGTTTCTTTTGTCGAAAACTCGGTCACAAGGTATCTCTTTGTCCACGTACGTATGCTAAACTCAATTCCAAAATACCCATTGACTTTTTAGTGCAGGATGCTGAACATAGGAATTGAAATAAAATCTTGGTTGTTAATTTGTCTATTAAAAGGCACATAAGAGGAGATGAAGAGGTGTTTAAATATAAGAAGGAATGTTTTGGTGAAAAGATTAAATCTGGTAATCTCGAAGCGCTGTAGTTGTTTATAAACGAGCAATATAGACTTGTTCCAAGTGTAAGATTCGTGCCAAAACTGAATTAAAATTTATTTAGTTATGATCAATTAATCGGTCAAGGCTTTGATGTCATAATCGAGTGTGATCACGGTTTAATTAAAGGCATGTTTGAAGATGGTGAGATCTCAAGTAAATCAAAAGGTAATCAAAACAATAGTAAAAAGAATTACTTGAGTACATGTGATAATGTGTTGGAGGATCAAATACCTTATAGTTCAGAAAAAATCAAACAAAAGGTCTATTCTTAAGGGTATGTTGATGATAACTCCAAAGAAATTCAAAAGAAAAAGGAAGATTGTTCAAGGAGAGGGATATGGAAAGAATGAAGTAATGAAAGAGGAAGTCATTGCTAGTAGTAACGACTTGTCACGATCCATTGGTTCATATAGAATCCATGTCCTAGGGGTATCAAAAAACATTCTTCTCACTAAGCGTATATAATAAAATAGAGTGAAAGAGTCCACCCTGAAACCAAGGGGGTACTAACTAACAACTGAGTCCTCTCCGAACCGCAGGACATAGTTGCCCATCATGCGGCTCACCAACTTCACTTGCCTCTATGGAGGGCTCGCTCCGGGCAGGTTCGGATCATTTACAATACATGGCTCTACGAAGGAAGGGCTTGGGTTAGGAGCGTTTTCAATATGATTCTTTTCCTGTATTTGTTCGATGAGAAATGCAACAGTCACACTGTGACATTTTTGTAATTTGTAATAAACAATTATTCATTAACTAATTTATGACGTTATTTGAAATTTCATCTACGAGTTTTGCACATGCACACCTAATTATATATATATATATATATATATATATATAGGATGTGGTTCCTTTGTTAACACATGTTTATTGCGTTAACTGAATAACTACATTTTATTACTTTTGGCACACATTAAAGTAAATATAAAGGTGTATTTTTTTAATCTAAGTGAGCCCTACATTAATTACATTAATTAAAAAAAGAATAAAAAAACCTATACCTTTAAATTTACTTTCATGTGAGCCTCAAAGTAATAAGATATAGTTATTCGGTTAATGCAATAAGAAATGATTAAATTTTTTTATCATTTCCCTATATATATATATATATATGTATATATGTTTATATGAGAAAAACAACTTTAAACATGATTTAATATAAAATTATGTAGGAAGGTTTATTTACAATTATACAGCTTATAGAAACAAAATCCCAACTCATTTTTATAAGTAAAATATTTTATAATATAAGTTGATAAAAAGTTTTTATAAAATTTAGAATTGATTATAAATAAATAATTTAAACAAATAAATTTTAGATTATGAAATTTTAATAAAATTATATAGATTAACATCTTATAAGACGTTTATAAACTTTTAATTTTAATTATAATTAAATTTCGTAAACATTAAATAAATAATACAAATAACCTTACCCTAAATTTTATAAAATAATGTTTTGCAAAAATATAACTAATTTATATTAGCTATGGAGTTTAAATAAAACGAGTCAATATCAAAATTATGAGTTTGATAAATTACACAAAGAATCTAATACCGAAAGTTTTAAAATTATTTGATTGATACATGTACGTTTGACATCATCTTCTATTTTTATTAATAATTTTATTATTTTTTTCACAATAATAATTTTTTTAACGACGTGATTTTAACCGTGCCTTTGAATTTTATGCTCTTGAAAGTCGTCGTTATAAATACAATTTAGTATTTAATAATTAAGGAATAAAAGTTGTCTTCATTTCTTAGTTGATTTAATACAATTTATTATTCATTTATAAAAATAACTAGGTTTAATCCCACCCGCGCGTTGCGGCGGGTATTACAGTACACTCTCGAGAACGAGTGTTATATATCATTTGCAAAGTATAAGTTACATAGCAAAATCAAATATCTCATCATAAACTCTATACAATTTTTCATAAAAACATAAAATTATACAAAATCCTGACAAATATGTTAAAAAAATATTAGACAAAATTACTTATAAAATCTTTATCACCGACAACCAATCATTTGAATTATATATATATATATATATTAAAAGTTAACTTTAAAAAGTTTTAGTGGCCAAAATCGAAAAAACAAAACTTTATATTATATAAAAGTTTTAGTGACCAATATCAAAAAAACAAAACTTTAAAAGCTTTAGTGGCCAAAATCAAAAAACAAAACTTTATATTATATAAAAGTTTTAGTAACCAAAATCGAAAAAACAAAACTTTACTATTAAGTTTTAGTGGCCAAAATCGGAAAAACAAAACTTTATATTATATAAAAGTTTTAGTGACCAAAATATAAAAAAACAAAACTTTATAAAGTTTTAGTGGCCAAAACCGAAAAAACAAAATTTTATATTATATAAAAGTTTTAGTGGCAAAAATCGAAAAAACAAAACTTTAAAAGTTTTGGTGGCCAAAATAAAAAAAAAACAAAACTTTATATTATACAAAAGTTTTAGTGACAAAAATCGAAAAAACAAAACTGTACTAATATAAACGTTTTAGTGACCAAAATCGAAAAAACAAAACTTTAAAAGTTTTAGTGGCCAAAATCAAAAAAACAAAACTTTATGTTATATAAAAGTTTTAATGACCAAAATCAAAAAAACAAAACTTTATTATTAAGTTTTAATGGCCAAAATCGAAAAAACAAAACTTTATTTATATTATATAAAAGTTTTAGTGGCAAAAATCGAAAAAACAAAACTTTAAAAGTTTTCGTGGCCAAAATTGAAAAACAAAACTTTATATTATATAAAAGTTTTAGTGACCAAAATCGAAAAAACAAAACTTTACTATTCCTTTTAAATGTCTTTTAATATATATATATATATATATATATATATATATATATATATATATAAATATATAATTACGCCCCATTGTGCACGAATATAATATATATATGTGTGGGCCTTTAAGGGACAAAAGTAAAAGTGCACTAATTTTAACGTTATTTTAGTTATTTGTGAAAATAACGTTAAAATCTTTGGGATGATCAACTTCAAATGATAACTTTGAGCCGGGGACTCATTCGGAGCAGCCTCTCTATCCCAATTGGGATAGGGGTAAGGTTTGTATTCATCCTTCCCCCCAAGAACCTACTGAAAAGTGAGAATATACTGGGTAAGGTTGTTGTTGTATATATATATATATATATAATTATACCCAATTAAAAACGAGGTTTTAAATAAATTGAGGGTTAAAAGTGTCAGATTTGAAATTGTTAATAAAGAGGAAAAAGGGAGGGACCATGTGACAATTACATTCGAGAATTACGTCATCAATGACTAAGAGCACATTTCATTTTTCTTGAAATGCCCGTCAACTTAGCAATCGTGATTATTACGGATTGAAAGTACGAAAGAAATCGTGAACGTGGGCGAAAACAGTGCAAGAAACGGCGTTCCGGATTCTCCAGAATCGTAAAACGAAGAAAATTACAAAAATATCAGATTTTGGGAAGCCGCACAGTACGCCTAGCCCCAAATGGCCACTCTAGGCGGTACGCGCGGATCAAGAATATCTAAGGCCTCCGTGACTCTTCGCGGTACACCTAGATTCAGCTCGCATCGCTAGGCGGTGCGCAAGGGCTTAGGCGGTTTGAAAAATGGGTTTCTTTTTCAGATTTAATGCAGATCAATTTTATTTTCATTTTCTCGAACGTACTTTACCTTCCAGACAAAAAACTCAACCATATTACCATCCAAACTCAATTCTGAAGCCATCTAAACCCACGAATCGCACCAGTGAACGTTTCTACAACATCCGATCGTTGTTTTGCGACTGAAAATCCGTCTGATTAGGTAATGATTCGTTTTAACATACTAGCTTGATAATGGTTTGATTAGATCTTGTTTTTGAACGTAATGCGATAGTTAGGGCTGTTGATTATTGCCTTGATGATGGCTAGGAATGATTATAAACGAAGAACTTGATGTGTTAACGGGTAAATCCTTACTTTGATCCGTTGTACGTATTTTTGTGTAAACTTAAATGCCGTAAGTACAACACTCATTATAAACAATAGTTGTTAGTGTTTAGGTGAAAACCTAAGTACAGTTAACACAACTAATCAAGAGAAACAACCGTGTTCAAACAAATAACAAGAACAAGTCGGTTGTGCTCTGATATCGATAGATGACAGGAATCAGAAGGCCGACAAATCAGTGTGAAAACAATGTGATAACAGGATGTTTAATTGAGTCCGACAGTGAGGAAACACGACTTAAAACAATATTGCGGTGTTGTTTCAGAATAACGAACTGACAGTGTGTTTGTTGGGTGACGATTCACACAAACATATATGTGAGTTTAACGTTCTGAAATGATAATTGGAAAGTAGAAAACAAAAGTCAGAAAGCCAAACCATCGACGTGTTCGTTCGAATGACGATTCGAACGAATACGCGCGATGGTGACGCGATTTGACGAAACGAAAACGAAACACGACGCGAACGAAAATAAATTAATAGAATAAAATAAATAATGTTTTACAATTTTGAAACTCATCAAATAATTAAAATAACTATCCTTTTATTTAAAACATGTAAATTACGCGTTACGTTCCGGAATCGCAACGAAAACGCGAACCGAGCAACCGAAACAAACCCGAATACTCTCGGAGTATAAAAGCACCAAATGAGGTGTTTTTCCTCATTTCCAATCAGCCATCTCTCTCTCTAAAAGTGTTTCCCAAACCTTTCACTCTCACACTAGAAACCAACTTCAAATCGTCATAATTCCTTTGTTTCTCCACGAAATTTGGTGATTCTTGAACCTACGCGTAGCTCTTGACCTCCTCTACAAGGAAGTACAACAGATCTGGAGCTTTCACCGGCCAAATTCGAGGTATGAACCAAATAAAGTCACGGGAATTAGGGTTTCTGGGTTTTTGTTCGATCCATACAAGTAACCGGTTAGAAACCTTAACACCCCTTCATCCAGCACCCCCTTGCGAACCCATTTTTGTGTAACACTACAACTGGAACAGATCTGCAACATCTCGAACAGCTGGTGAGGATGGTGAACAGGTTCGTCTAGTGGAAGGCTGGCCGAACCATTTGGGCTGCTGAACCTGACCAGACGCGAACCCTAGACGAACCATTGACAGGGACGAACCTTCACCATATGGACCGAACCTTCACATCCACCTTGCCGAACCTGCTTAGTGCTGCGAACCGTTGACAGCCATGCACGAACCTATAAGCAAACAACCTGAGCGAACCTATGTCATCTAGCCGTACCTTGAACCGTACCCCAAGCATGGAATGACACCGAACCTTCGTGGACGAACCGTACAGAGCCGAACCTAGGTGCCCCCTTAGCCGAACCATGCAACCACCACCGAACCTATGAGGCGCACCATGATAGCCACACCATCCCTTGGCGAACCTTTGGGGACTCACGAACTCTGTTGATGCATCAGCCGAACCCCATGACTGCCGAACCTAGCTGCATGGACCAGCCTTAGTCGAACCTCCCTCTATCAAACCATTGTTATCACTCACGAACCTAAGGCCGGCAAACTCTTGAGGGGACTTTGTAGTGGGCCGAACCCATGCTGAACATGGCCGATCCCTTGTCTGAGCACCGAACCTTAGTTCAGCCCAGTATTTCCTTTGGGCCCATAGCCACTGTCTGGCACACGCACGAATTGAATCACTCTATTCGGCCCAGAGGGTTCTCGGCCCAGTAAGGCTGTTCTGGCCCAATACGATCGACCCAAACCTATAACACTCGGCCCATGGGTTTAACCGGCCCACTTAGCTATAATTTGGCACAATTAGTTAGCAAAAGCTTGTCTCGATCCATATATATTAATTGGGTTAAATCCATTTGGTCCAATCAATTCTCAACTCATAAAAGGATTTATACTCAACTAATAAATCATTGGAAATAATTGATGAATGACTTGGTGTGAGATTTTATTACAATGGTGATGACCTAGTGTGTTAAAACAATTGATGACAATCAAATCATTTAATTATTACGGAAATCAAGTTAAAGGCAAAGGGATAATAAATCTTACTTCAATGGGAATTGGACTGAATGAGGATCGAGACCAAGAGGTGATAACCAAGTTAGGGATAACACATACACGCGCACAAAACCTTATAGCTTATACTTATAAGTTACAACAACATGAAATCAATACAGGATCGTGAACATACAACAAGTGCAATCAAGAGCGCGTGCATTCTAATTTAAGCTAAGTCAACCACTACAACAACAAGGTGAGTTCATATGCCCCTTTTCTTTAATCTTAACTGACTTTAAACTCTCGGGGCTAAGAAACATGCTTACTTTTATTTATTTAAAAGTTTTGCTTAACATATTGTTTATACTTTGATTTAGATAATATTAAATTGCTTATTATCGCTTATCATTGTATGCATGTTTGTGTGATCATGGGATGACGGGGAAAAACTAAGATGAATATGATAAGATAATTTCATAATTCATCAATAAACTAGGATAACATAGTTGTAAGATTGTATCTCACAACACGTAGTTATTCTTACTTGAACAAGCATTGGGATAATCACTGACAAACAGAAGAATGTTACAAAGATAATATATATCTTTAAATAACATTTAATACAAGAGTTAAGTAAAAGTAATAGGACAAGTTCTTATAACACATAGCTTTACAACTCAACACGTATTACAGGATAACATGGAACAAGAATCATCCACCACCTGAGTCGACTAAGTGTAATAAGACTAGTTCTTATCACAGCTTAGTGACAACATGGTGATTATATGGAATAACAAGAAATGATAATCATGATAATAGGACTTCATGATAACAACATCATTCACACAATAATTAACATAATGTAATAAGACAAGTTCTTATTCAAGTTGTTAATAACAATGAGAACATATAACATTAAGAAACATTACATTGATGAACAAATTACAATTAATTACTATTGAGCTGTTGTATTATATCATTTCAATCATGTGCCAATGTGAAATTGATCATGTAAGCCCCTTATAATCGCTGACCAGTTAGTTTGACGTGACTAAACCGACGATAGCATAGTGGTACCATAGGTTTGACAAACCTCCGGCGGGTAGGTCGGTATGTTATTCGTAATTTCAATTGGCCGGTAATGTACGATCGGTAACAGGGCGACTTCAAGTCAGGTTCTGGGAAAGCGTCACATGGTGATATTAATCTGCAGGAATATTGTAATTAATCCAGTGGAATCCTATTGACTAGTAGGTTGAGAAATTGATCTTCTCTCATGTTCCACTACTAGTAATAGCTTTCGTTGAGGTCTATGAGAATACAAGGTGGTAGAGATAAATTGGGGTGCATTGTGATCTGATTATGTGAGGATAACAATGGACTCCCATTTATGCTCTATGCGCTTCAAGTTGAGAACAAATAACAAACGGTTAACTAACACTCTTAATATTTAAAAGTGAATAACAGTTAACCCCACAAGCAATGGAATAATACAAAAATGAGATTTGATAAATCTAATACCCTTAAAACATAAAAGAGTTATCAATACTTCGGTTTGATAATTAAACTCTTATTATTATATTATTCCACACATGATTTGACAGGTGATTAACAGATGAGATGAACAGGTGAAATGGGAATGGATATCTATAGTTGTATTGCATGTAGTGTGGAGTTCTAGTAGTTATGTGGTGGGATGTTGGCTGGGGCTTGGTTCCCCTACATATGCCCTATAGATAAGCATAACCACTAGGACGAGATATTACTTGTAAATATAACTATAGAGAGGCCATTGGGTGAATGGGTGATCAAATATCATACAAGTAACAGTAATAACATTGTGATTGTGCATTTGAACAAATCCAGGTTTTCAATTATCAAACTTATGAACTCACCAACCTAGTGTTGACTTTGTTTAAATACATGTTTTTCTCACGTGACGAACAGGTGTAGTCACTCATATGCAAAGGCTAAGCTAGGGGACTTTTAGAAGACTTAGCTTCATTTTGTGTTGCACACTTTTAATATGACAAAACAGTGAATCATATTTTGGTATACCTTGTACAGATACAAGATATAAGCTCATTGATTCTTTTGGATAGATTTACTTGATTAAATTATGAACGATATATTGTAATTTAATCTTGTAATTCTATATCATTGTGTGTTAGCATTTCTCATTTATTTATCATGTGCTATGTAAACAATCTGATCAATTCGATTATCACAACGATATCGCGCCCCGAGAACTTTCCGCCCGACGAGAAAGTCGATCCAGCCCGCCGGCTCGGGGTGTGACAGATTGGTATCAGAGCCATGGTTATAAAGAAATATAGGTCATCTTGTGTCAAACGGTTTGGCCTAGACTATAACCTAGGGACCCTCATGTAGAAAACACAGGACACTAGATTACTTGCATACGTTACATCATTTGAGCATAATTACTAACCGATGAGTTTTCGGTTAGGATTGTCATGTCACAGGGACAACCACCATCACCACCTCATCCTCCTCCACCCGAGGTGGAACCAGCGACTGCTGCACCGGCAACGTTGATCACTGAGCAGTTGGTTGCAATCATTCCTAAGATCATCAATAGAATCAGGAGCAGTGAAGAGTATGCTAGGAGTTTTCCATCTGTCACCACCAAAGGAAAAGAACCTGCGAAGAGTGACACCAGCAAGAAACACAAGCATCATCCTGCTAAAAAGCAGAAGAGACCTGTGAACTACACCAAGGCCATCCCGATCAGTCAAGTCATGCCGGACTTGTCTAAAAACGGTAATGAAAATTATGATGGGACGGCCCCTTTCTGTCAACTCTGTCAACATCATCACTATGGCAGAAACAAATGTCGACAGTGTACCCGTTGTGGAAGGACAGGTCACTAGGCTGCTTATTGCAAAACCTCAACGACATCAAATCCTCATCAATACATTGGTGATCATCCCAAGTGTAACAAGTGTGGCTTTCATCATGCCGGGAACAAGCTATGTAGGTATTGTCTGAACTGTGGGAAGAAGGGACACCTGATTCAGGTGTGACGAAATCTTCCAACACAGGATCAGAATCAGAGAACAAGTACATCTACTTCCTCTCAACACGACCACCACTGCTACACCTGCGGAATACTTGGACATTTCGCAAGAGACTGCCCCAGGAGGAAACCTCCAACGACTCCAACGGTTCCAACCGCAGCAACCACCACCGAGGAATTACTCGCTCTACCAGCACCAGATGTACACACGGAGTCGGACGACTTCGAAGGTATGTCATTTTAACCATGCGTTTTTGAATTAGGTATAATGCTAAAAATTATATAGGTATATATTATATGTAGTTAGGAACATAATTAGGGGAAACTATAGATTAATTAGGTGCCCGTTTAGATAATAGAAGTTAGTATAATTAATACCTATGCTTGAATGAAGAACGATCAAATTTCGGGAAATTTATGGAGATCAAGCGAAACGCAGTGTCAAGATAATATCGTGCATGAAGTCTCGCAAGTACCTCCAAAAACAATGCGTTGCATTCCTAGCTCACGTGATCGAGAAAGACAAGAAAGCAATCAAGATTCAAGACGTACCGGTTGTGAAAGACTATGCGGACGTGTTTCCGGATGATCTACCGGGATTGCCACCCGGGAGATAAGTGCAGTTCCGAATCGATTTGATTCCGGGAGCGACTCCTGTAGCTAAGGCTCCTTACAGACTTGCTCCATCAGAAATGCAGGAGTTGTCCAATCAGTTACAAGAGCTACTCGATAAAGGATTCATCCGACCGAGATTTTCCCCATGGGGAGCTCCGATTCTTTTTGTTAAGAAGAAAGATGGATCTTTCAGGATGTGCATTGATTACAGAGAGCTCAATAAACTCACCATCAAGAATCGGTACCCGTTACCGAGGATTGATGATCTGTTTGATCAATTACTGGGAGCATAGTACTTTTCAAAGATAGACCTGAGATCAGGTTATCATCAGCTCCAGATTCAAGAGGAGGACATACCAAAGATGGCATTTCGTACACGATACGGTCACTATGAATTCATGGTGATGCCATTCGGACTAACGAACGCACCGGCAGTGTTCATGGATTTAATGAACCGGGTGTGTAAGCCGTACTTAGATCAGTTTGTTATCGTTTTCATCGATGATATACTGATTTATTCAAAGAACGAGAAGGAACATGAACAAAACCTCAAAATAGTCTTGGAACTCCTGAAAAAAGAACGACTCTATGCCAAATTTTCCAAGTGTGAATTCTGGTTAAGAGAAGTTCAGTTCTTGGGTCACGTGATTAACAGCAATGGTATTCACGTGGATCCTGCCAAGATTGAAGCAATCAAGAACTGGGATGTGCCTACAACACCAACCGAGATCAGATCATTTTTGGGATTGGCAGGTTATTACAGGAGATTCATTTCGAATTTTACTAAGATAGCCTTGTCTCTCACCAAACTCACACAGAAGAGTGAACCTTTTGTGTGGACACTCAAACAAGAGGAGGCATTCTAGACACTTAAACAAAGATTGTGCAATGCTCCAATCTTAACACTCCTAGAAGGCAATGATGATTTTGTAGTATACTGCGATGCTTCCCATCAGGGACTATGATGCGTTTTGATGCAACGAGACAAAGTCATTGCTTATGCCTCAAGACAGCTGAAAGTACACGAGAAGAATTACACAACACATGATTTAGAACTGGGAGCTGTTGTCTTTGCTTTAAAGATATGGAGGCATTACATGTATGGTACAAAATGCACTATCTTCACAGATCACAAGAGTTTATAGCACATATTTGATCAGAAGGAGCTTAACATGAGAAATAGACGTTGGGTTGAGCTCCTGAACGATTACGATTGTGTGATCAAATACCATCTGGGCAAAGCAAATATTGTTTGCAGATGCTTTGAGTCGGAAGGAAAGAGTCAAACCCTTGCGCGTTCGAGCAATGGGAATGACTGTGCAAACAAGTTTGAGAGAACAAATCATACAAGCACAACCGGAAGCAGTGGCTAGAGACAATTTGAAACAAGAGCTCGACTGTGGAGCCGAGAAACATTTTGTGACAAAACAAGAAGGAGTTATCTATTATCTGGATCGTGTGTGGATCCCGGCAGTAGATGAATTCTGAACACTTATATTTGATGAGGCACACAAGACACGTTATTCCGTTCAACCTGGTGCCGATAAGATGTACCAAGATATTAGGTCGTTTTATTGGTGGCCGGGAATGAAGAAAGATGTTGCCAATTACTTTGGCAAATGCATCACAAGAGCCAAAGTCAAAGCTGAACACCAGAAACCTTCGGGTTTGCTGGAACAACCAGAGATACCACAATGGATGTGGGAACAAATAGCTATGGATTTCATTACCAAGCTACCCCGCACTTCTAGCGGGCACGATTCGATTTGGGTCATCATTGATAGACTGACCAAGTCCACACATTTTTTGCCGATCAGAGAAACATAGAAGATGGAAAAGCTAGCAAGACTCTATGTTGATGAAATAGTAGTACGGCACGGTGTGCCACTGTCTATTATTTCAGACCGGGACAGTCGATTTACATCGCGGGTCTGGCAATCATTGCAACAATCCTTAGGGACAAGTGTTAACTTGAGCACCGCTTATCATCCACAGACGGATGGACAAAGCGAGCGAACCATTCAAACTCTAGAGGATATGTTGAGGACATGCATCCTAGACTTCGGTGGAAGCTAGGATACATATTTACCACTTATTGAGTTCTCCTATAACAATAGCTACCACAGCAGCATTGGATGTGCTCCGTTTGAAGCAGTTTATGGTAGAAAATGTCGGTCTCCGATTTGTTGGACTGAAGTGGGAGACAACAGAATAACTGGGCTTGAACTTATTCTGGAAACTACTGATAAGATAGCAAAGATACAACATAGACTACAAGCAACACGTAGCCACCAAAAGAGTTACGCAGACAAACGGCGCAAGCCTTTGGAATTTGATGTGGGTGACCGAGTTATGTTGAAAATGTCCCCATGGAAAGGCGTAGTTCGTTTTGGGGCTAAAGGCAAGTTAGCACCAAGGTATGTCGGACCGTTTGAGATTACTCAACGCATAGGTCCTGTGGCATACATACTCAAAGTCCCTGACGAGCTCAGCGGAGTACACGATGTGTTTCATGTATCAAATCTCAAGAGATGCTTAGCAGACGAAACATTGATCGTACCATTGGAAGAGATACAAATTGATGGGCAACTACATTTCATTGAAGAACCTGTAGAGATTATGGAACGTGAAGTCAAGAGACTGAAACGAAGTC
Organism: Mikania micrantha; assembly: GCA_009363875.1. Classification (NCBI taxonomy): domain Eukaryota; kingdom Viridiplantae; phylum Streptophyta; class Magnoliopsida; order Asterales; family Asteraceae; genus Mikania; species Mikania micrantha. Next base: position 63,020,210 of record CM018681.1, read on the forward strand.
GTATCCCTATTGTAAAGGTTCTATGGAATTCCAAGCGTGGACCAGAATTTACCTGGGAGCGCGAAGACAACATGAAGACTAAGTATCCCCACCTGTTCGAGAATTAAAGCCCGACCTTTATGATTAAATTTCGGGACGAAATTTCTTTAACAAGGGGAGACTGTGACAACTACTACCTGACCGGCCGGCAAGTCCGTACGGTATGTGTACTTTCAACAGTAACTATGTGTAAATACATGATTGTGAACAGTACTTGTATTAACAGAATTCAAAATACAATAAACAGTTGTACGTATTTTTTTGTAAACTTAAATGTCGTAAGTAGAACACTCATTATAAACAATAGTTGTTAGTGTTTAGGTGAAAACCTAATTACAGTTAAAACAACTAATCAAGAGAAACAACCGTGTTCAGACAAATAACAAGAACAAGTCGGTTGCGATCTGATATCCATAGATGACATGAATCAGATAGCCGACAAATCAGTGTGAAAACAATGTGATAACAGGATGTTTAGTTGAGTCCGACAGTGAGGAAACACGACTTAAAACAATATTGCGGTGTTGTCTCAGAATAACGAACTTACAGTGTGTTTGTGGGGTGACGATTCACACAAACATATCTGTGAGTTTAACGTCCTGAAATGATAACTTGAAAGAAGAAAACAAAAGTCAGAACGCCAAACCATCGACGTGTTCGTTCGAATGGCGATTCGAATGAATACGTGCGATGGTGACGCGATTTGACGAAACGAAAACGAAACACGATGCGAACAAAAATAAATTAATAGAATAAAATAAATAATGTTTTACAATTTTGAAACTCATCAAATAATTAAAATAACTATCCTTTTATTTAAAACATGTAAATTACGCGTTACGTTCCAGAAACGCAACGAAAACGCGAACCGAGCAACCGAAACAAACCCGAATACTCTCGGAGTATAAAAGCAGTAAATGAGGTGTTTTTCCTCATTTCCAATCAGTCATCTCTCTCTCTAAAAGTGTTTCCCAAACCTTTCACTCTCACACTAGAAACCAACTTCAAATCGTCATAATTCCTTTGTTTCTCCACGAAATATGGTGATTCTTGAACCTACGCGTAGATCTTGACCTCCTCTACAAGGAAGTACAACAGATCTGGAGTTTTCACCGGCCAAATTCGAGGTATGAACCAAAGAAAGTCACGGGAATTAGGGTTTCTGGGTTTTTGTTCGATCCACACATGTAACTGGTTAATAACCTTAACACCCCTTCATCCAGCACCCCCTCGCGAACCCATTTTCGTGTAACACTACAACTGGAACAGATCTGCAACATCTCGAACAGCTGGTGAGGATGGTGAACAGGTTCGTCTAGTGGAAGGCTGGCCGAACCATTTTGGCTGCTGAACATGGCCGATCCCTTGTCAGAGCATCGAACATTAGTTCAGCCCAGCATTTCCTTTGGGCCCATAGCCACTGTCTGGCCCACGCACGAATTGAATCACTCTATTCGGCCCAGAGGGTTCTCGGCCCAGTAGGGCTGTTCTGGCCCAATATGATCGGCCCAAACCTATAACACTCGGCCCATGGGTTTAACCGGCCCACTTAGCTATAATTTGGCACAATTAGTTAGCAAACGCTTGTCTCGATCCATATATATTAATTGGGTTAAATCCATTCGATCCAATCAATTCTCAACTCATAAAAGGATTTATACTCAACTAATAAATAATTGGAAATAATTGATGAATGACTAGGTGTGAGATTTTATTACAAAGGTGATGACCTAGTGTGTTAAAACAATTGATGTCAATCAAATCATTTAATTATTACGGAAATCAAGTTAAAGGCAAAGGGATAATAAAACTTACTTCAATGGGAATTGGACCGAATGAGGATCGAGACCAAGAGGTGATAACCAAGTTAGGGATAACACATACACGCGCACAAAACGTTACAACTTATACTTATAAGTTAAAACAACATGAAATCAATATAGGATCGTGAACATACAACAAGTGCAATCAAGAGCGCGTGCATTCTAATTTAAGCTAAGTCGACCACTACAACAACAAGGTGAGTTCATATGCCCCTTTTCTTTAATCTTAACTGACTTTAAACTCTCGGGGCTGAGAAACATGCTTACTTTTATTTATTTAAAAGTTTTGCTTAACATATTGTTTATACTTTGATTTAGATAATATTAAATTGGTTATTATCGCTTATCATTGTATGCATGTTTGTGTGATCATGAGATGACGGGGAAAAACTAAGATGAATATGATAAGATAATTTCATAATTCATCAATAAACTAGGATAACATAGTTGTAAGATTATATCTCACAACACTTAGTTATTCTTACATGAACAAGCATTGGGATAATCACTGACAAACAGAAGAATATTACAAAGATAATATATATCTTATCTTTAAATAACATTTAATACAAGAGTTAAGTAACAGTAATAGGACAAGTTCTTATAACACATAGCTTTACAACTCCACACGTATTACAGGATAACATGGAACAAGAATCATCCACCACCTGAGTCGACTAAGTGTAATAAAACTAGTTCTTATCACAGCTTAGTGACAACATGGTGATTATAGGGAATAACAAGGAATGATAACAACATCATTCACACAATAATTAACATAATGTAATAAGACAAGTTCTTATTCAAGTTGTTAATAACAATGAGAACATATAACATTGAGAAACATTACATTGATGAACAAATTACAATTAATTACTATTGAGCTGTTGTATTATATCATTTCAATCATGTGCCAATGTGAAATTGATCATGTCTCATGTTCCACTACTAGTAGTAGCTTTCGTTGAGGTCTATGAGAATACAAGGTGGTAGAGGTAAATTGGGGTGCATTGTGATCTGATTATGTGAGGATAACAATGGACTCCCATTTATGCTCTATGCGCTTCAAGTTGGGAACAAATAACAAACGGTTAACTAACACTCTTAATATTTAAAAGTGAATAACAGTTAACCCCACAAGCAATGGAATAATACAAGAATCTGATTTGATAATCTAATACCCTTAAAACATAAAAGAGTTATCAATACTTCGGTTTGATAATTAAACTTTTATTGTCATATTATTCCACACATGATTTGATAGGTGATTAACAGATGAGATGAACAGGTGAAATGGGAATGGATATCTATAGTCGTATTGCAAGTAGTGTGGAGTTCTAGTAGTTATGTGGTGGGATGTTGGCTGGGGCTTGGTTCCCCTACATATGCCCTATATATAAGCATAACCACTAGGACGAGATATTACTTGTAAATATAACTATAGAGAGGCCATTGGGTGAATGGGTGATCAAATATCATACAAATAACAGTAATAACATTGTGATTGTGCATGTGAACAAATCCAGGTTTTCAATTATCAAACTTACGAACTCACCAACCTAGTGTTGACTTTGTTTAAATGCATGTTTTTCTCAGGTGACGAATAGGCGTAGTCACTCATATGCAAAGGTTAAGCTAGTGGACTTTTAGAAGACTTAGCTTCATTTTGTGTTGCATTCTTTTGATATGACAAAACAGTGAATCATATTTTGGTATTTCATGTACAGATACAAGATATAAACTCATTGATTCTTTTGGATAGATTTACTTGATTAAATTATGAACGATACATTGTAATTTAATCTTGTAATTCTATATCATTGTGTGTTGGCATTTCTCATTTATTTATCATGTGCTATGTAAACAATCTGATCAATTCGATTATCACAACGATTTCGCGCCTCTAGAACTTTCCGCCCGACGAGATAGTCGATCCAGCCCGCCGGCTCGGGGTGTGACAGACTGGTATCAGAGCCATGGTTATAAAGAAATATTGGTCATCTTGTTTCAAACGGTTTGGCCTAGACTATAACCTAGGGACCCTCATGTAGAAAACACAGGACACTGGATTACTTGCATACGTTACATCATTTGAGCATAAATACTAACTGATGACTTTTCGGTTAGGATTGTCATGTCACAGGTACAACCACCATCACCACCTCATATTCCTCCACCCGAGGTGGAACCAGCGTCTGCTGCACCGGCAACCTTGATCACTGACCAGTTGGTTGCAATCATTCCTAGGATCATCAATAGAATCAGGAGCAGTGAAGAGTATGCTAGGAGTTTTCCATCTGTCACCACCAAAGATAGACCTAACATCAGGTTATCATTAGCTCCGGATTCAAGAGGAGGACATACCAAAGATGGCATTTCGTACACGATTCGGTCATTATGAATTCATGGTGATGCCATTCGAACTAACGAACGCACCGGCAGTGTTCATGAATTTAATGAACCGGGTGTGTAAGCCGTACTTAGATCAGTTTGTTATCATTTTCATCGATGATATATTGATTTATTCAAAGAACGAGAAGGAACATGAACACCACAAAACAGTCTTGGAACTCCTGAAAGAAGAACGACTCTATGCCAAATTCTCCAAGTGTGAATTCTGGTTAAGAGAAGTTCAGTTCTTGGGTCACGTGATTAACAGCGATGGTATTCACGTGGATCCTGCCAAGATTGAAGCAATCAAGAACTGGGATGTGCCTACAACACCAACCGAGATCAGATCATTTTTGGTATTGGCAGGTTATTACAGGAGATTCATTTCGAATTTCTCTAAGATAGCCTTGCCTCCCACCAAACTCACACAAGTATTGATTAAGAACAACCACAATGGATTACTAAGTTTCATAATGTTAAGACAATTGTTTAGTTACAGACAGCTATCTACCAAAAGAAAGACAACTACGGACTCAAAATATAGTTACAAAATAAGACTTCAAACAAGACAATTAAACAATCAAGATTTAGTGTGTTTCTAATCCATCCTAGCATGTTTCTTCATCTTGTTCTATCTTAGAATGGTCTCCTTAGTTGTCCCTGAGAATGTCTTAAACCTGATTACCTGAAACACGTGAAAAGTAACTGTCAACTACAGTCGTAGTTGGTGAGAACAATAGGTTTAAACATTTGTAAACATGAGTATATGATATAAGGCATAGGTAAGTTAAAGCTACATAAGATTCACACGGATGAGCTGCAACCCAAACTAACATCAAGTAAGAAAATGAGTGCAAACAGTCCAATCACTGTTTGCACGAGAGTCAACATATAATATCAAGTCCCAAACCACGTTTGGAGTTAGATAATGTGTCAACAGTTTTGATAAAACCATATGTAACCGAAATCTGCAGTTAGTTTATAAAACAGATTTAAAAACTAACTGCAGCAATCGGCCTGCCCCAATGTGTGTGTCCGCTTTCCCTTGTTGTGATCACCCAGTACTAACGCTAATGAATGTGATACTTGATGCTTTTACAAGTTTGTTTACAACAATAGACACCATGTTTCTGAACCTTACTTTAACCGGATGTGTTAATGCCTTATTTGATAACCTGAATTGAATACCTAGATTTAATTCCACGAATTAAATCCTTTGTTTTGAATACCATGAAATGAGCCACTTGATTTGAATACCATGATGTGAACCACTTGATTTGAATACCATAATGTGAACCACTTGAATTGAATACCATGATGTGAACCACTTGATTTGAATACCATAAAATAGTGACCTTGTGTAACAACAAGGTTTATAACAAAAGAGTTTTTAAAATCCTTTATTTATACATTTGAGTAAATCGGTTACAAGACAGTTCAAAGATTCTTTATAAAACCTTTTTAGTGAAAAGAGTTTAATGATTGATAATTCCTTTAAAACAGTTGGTGAATCCCTAGGATTCGTAAAATGAACCCATAATGTTTATAAGAATACACACACCTTGTGTAATGAAATATGATTGTAAACGATTGGTTTGATCACGTGTTCCACCCCAAAACAGTTATAAAACAGTAAAAGAGGGGCTAAAGTTCTCACCTGTCTGCAGTAGACTCTGAAACTAAAACAGATAGCAAGTAGCAAACAGGACTTCTAATTGTTTCCTATAACATTGTAATCATACATAAGATATAGGATTTATAATTGTATAGACTTTGATTCATTGATTGACTTGTGTTCTCTTGAACTTGATTAACTTTTGATTACCTGATCTCATGATTATGATTTTTGTGAAAACTTGAATGTTATGATTTGAATCAATTGAATGATCATGGGTCAATGAAACATATGAAATGTTCATTTATGCATAACCTTATGCATAAAATGATAAGTGTTTGTGAATTTGAGAACCATTGATTTCTATGAGATTTGATACAAATGTTTACATTGTTTTAAGTCCTTGAGATTGTGATTTGATGCTATGATTAGTTTAAGTTGTACTTAAACCAACTAAGATCAAATTACAATTACTTTGGATTATGGCCAACAAAGGGGTTTTAAGTCCATGAAAGTCATTATGGACTTAGACAAAGGCCATGGGCCACTTAGAAATGACATTGGGCCAATTGATTGTGGTGTTAGGCCAAACAAGGTGTAAATAGATCATGTAAGGTTCCATTGTGATATTGGCCAACTAAAGATCATCATGGCCAAACTAGCTCAATCGTGCTTGATTTAAACCTATGGACCATGTTGCTAATGGAATTTGGGCCTTGTTGCATTGAATTGGGCCGGATATAATTGAATTGGGCTCATTCTAATGTGGGCCTAAGTTAATTAATCACTCGGGCCAATTATGATCAAAATGGGCCGACTAGGATGAAGCTGGGCCGAGAGACGGTTTAACTCAAAACACATGATCCAAGGGTGTAATTGGGCTAAGTATTACGGCCAGGTGAATGGGATCTAATCGAAATGACCAAGGTTTCCTCACCATGGCAGCGAACCTATGGCTTCCATGGTTAAGGGTTCGGCCAACATTTCCCTAAGGTTCGGCTATCAAAGATTGACATGCGAGGGTTCGTTGATCATGGTTCTCAAAAAGGCTCGGTTGTAAGCCAAGGGTTCGTGAAGGTTGACCATGAAGTGGAGGGTTCGTTATCCCCCTAAGGCTCGCAGAGGGTTCGTCCAAAGTGTAGGGTTCGTAGGCATGGTTCGTCTATCATAGCAATTGGTTCGTCGATGACATGCTCAAACTGGTTTGTGATGCATGCATGAAGGATTCGTGAAAGCTTAGCATGGCTCGTGCAGGTTCGTAGACCCCTTTAGGGTTCGGCTGGCTGGAACCGACGAACCATAGGTTCGTTCTTGATAGTGGTTCGCCAGAAGAGGGTTCGCTAAGTCCCTGGTTCGGCAAGGGCTCGCCATAGCTCCAAAAGGGTTCGGCTAGGAAACCCTAATGGTTCGGCTCCATGACCACCACGAACCTGTACACCTGCATCGTTTCCTTCATCGAATCTTCATCTCTAGGCCGCTATCTAAGTTAACTCGACATCAGATGAGGTTGCTAGGGTTGCGAAATCAGAAAATGAAGTGCTAGAACCGGTTTTTTTGTTCGGGTTTGAACAAAGCACCCAAGAAACCCTATTTTCTCGAAACTTCTTTGATTCATACCTTGTTTTTGGCCGGTGAAAACTTCCGATCCGTTGTACTTCTATGTAGAGGATGTCGAGAGCTTCGTGTGGACACCAAGAACGACGAAATCCGTTGAGAAACGAAGAAGATACGCGCGTTTGAAGGTCGGTTTTCTAGAGAAAGAGAGGGTAGACGGGATTTCTAGAGAGAGAAGTGGCGTAGGTGAAATAAATGAGGATTCAAGCCTTGTTCGAGGCTTTTATAGTCCGGGTGGTGTTCGGGTCCGTTTCGGTCGCTCGGTTCGCGTTTCCGGAACGTAACGCGTATTTTACGCGAATTTAAAATAAAAGAATTGTTAAACTCAAATAAATGATGAGTTTCAAAATTGTAAAAATATAAAATAATTAATTTAATTATTTTTACTCTTCGTGCGTTGTCAGATCGTTAAACATTCACAATTACGTGTATACCCGCAATCGCGTACGTTTTTCGATCGTATTAATTATTTAAAGTCGTTTAATCATAATTATAAGTTCAACATTCGTATCATTATGGATCGTCACCCATAACTATACTCAGTCTCGCTTACGTATTACGATTCTTGTTGAATTAATTAATTGTTATAATATTCGTCTTAACACTACACACTAACACTATGTTACACCGAACGTAGTATATATATAGGGCTCACTCTCGCTGCCCACCACTGTTTCGATATAACAAGATACTGTTCTTGCCTAGTGAACTCGACTGTAAATAAGTAATACATACTTGTTCCTGAATAATAAGATCCTGTAACACACAAGCACATTATGAACATATGAATCACATTGATAGACTGAACATGAACCCACACTGTTCTAACACTGTTTACGACTACCATGACTAAATGCACAAATGTTACAGTCTCCCCTAGTTAACGGAATTTCGTACCGAAATTAACTAGCCGAAGATACTGTAAAAAGATGAGGGTACTTAAGCTTCATCTGGTCTTCACGTTCCCAGGTGAACTCAGCACCGCGTTTGCCCTCCCATCGTACCTTTACGATCGGGATACGGCTGCGTTTAAGTTTCTTGACCCCATGATCCATCATCTCAACTGGACGTTCTATGAATTGCATGTTATTCTGAATCTGAATGTCTTCCAGTGGAATCCGAACATCATGATCTGCCAAGCATTTCTTAAGATTCGATACATGAAAAGTATCGTGAACATTGCTTAGCTCCACTGGAAGTTTGAGTTTGTAGGCTACGGGACCAATCCGTTCCAGGATCTCAAAAGGTCCAACGTACCTTGGTGCAAGTTTCCCTTTCTTCCCGAATCGGACAACGCCTTTCCAGGGAGAAACCTTGAGTAAGACTCGGTCACCGACTTGAAACTCAAGCGGTTTCCGACGTCGATCAGCATAACTCTTCTGCCGATCTCGTGCGGCCTTAAGCCGTGACTGAATAATTGTGATTTTGTCTGATGTTTCCTGAATGAGTTCTGGTCCTACGACCTGTGAGTCACCAATCTCGGTCCAACAGACCGGTGATCGGCACTTTCTACCATATAAAGCTTTGAATGGTGCACATTGGATGCTCGTATGATAGCTATTGTTATATGAAAACTCAATGAGTGGGAGATGAGTGTCCCAACTTCCACCGAAGTCAATGACACAAGAACGAAGCATGTCCTCGAGTGTTTGGATAGTCCTTTTGCTTTGACCGTCGGTTTGGGGATGATACGCCGTGCTAAGATTAACACGCGTTCCCAAAGCCTTTTGCAATGATTGCCAAAAGCGAGAAGTGAAACGACTATCACGATCAGAAATGATTGATGTTGGTGTACCATGACGTGCAATGAATTCGTTGATGTACAATGTGGATAACTTCTCCATCTTGTAACCCTCTCGGATAGGGAGAAAATGAGCAGATTTGGTGAGTCGATCAACGATCACCCAAATCGAATCGAATCCTCGCGGAGTTCTCGGCAACTTGGTTATGAAATCCATGGAAATTTGTTCCCATTTCCATTGAGGAATTTCAGGTTGCTGTAGAAGTCCCGAAGGCTTTTGATGTTCTGCTTTGACTTTTGAACAGGTAAGACATTTTCCCACGTACAGTGCTATGTCTTTCTTCATTCCCGGCCACCAGTAAGATGTCCTCAAGTCCTGATACATCTTGTCGGCTCCAGGATGAACTGAGTATCGCGACTTATGAGCCTCATCACATATGAGTGTGCGCAATTCTTCAGACTTTGGAATCCAAATGCGGCCGTTGAGATATAACACCCCATCAGATCGGGGTTCTAGTTTCTTCTCAATGCCACAATCCAAGTCTGTCTTGAGTTGATTGTCTGTTACTACTTGTTGTTGTGCAATACGAATCAAGTCTTTCAAGTTTGGCTGTGTGTTGATCTCCATGACTCTTACACGAATTGGTTTGACTAGTTCCTTGCGACTAAGAGCATCCGCCACCACATTGGCTTTACCCGGATGGTAACGAATCTCGCAGTCGTAATCAGTTAGAAGCTCAACCCAACGCCGTTGTCTCATGTTGAGTTCTTTCTGATTGAGAATGTGTTGTAGGCTCTTGTGGTCTGTATAGATGACACATTTAGTACCATAAAGGTAGTGTCTCCAAATTTTCAATGCAAAGACCACAGCCCCTAACTCAAGGTCATGAGTAGTGTAATTCTTCTCGTGAACCTTAAGTTGTCTTGAAGCATAAGCAATGACCTTGTCCCGTTGCATAAGTACACAACCGAGACCAAGATTTGAAGCATCACAGTAGACAATGAAATCAACACTGCCTTCTGGGAGACTAAGGATAGGGGAGTTGCATAACTTCTGTTTAAGAAGTTGAAATGCATCTTCCTGTTTCTGTCCCCATATAAACGCTTGACTTTTCTGAGTCAAAGTGGTAAGTGGCAAGGCAATCTTAGAGAAATTCGCAATGAATCTCCGATAATAGCCCGCCAGACCCAGAAACGAACGAATCTCTGTTGGAGTAGATGGAGTAGTCCAGTTCTTAATCGCCTCAATCTTTGCTGGATCTACATGTATTCCATCCCTGTTGATGACATGTCCTAAGAAGTGAACTTCCTTTAGCCAAAACTCACATTTTGAGAATTTAGCATATAGTTGTTCAGTTCTTAGTAACTCTAAGACTTTCCTCAAATGATCCTCGTGCTCTTGTTCTGACTTGGAATAAATCAATATATCGTCAATGAAGACAATAACAAACTGATCCAAGTATGGCCTGCAGACTCGGTTCATCAAGTCCATGAACACTGCGGGTGCATTGGTCAGCCCAAATGGCATAACCACAAACTCATAGTGTCCATATCGAGTCCTAAATGCAGTCTTTGGTATATCCTCATCATTTACTCTTAACTGATGATACCCAGATCGTAAGTCAATCTTAGAGAAGCAAGTTGCTCCCTGTAATTGATCAAACAGATCATCGATCCTGGGCAGAGGATATCTATTCTTGATTGTCAACTTGTTCAACTCACGATAGTCGATGCACATACGAAATGAACCGTCTTTCTTTTTGACAAAGAGAACCGGAGCTCCCCATGGAGAGAAACTCGGTCTTATGAAACCTTTGTCTAAAAGTTCTTGAAGCTGACTAGACAGTTCTTGCATCTCAGACGGTGCTAATCGATACGGTGACTTCGCCACTGGGTTTGCTCCAGGGACGAGATCAATTCTAAACTCCACTTGTTGGACTGGTGGTAGTCCAGGCAAGTCTTCTGGAAATACGTCTGGATATTCTTTAATAACTGGAACATCTCCAACTGCTTTCTTTTCAGGTTTCTTTTCCACTACATGAGCTAGGAAAGCATAATATTTCTTCTTCAAGTACTTCCTCGCCTTGATGCACGATACAATCTTCAATCCGCGGCATGGTTTCTCACCGTAGACTATCATCGTTTCGCCGGACGGTAAGGGGATTCAGATAAGTTTCTCCGAGCATACGATTTCAGCATTGTTTTTGGATAACCAATCCATTCCTACTACAACTTCGAAGCTTCCGAGAGTCATAGGAATGAGATCGATGGAAAAGAGATGGTCATTTAATCTTAGCTCACAAGCATGAATTATGGAATCTACAACTATGGTCTTACCATTCGCTACTTCTACAGTATAAGGAGCAGTAAGTGTGGATAGTTGCATATTAAGCAAAGAAGCAGTATGAGCAGAGATAAAGCTTTTATCGGCACCAGTATCAAATATGATAGGAACATAATGATCATTGATAAGAAATGTACCCGTGATGACTGCCGGCTCTTCACGTGCTTCAGCAGTTCCAATGACAAAAGCACGAGCAGCAGCGGTATTGTTGTTGAGTTTTGGACACTGATTTCTGAAGTGTCCCTCTGCTCCACAATTGTTACAGGCTCTTCCACCTGTAGCAGTAGTGGTAGTGGTAGTAGTTGTTGTAGCAGCAAGATGAGCAGCTCGGCATGTAGCTGCAAAGTGTCCCATTCGCCCACATTTGAGACACTTCTTGCATGGAGTGTTGGGCAGATGATGATACTGGCATTTGGTGCAAAGTGGAAACGGGCCAGTATAAGGCTTTCTGGCATTAGCAGGTTGTGGCATAGCAGTAATAGGTGTGGCATGAGTAGGAGCAGCTGCAGTCAACGCTGCAAAGTTCTTGATTGTCTTTTGCTTTTTCCTCTTGGGATGGTGCTGTTCAGGCTTCTTGCCTTCTTCAATTTGAGCTCTCTTAAATCCCTTTCGGGTGAGCACTCCAGACTTCACATACTCTTCAGTAAGAGTAGCACCAAGTTGAATGGCTGCCTCCAAAGTAGTAGGGTTATTACCCATAACAGTCCCTCTAACAACCAGAGGTAAGCCTTCAATATATTTCTCTATCCTGCGGGATAGAGGAGTAACCAAATGGGGTACCAAAATGCACAACTCATGGAATCGAGTTGTATACTTTGCGTTCTCTCCACTATCTTGCACCAGATTTCACATCTCTACCTCGAGTTTCTTCAGTTCATGACGTGGACAAAACTTCTCCACAAGTAAGTTCTTAAAACCGTCCCACGGTAAAGCTAAAGCAACTTCACGTCCTCTGGTGTTCTTCTCAGAATTCCACCAGGTGAGTGCGCCTTTGTGAAAAGCGCTTGAGGCCATCTTGACCTTCAGATTCCCAGGACATCCAGTGAAGTCGAGAATGTCTTCAATGCTTTCCAGCCACTGCAGTAGGCCGGTAGCTCCCTCGGTACCAGAGTACTTAGGAGGCTTAGCATCGTTGAACTGCTTGAAAGTAAAGTTAGCAGTTCCAGCGTTAGTGGCATTTGAGTTGTGTGCGGAATCACTGGTACTTCCCCGAAGATTCTGGGTGATATCAGTGACCATGCCAGGAATCACATCCCGCATATGAACCGCGATAGCTCGAGCAATCTTGTTGATCTCATCGTCGTTGCCACTTGTTGAACCCCCTCCGTTAGGATCACGTCGGGGAGGCATTCTACGAATAGAAGCCACAAGTGGGTCAGTAATGAGGAAGGATACAATTGAATTTTCATGATAAGGTCAGTAATATATCCATACTACTAGTATTATCATTCAATTGTAATATGATCCAGTACACGTATAAGTTATCAACTTATTTGCATATTTATCATGTGAATATGTACGATGTCTCATGATCTCACCACCAAATCTACACACTGACACTTTCCCGATATACCGAAAACAGCTTATATATAGGGCTCACTCTCGCTGCCCACCACCGTTTTGATATACCACGATCATGCCCTTGCTAGCATTTGGCAACACGTTTGTACTGATTCCCAAGTGTGTTCCATTGATTAAGAATCTCATGATCTTTGATCAACTTGAACTATGATTGATTCCATGATTGAACCATGATTATGTTATGTGTGCACCTACTAACAGTTGTTAACATGTAGAACTAAGTCATACGTGTGTTCTACACTTTCCTGTTAACCTATGTCAGTAAGTACTAATGATGTAATCACTTAAGAATTTCACTTAAGGTTTACATCTAAAGAATGTTCACAACTTGATTGATTCACCATAATGTTTGGTTCATCCAAGTTTGAAGTGCACTATGATTTGATTCACCAATGATTGTTTCCCAAATGTTTGTATCCCATGTGTTTGACTAATGTTCCATGTTTCCAATTGATCCCGAATCCTCACTCCAAATACAAACGCCGGATTCCCCCTAACATACTGAAATAAGCTTATATATAGGGTAAGCTCTCACCGACCCACCACTTACCTCAACACATCAGCGTTAATCCGTCGTCTATATTTGGGGCTAAGATTCCAACTGTTGATTGATTATGATTGTTTCATGATTGCCACTTGTTCTGTGGATATGTTTATGATTATGTAAACCATGGTTCTTAATTTGCTTGAAATTAAAACCTTAGGTTTTAGCATGTGTGTCCTAGGTTAATTAACCTAGGTTCTCAATACTTTCAGTATCGAGTATAATGATCTCTTGTGAGAACTTCAACTAAAGAATACTGTTACACAGATTCTAAGTTATAAAGTTCCTATGATAATGAACACCTGATAATGATAACAATGATAACAATGACAAGGATTTCAAATCAAGATTCTAAATTAATAGTTCTTGACCTTTGAATTCCTATAATGAGCATGACAAGGATTTCAAATCAAGACTCTAAATTAATAGATCTTGACATTTGAATTCCTATAATGAATGTGACAAGGATTTCAAATCAAGACTCTAAATTAATAGACCTTGACATTTGAATTCCTATAATGAATATGACAAGGACTTTAGATCAAAGATACCAATCTTTGCCTCTAAATCCCATAATGAATATGACAAGGATCTTAGATCAAAGATACTAAATTAATAGATCTTTGCCTCTAAATCCCATAATGAATATGACAAGGATCTTAGATCAAAGATATCAATCTTTGCCTCTAAATCCTATAATGATCTCTGTGTGAGAATTTCAGATCAAGGATACCAAGAATACAGATCCTTGCCTCTGAAATCCTTAAATGCATATGTGTGAGAATTTAATTCGGTTTCTAAAATTATAGAAGTCCGATTCAAATTCTTTGACTCGATATCTAATCTTAGTAAAATGTCCCTAAGATCTTTCAAGCTTGATGTAGACTTAATGCTCACTTAAGTTACTTAGATCCTAAGTATCCTCAAGTCTATAGCACTTAGTCCTATTGGGTAGCTTAGGTTATAGTCTAGGTCATTAAACATTGGGTTTTTCCTAGTTCTCTACAACCTTGGCTCAGATACCAACCTGTCACACCCCTGCGCCGCGTGCGGAATCCACGGCGCGGTGACGTATGAACAGTTGAATCATGCACAAGTATTGATTAAGAACAACCACAATGGATTACTAAGTTTCATAATGTTAAGACAATTGTTTAGTTACAGACAGCTATCTACCAAAAGAAAGACAACTACGGACTCAAAATATAGTTACAAAATAAGACTTCAAACAAGACAATTAAACAATCAAGATTTAGTGTGTTTCTAATCCATCCTAGCATGTTTCTTCATCTTGTTCTATCTTAGAATGGTCTCCTTAGTTGTCCCTGAGAATGTCTTAAACCTGATTACCTGAAACACGTGAAAAGTAACTGTCAACTACAGTCGTAGTTGGTGAGAACAATAGGTTTAAACATTTGTAAACATGAGTATATGATATAAGGCATAGGTAAGTTAAAGCTACATAAGATTCACACGGATGAGCTGCAACCCAAACTAACATCAAGTAAGAAAATGAGTGCAAACAGTCCAATCACTGTTTGCACGAGAGTCAACATATAATATCAAGTCCCAAACCACGTTTGGAGTTAGATAATGTGTCAACAGTTTTGATAAAACCATATGTAACCGAAATCTGCAGTTAGTTTATAAAACAGATTTAAAAACTAACTGCAGCAATCGGCCTGCCCCAATGTGTGTGTCCGCTTTCCCTTGTTGTGATCACCCAGTACTAACGCTAATGAATGTGATACTTGATGCTTTTACAAGTTTGTTTACAACAATAGACACCATGTTTCTGAACCTTACTTTAACCGGATGTGTTAATGCCTTATTTGATAACCTGAATTGAATACCTAGATTTAATTCCACGAATTAAATCCTTTGTTTTGAATACCATGAAATGAGCCACTTGATTTGAATACCATGATGTGAACCACTTGATTTGAATACCATAATGTGAACCACTTGAATTGAATACCATGATGTGAACCACTTGATTTGAATACCATAAAATAGTGACCTTGTGTAACAACAAGGTTTATAACAAAAGAGTTTTTAAAATCCTTTATTTATACATTTGAGTAAATCGGTTACAAGACAGTTCAAAGATTCTTTATAAAACCTTTTTAGTGAAAAGAGTTTAATGATTGATAATTCCTTTAAAACAGTTGGTGAATCCCTAGGATTCGTAAAATGAACCCATAATGTTTATAAGAATACACACACCTTGTGTAATGAAATATGATTGTAAACGATTGGTTTGATCACGTGTTCCACCCCAAAACAGTTATAAAACAGTAAAAGAGGGGCTAAAGTTCTCACCTGTCTGCAGTAGACTCTGAACTAAAACAGATAGCAAGTAGCAAACAGGACTTCTAATTGTTTCCTATAACATTGTAATCATACATGTAACACCCCGACCGACGGCGGAATCATCGGGATGCCACGAGGGATGTGTAGATTGTTCAAAAGCTCATGGGCATCTAAATCAAATCATCATATATCATTTAATCAACCACAATAATTACACAAAAATCATGTTCATCATGAATCAAATACATCAAATACACAAAAGATTTAGTTAAACTAACTAAACTCTAATCGCCAGAAATTTAGTTAATTAACTAAGTCCAAGAATCCTATATGATGATGATGTCCAAAATAGAAGAGATCATCCTCTTCATCCTACTTGTCTCCATCACCTGAAACATGTAAGAAAATCAAGTGTCAACTACAAAAGTAGTTGGTGAGTAATCATAAGTTTTTATATTTAAAAATGTTTTAGTAAAATGCGTTTGAAAGTTTATGATTAAAATGGTTTTATAAAATGCTTTGTTTAAAACGGGTATAAAACTTATGATCTTCTTGAGAAAATCCATATGAATACCTGTATGAGATAATCCAACACACATCCATCAATTCAACAGCCAAACACATACACAATCACATAACCACATAACCACATAACCAAATCAATCATAGCCAATCACAAATAATCATAATCAAATATAGGCAATCAATCCACAACAAATCAACCAAACTCAATCAATCATATTCTCAATCAATGTTCGTGACTATACATGATTCCTTATGTATTTAACATAAGTTAGATACATGAATCATGGAGTGGTCGCTAACCACGTGACAATACATGAAGCCAAAGCAATTAACCGAAATCAATTTCAATGCTTCACAGATGTGGAAATCATCCACGTGACAATACACGATGTCAAAGCAATTAACCGAAGTTAAGAGCAATGATTCTCGGGGTTTGTGACAATACTTGTAATCTTTGTTATTGACCGAAGTCAATAACAATGTTTACATGGATAATAAATGATAAGAGATAATCCATAATAAATGATAAATTTATATTGTGAATATCATATTGATAAACAGGTATTATCCTTGAGTTATCAAAACAATATTTGAATTTGGTATACATGCTTCACCTCCGGATTTTAAAACAAAATAGTTTAAAGAAAGGGAGGTTATGAGAACTCACCTGAAGTCCTTAGAATTCGTGTTCTCGTATTATGTGCGCTCGCGTTTGTAAACTCAAAGTCAACTCAACAAATCTGTGATTATTGTGTTTCATGATTATAAGTATACGGGTCTTCATTTAATTAAGCTATCTTAAGTGTTTACTCAAAATTACTAGTGCCCCCTTAACTTAGTTTCTATTATCAAAGTTAAGTTGGTAACACATGATTTCATTATTGATTATGGATTCACACATAATAGCTTAATTACCTAATGAAAATAATTCCATGATAAACCCTTATGTTACCCACACACATTCATATACAAATGTATATATATATGTATGTGTACTCGCATGCATGCTTTAGATAATTCTAATCATCATGATATCCAAGTTAATAATATATAATTTAGATTTAAAAACCAAATTAACTTGTTCATCAATTATATTCAAGATATGAAATTTCTAAATTTATAATTTATTTTTATTAAATTAAAGGTGGCAAACTAGGAGTTCCTTGCATGCATGCATGAGTATTTCTACGTGTACATCCACACTTATATATGTATATATATATATACATGTGCTCGTACTCCCTCGTTCTATTACAATTATCTTAATTAAACGAAATTTGGTTTCCAGGACTCTAGGGTCAGCGAACCTTATGCAGCCCATAAGGTTCGGCCTATCATGGCCCAAGGGTTCGGCCAACAAGACCAAAGGCTCGGCCGGACAAAGTCCAAGGTTCGTTCTGCAAGACCAAAGGCTCGTGAATCCCATCAACTGGTTCGCTGAACAAGGAAGGGTTCGCGAGTCCCATGGCTGCTGTGCTAGGTTCGGCCAGCTAACCCTCGACCATATAGGTTCGTGTAGGGTTCGTGGCCTTCATGCGAGGGGGTAGGTTCGTTGCTGAGCAAGGATCAACTGAACCAGAAGGGTTCGCTGCCTCAGAATAGTTCGGCCAACCCCTTTGCCCGCCAATAAGGTTCGTGACACATCAAAGATTCCAGGTTCGTCTCTAGCTAGTTCGTCTAGGGTTCGGCTGAGACTACATCCGGACAAGAAGGTTCGGCCGCCCCCTTGCTGTCACGAACCCTGGCTGCATCATCTTCATCCTCGACCTGCACTCGTTACAGTCCCTATGCAAACTCATTTCCAGCTTATATGGTTTCGTTTGCGTGTTTAAACTTAGTAACATCCACTCTCAAACAAAAGTCAAGTAACGACCATTTTAGAGTGAGAAACCGTAAGTAAGATGCAAGTTTTACCTCAAATCGTGGCTCAAACGTATGATTTCTTCGTATCAACTTGTTCCTCTCGATCACGCGGTCGTGTGGGCGCCAAGATTTCACGAATCCGTCGGGTAACGAAGGAGGAATCGTAGAGAGAAGTTGTGTGTGTGTTTTGTGGTGAAATTAGAGAGAGAAAGAGATATAGAAAAGTGAAGGAAATGGTGGATTCTTCCACCATTTATGGCTATCTCGTTCCCGCGTGTCTGGTCTCGTTTTTATCGCGATAAAACAAAATAAAACTCGGTTTTTCTCGTTAAACATATTTAAATAAAAAGTGTTTAAATAATAATATGGTTTCATTAATCATCATGTTTTCTAACGTAACATATTTAAAACAATAACTTGTTTTAAATAAATTAGTTTTATTTAATTAAAACAAGTTTAAATAATTTGTTTCGTAAAATAAATTCCATTTCGTTTTCGTTAAATAATTATTTAAATAATTTAATTTATTCGAAAACATTTTAGGTTGTGATTCCTAATAAACGTTTTTAGTTTCCATTTATTAGATTAATATCGTTTGATAATGTTTAACTATCTCGTCGAAAAGCGTTACTCGCGTACGTATTCGTAAAGATCGTCACCTTTGCGAATCCGATGCTCGTACCGTATTTCGATTTGATTTATGATTTATGGAATATCGTTTTAGAACATTATTCTTAATAATCATATTCGTGTGAATCGTCACCCACGCGAATACATTATTAAGTTAATGTTTCTAAATCAATACTCGCGTTTAACTAATGTTCGTAACCTCACATCGCGTAATTAACTCCCAACATTTATTAACTTTAATATTATCATTTCCCAAACCAAAACCCACTAAACCCTAGTCACTGACACATCCATGATAGACCGAAATATGCATATATATAGGGCATATGTAAGGGTCAGTCGCAACTGCCCTAGCCACCGTCCCACCGCTATTTCGATAAACCATGTCCATGGGTCCTTGACTATGTTTAGCAACCAGACTCAAACAAAGTCCCAGTTCCATCTCAATCCATCCTCAGACCAATAATCCATCATTATCAGTGATAAGTAACCGCGATAAACACTACGGGTCTGTTTAGTTGAATTACAACTAAACTTCCCGTGGTTTACGCGTATAATAAATTATAATCATGTATACCAGTAACAGTGATAATATCAGTAATGTCAATCAATCATTTCATAATCATTCATAATAAATAAATATCCAGTCGTAACAGTACGATCGTACGGATGTACGGACGTACGGACAACTGAAAGTACAGTGATGTTACAGTCTCCCCTAGTTAAAGGAATTTCGTCCCGAAATTCAACTTGGAGTGACCGTAGTAAATAAATGTGGGTACTTAAGCTTCATCTGATCTTCTCGCTCCCATGTGAATTCCGGACCCCGCTTCGATTCCCAACGTACTTTGACAATTGGAATTCTACTGCGTTTGAGCTGTTTAATCTCACGATCCATTATCTCCACTGGTTTTTCAACAAAATGCATGGTATCATCGATGCGAATATCATCGAGTGGTACCTGAAGATCCTGATCAGCTAAGCACTTTCTTAGATTGGACACGTGAAACGTTGGGTGCACATTACTAAGTTCAGGAGGAAGTTCTAACTTGTACGCAACCTTCCCGATCCGTTCAAGGATTTTAAAAGGGCCAACATAACGTGGAGCAAGCTTCCCCTTCTTTCCGAATCGAACAACGCCCTTCCAAGGCGACACTTTAAGTAATACCATATCTCCCACTTCAAACTCCAAAGGTTTTCTACTTTTATCCGCGTAGCTCTTCTGTCGACTGCGAGCAGCTAACAGATTGTCACGGATCTGGCGGATCTTGTCAGTCGTTTCCTGAATAATCTCAGGACCAGTAATCTGCGAATCGCCGACTTCGGTCCAACAAATAGGTGACCGACATTTCCTGCCATAAAGAGCTTCAAACGGCGCCATACCAATGCTCGAGTGATAACTGTTGTTATACGAGAACTCAACCAATGGTAGATGACTATCCCAATTGCCACCGAAATCGATGACACAAGCTCTTAACATATCTTCCAATGTCTGAATCGTTCGCTCCGTTTGACCATCCGTTTGAGGATGATAAGCAGTGCTAAGATCCAGTTTTGTTCCAAAGGCTCCATGAAGTGATTCCCAAAATCGTGCCGTGAAACGAGCATCACGGTCCGATATTATGCTTAAGGGAATACCATGCCGGCTAATAATCTCATCAATGTAGATACGAGCTAACTTCCTCACAGGGTAATTTTCGCGTATCGGTAAGAAATGAGCCGACTTGGTCAGTCTATCAACAATTACCCAGATACTATCTTTACCGTTCGCGGTCCGTGGGAGTTTAGTAATGAAATCCATAGAGATATTCTCCCACTTCCACATCGGTATTTCAGGTTGTATTAACAATCCAGAAGGTCGCTGGTGTTCTGCCTTGACCTTTGCACAGTTAAGGCACTTAGACACATACTCAGCAATATCCTTCTTCATTCCAGGCCACCAGTACAAGCCCCTAAGGTCTTGATACATCTTATCAGCGCCCGGATGGATTGAGTAACGAGATTTATGAGCTTCATCCATAATCAGCATCCTAAGATCACCCCTGTTCGGTATCCACAACCGATTCAAATAATACATCAAACCGTCATCCTTAGTTTCCAATAAAATTTCAGCCCCGCAAGACATCTCATTTTTCAAGTTATCCTGAGCTAATGAGAGTTGCTGGGCTGTGAGAACATCATTACGGAGATTAGTGTGCACTCGGACACTATGGATCTGAACTTGACTTTTGCGGCTAAGCGCATCTGCTACTACATTCGCTTTGCCAGGATGGTAGCGAATTTCACAGTCATAATCATTCAACAGTTCAACCCACCTCCGTTGTCTCATATTGAGCTCTTTCTGATTCAGAATATGTTGCAAACTTTTATGATCAGTAAAGACTACACACTTCGTGCCATAAAGATAATGTCTCCATATCTTCAAAGCAAACACGACTGCACCAAGTTCCAAGTCGTGTGTAGTGTAGTTCTTCTCATGAATTTTCAATTGTCATGATGCATAAGCCACAACCTTTCCCCGTTGCATGAGAACACAACCGAGACCTAGGTTGGATGCATCGCAGTAAACCACAAAATCATCATCTCCATCAGGCAATGTCAAGACAGGAGCATCACAAAGTTTCTGCTTCAAGGTCTGAAATGCCTCTTCTTGCTTTGGTCCCCACTCGTATGGCCTATTCTTCTGAGTCAAAGCAGTGAGAGGGACAACAATTCTGGAGAAGTTCGATATGAACCGCCGATAGTAACCGGCAAGTCCGAGAAATGATCGAATCTCCGTGGGTGTCTTCGGTGTACTCCAATTCTTCACAGCATCAATCTTCGCAGGATCCACGTGAACACCGTATTCGTTGACTATGTGCCCCAAGAATTGAACTTCCTTAAGCCAAAATTCACATTTAGAGAATTTGGCATACAGTCGCTCTTCTCTTAGGATCTCCAGAACCAACTTAAGGTGTTTCTCGTGTTCTTCCTTGGTCTTTGAGTAGATCAGAATATCGTCAATGAATACAATCACAAATTTATCCAAGTATGGCCTGCAAACACGGTTCATGAGGTCCATGAAAACCGCAGGTGCATTGGTAAGGCCGAAAGGCATTACCAAAAATTCATAATGGCCATATCTCGTTCTGAAAGCAGTCTTGGGAATATCATCATCATGTACGCGAAGCTGATGATACCCAGACCTAAGATCGATTTTTGAAAACCATGCCGAGCCTTGAAGCTGATCGAAGAGATCATCGATGCGCGGCAGTGGATATCGATTCTTTATTGTGAGTTTGTTCAATTCGCGGTAATCGATGCACATTCGGAATGACCCGTCCTTTTTCTTGACAAACAGGACCGGTGCACCCCATGGCGAATGGCTCGGGCGAATGAATCCTTTATCAGTAAGTTCTTGCAGCTGACTCGCCAATTCTTGCAACTCCGAAGGCGCAAGTCTATAAGGAGCTTTGGCGACTGGGTTCGCACCAGGTACTAAGTCGATTCGGAACTCAACTTGACGTTCTGGTGGAAGACCCGGTAAATCGTCTGGAAAAACTTCTGGAAAATCTCGTATCACCGGAACATCTTCAATTCTCTTTTCTTTCTCTTTCTTCTCCACAATGTGTGCTAAGAAGGCTATACATTTCTTCCTAAGGTACTTGTGTGCTTTAGTGCAAGACATCAGCTTAAGACCTTTACTAGCAGTTTCTCCAAATATTCTCAAAGTTTCACCCGAAAGTAATGGAATACGAATATATTTCTCATGACAAACAATCTCCGCTCTGTGGGTGGCTAACCAATCCATGCCTATGATAACATCAAAGCTACCAAGATGCATAGGTATGAGATCAATTGGGAAAACGTGATCATTTAAGTTCACCGTACATCCAACGATAATAGTGTCAATATCAATAGTGTTTCCGTCAGCCACCTCCACATTGAACGGTTTATCTAAGTATGTACGTGTTCTACCAAGCAAGCATTCAAAATCATATGAAACGAAACTCCTATCGGCACCAGAATCAAATAAGACAGATGCATAAGAGTTATTGATCAGAAATGTACCGTTGACCACATCCTGGTTGGCTTGAGCAGCTGGGGCATTCAGTTGAAAAGCCCGGCCTCTTGCCACCCTTTGATTATTTCCAGTCAACTTTGGGCATTGATTTCTGAAGTGACCCACTTCACCACATTCATAACAGGCTCTTGCCTGTGCTTGAGGTACCTGGCGAATGGGTACAGCAGGAATAGGTTGTGCATGAGGAGCTGGCAGTGCAAGCGGTGCATGTTGCATCCTTTGTGCTTGCGGTGCACTCCGACAAACATTAGCATAGTGCCCAAACTTGCCACAGTTGTTGCAGACGCGACATGGCAAGTTAGGTGCATGATGATATCTACAAGTATTACATTGGGGAGTGTTCCCAGTGTAATTTCTTGCAGTAGTGTTGGATGACTGCTGCGCAGACTTAGCAGCAGGTACAGTGGCCATAAAGTTTCTATTCTTCCTCTTCTTGTTGTTGCTCTTCGATGAACTAGCGGCTTCAGACTTGACTTCAGTTTTGACTTCCTTTGCAGTAGTCTTGGTGTCAGTCTTCTTGTGTCCCTTCCGAGTAAGTGTTCCATTCTTCACGTGATTATCAGTGAGAGTTGCAGATAAACGGATCGCAGCCTCCAGTGTTTTGGGATTGCTCCCATAGACTGTGTCCTGAATCTGTACCGGCAATCCGCCGATATACTTCTCGATCGCCCTTTCCAAGGGTGTCACCAAATGAGGTACCAGCAAGCTATACTCATGAAACTGAGTATTGTAGATGACATTCTCTCCGCTATCCTGCTTGAGTTCCCAGAACTCAGCCTCCAGTTTCCTCATCTCGCTTCTAGGACAGAATTCAGTGGTCATCAGAGTCTTGACCTCTGTCCATGTCAGTGCTAAGGCAGCATCCACTCCCCTAGTTCGCTTTTCCCCATTCCACCAAGTCAGTGCTCTCTTTTGGAAAACACTGGTGGCATAGCGAACTTTCAGATTCTCAGGGCATTCGCTGTTGATGAAGGTGTTCTCCATACTCTCAAACCACTGCAGCAGACCAGTGGCTGATTCAGCACCCGTAAATTTCTGGGGATTACAGGAATTGAAGTGTTTGAATGTGCAAGTTGTCTGATTTGCACCACCTCGATTCTGGTTGATGTTTTGGTTGGCCTGAGTCAACTGATTCACCAACCCAGTGATGAGGTTAGCTAACTCTTGCATGCCAGGGTTGGCATTACCGTTAGCATCCTCAGCGTTCGTATCATCTCCGTTGTGACGGCGAGGCGGCATGTTTCTGAAGGAAATAGAAACATGTTACTACCGTTTACAACGTAAGTTATACAAACAATGGTTAAATGAGTTCATTTAAGCAGTTAGGATTTAATATAGGAACTATATTTATCTCCTATCTGTCATTAAACTCAAAATGTGTATAATTTCCTATTATTATTCTAAGTGTCCTAGTTGGTCATAACTAGTGTTAACTAACTATTTCCTAGGTCCTATACATTCCTCACTCTATACTAACACTGACAACCTCCCAATGCAATGCAACAAGCTTATATATAGGGCATATGCAGAGGTAGATCGCAATCTCCCCTACACCGTCCCACCACCGTTCCATTGCACCACGATTATGCCCTTGTTAGCGTGTAGAGTGTGTCATGCATTTCACCATAATTCTCACTTCACAAACCTTATCCTTAGTAGGATAATTTTGAGCGAAGTGATCTCTAGTTCCCTTGGACAATTAGGTTTACCTAATGTCTAAGTTCACCTGACATGTAGGCTTGCCTATTTCTAAGTTTACCTAATGTCTAAGTTCACCTGACATTAAGTTTCCCCCAACTGTCTAAGTTCACTAAAATCCATATCAATTCCAATGTCAATAATCATCATTAAGGGTTCATATCATCACGAAGTGCTCTTATTGTCACTAAGTGTTCATATCTTCCCTATAGTTTATTCTTGTCAAGTGTCCATACCATCACTAAGTGTTAATATCATCACTATGCGTTTATATTATCATCAAGTGTCTATATCATCACCCAAGTCCATATTCCATCACTAATCGCTCATATCGTTCATTAATCCTATGCACCCTACGTGTCCAATCCGTATGTTTTTATAAGGGAATTTATAAGTGTTTATCAAGTGTGATCATCCAAAGTGTCAATCCAAACCAATCTTAACCAACAGACCATCAACATCCATCTCACAATAATTCCTAGTAATATCCTAAGTTCCTGACACTGACAGACCCCCAATATACTACAAATGGTATATGTATAGGGCATATGTAGGGGTCAGTCGCAACTGCCCCAGCCACCGTCCCACCACCTTTGTAGTATACCACGAGTGTGTCCTTGTCTGGAGTTTATAGATCAAACAGATAATTTTTCTAAAACAGATAATTCCTAAGCAATCAGTTTCCTAAGCAAATAATTTCCCAAACGGGTAGTTCCCACATTCTTCAATACTGACATCCACCTAATGTACCGTAAATGGTATATATATAGGGCATATGTAAGGGTCAGTCGCAACTGCCCTAGCCAACGTCCCACCACCTTTACGATACACCACGTGTATGTCCTTATCGAATCATTAGGGCACACGTAAGCAAGAAATCAATAAGCAGTATATATATCAGATGTATAACAGGAGTTCAATTAACATGTAATAAACACATAAGCATGAATCCTGAATATACTAACTAGTGTATGAATTTATTCATACTAGGGTATCCTATGGTTATAGACTAGGTCAACCATTTCTAGTAACCTAATTCCCTATAACCCAGGCTCTGATACCAATCTGTAACACCCCGACCGACGGCGGAATCATCGGGATGCCACGAGGGATGTGTAGATTGTTCAAAAGCTCATGGGCATCTAAATCAAATCATCATATATCATGTAATCAACCACAATAATTACACAAAAATCATGTTCATCATGAATCAAATACATCAAATACACAAAAGATTTAGTTAAACTAACTAAACTCTAATCGCCAGAAATTTAGTTAATTAACTAAGTCCAAGAATCCTATATGATGATGATGTCCAAAATAGAAGAGATCATCCTCTTCATCCTACTTGTCTCCATCACCTGAAACATGTAAGAAAATCAAGTGTCAACTACAAAAGTAGTTGGTGAGTAATCATAAGTTTTTATATTTAAAAATGTTTTAGTAAAATGCGTTTGAAAGTTTATGATTAAAATGGTTTTATAAAATGCTTTGTTTAAAACGGGTATAAAACTTATGATCTTCTTGAGAAAATCCATATGAATACCTGTATGAGATAATCCAACACACATCCATCAATTCAACAGCCAAACACATACACAATCACATAACCACATAACCACATAACCAAATCAATCATAGCCAATCACAAATAATCATAATCAAATATAGGCAATCAATCCACAACAAATCAACCAAACTCAATCAATCATATTCTCAATCAATGTTCGTGACTATACATGATTCCTTATGTATTTAACATAAGTTAGATACATGAATCATGGAGTGGTCGCTAACCACGTGACAATACATGAAGCCAAAGCAATTAACCGAAATCAATTTCAATGCTTCACAGATGTGGAAATCATCCACGTGACAATACACGATGTCAAAGCAATTAACCGAAGTTAAGAGCAATGATTCTCGGGGTTTGTGACAATACTTGTAATCTTTGTTATTGACCGAAGTCAATAACAATGTTTACATGGATAATAAATGATAAGAGATAATCCATAATAAATGATAAATTTATATTGTGAATATCATATTGATAAACAGGTATTATCCTTGAGTTATCAAAACAATATTTGAATTTGGTATACATGCTTCACCTCCGGATTTTAAAACAAAATAGTTTAAAGAAAGGGAGGTTATGAGAACTCACCTGAAGTCCTTAGAATTCGTGTTCTCGTATTATGTGCGCTCGCGTTTGTAAACTCAAAGTCAACTCAACAAATCTGTGATTATTGTGTTTCATGATTATAAGTATACGGGTCTTCATTTAATTAAGCTATCTTAAGTGTTTACTCAAAATTACTAGTGCCCCCTTAACTTAGTTTCTATTATCAAAGTTAAGTTGGTAACACATGATTTCATTATTGATTATGGATTCATACATAATAGCTTAATTACCTAATGAAAATAATTCCATGATAAACCCTTATGTTACCCACACACATTCATATACAAATGTATATATATATGTATGTGTACTCGCATGCATGCTTTAGATAATTCTAATCATCATGATATCCAAGTTAATAATATATAATTTAGATTTAAAAACCAAATTAACTTGTTCATCAATTATATTCAAGATATGAAATTTCTAAATTTATAATTTATTTTTATTAAATTAAAGGTGGCAAACTAGGAGTTCCTTGCATGCATGCATGAGTATTTCTACGTGTACATCCACACTTATATATGTATATATATATACATGTGCTCGTACTCCCTCGTTCTATTACAATTATCTTAATTAAACGAAATTTGGTTTCCAGGACTCTAGGGTCAGCGAACCTTATGCAGCCCATAAGGTTCGGCCTATCATGGCCCAAGGGTTCGGCCAACAAGACCAAAGGCTCGGCCGGACAAAGTCCAAGGTTCGTTCTGCAAGACCAAAGGCTCGTGAATCCCATCAACTGGTTCGCTGAACAAGGAAGGGTTCGCGAGTCCCATGGCTGCTGTGCTAGGTTCGGCCAGCTAACCCTCGACCATATAGGTTCGTGTAGGGTTCGTGGCCTTCATGCGAGGGGGTAGGTTCGTTGCTGAGCAAGGATCAACTGAACCAGAAGGGTTCGCTGCCTCAGAATAGTTCGGCCAACCCCTTTGCCCGCCAATAAGGTTCGTGACACATCAAAGATTCCAGGTTCGTCTCTAGCTAGTTCGTCTAGGGTTCGGCTGAGACTACATCCGGACAAGAAGGTTCGGCCGCCCCCTTGCTGTCACGAACCCTGGCTGCATCATCTTCATCCTCGACCTGCACTCGTTACAGTCCCTATGCAAACTCATTTCCAGCTTATATGGTTTCGTTTGCGTGTTTAAACTTAGTAACATCCACTCTCAAACAAAAGTCAAGTAACGACCATTTTAGAGTGAGAAACCGTAAGTAAGATGCAAGTTTTACCTCAAATCGTGGCTCAAACGTATGATTTCTTCGTATCAACTTGTTCCTCTCGATCACGCGGTCGTGTGGGCGCCAAGATTTCACGAATCCGTCGGGTAACGAAGGAGGAATCGTAGAGAGAAGTTGTGTGTGTGTTTTGTGGTGAAATTAGAGAGAGAAAGAGATATAGAAAAGTGAAGGAAATGGTGGATTCTTCCACCATTTATGGCTATCTCGTTCCCGCGTGTCTGGTCTCGTTTTTATCGCGATAAAACAAAATAAAACTCGGTTTTTCTCGTTAAACATATTTAAATAAAAAGTGTTTAAATAATAATATGGTTTCATTAATCATCATGTTTTCTAACGTAACATATTTAAAACAATAACTTGTTTTAAATAAATTAGTTTTATTTAATTAAAACAAGTTTAAATAATTTGTTTCGTAAAATAAATTCCATTTCGTTTTCGTTAAATAATTATTTAAATAATTTAATTTATTCGAAAACATTTTAGGTTGTGATTCCTAATAAACGTTTTTAGTTTCCATTTATTAGATTAATATCGTTTGATAATGTTTAACTATCTCGTCGAAAAGCGTTACTCGCGTACGTATTCGTAAAGATCGTCACCTTTGCGAATCCGATGCTCGTACCGTATTTCGATTTGATTTATGATTTATGGAATATCGTTTTAGAACATTATTCTTAATAATCATATTCGTGTGAATCGTCACCCACGCGAATACATTATTAAGTTAATGTTTCTAAATCAATACTCGCGTTTAACTAATGTTCGTAACCTCACATCGCGTAATTAACTCCCAACATTTATTAACTTTAATATTATCATTTCCCAAACCAAAACCCACTAAACCCTAGTCACTGACACATCCATGATAGACCGAAATATGCATATATATAGGGCATATGTAAGGGTCAGTCGCAACTGCCCTAGCCACCGTCCCACCGCTATTTCGATAAACCATGTCCATGGGTCCTTGACTATGTTTAGCAACCAGACTCAAACAAAGTCCCAGTTCCATCTCAATCCATCCTCAGACCAATAATCCATCATTATCAGTGATAAGTAACCGCGATAAACACTACGGGTCTGTTTAGTTGAATTACAACTAAACTTCCCGTGGTTTACGCGTATAATAAATTATAATCATGTATACCAGTAACAGTGATAATATCAGTAATGCCAATCAATCATTTCATAATCATTCATAATAAATAAATATCCAGTCGTAACAGTACGATCGTACGGATGTACGGACGTACGGACAACTGAAAGTACAGTGATGTTACAATACATAAGATATAGGATTTATAATTGTATAGACTTTGATTCATTGATTGACTTGTGTTCTCTTGAACTTGATTAACTTTTGATTACCTGATCTCATGATTATGATTTTTGTGAAAACTTGAATGTTATGATTTGAATCAATTGAATGATCATGGGTCAATGAAACATATGAAATGTTCATTTATGCATAACCTTATGCATAAAATGATAAGTGTTTGTGAATTTGAGAACCATTGATTTCTATGAGATTTGATACAAATGTTTACATTGTTTTAAGTCCTTGAGATTGTGATTTGATGCTATGATTAGTTTAAGTTGTACTTAAACCAACTAAGATCAAATTACAATTACTTTGGATTATGGCCAACAAAGGGGTTTTAAGTCCATGAAAGTCATTATGGACTTAGACAAAGGCCATGGGCCACTTAGAAATGACATTGGGCCAATTGATTGTGGTGTTAGGCCAAACAAGGTGTAAATAGATCATGTAAGGTTCCATTGTGATATTGGCCAACTAAAGATCATCATGGCCAAACTAGCTCAATCGTGCTTGATTTAAACCTATGGACCATGTTGCTAATGGAATTTGGGCCTTGTTGCATTGAATTGGGCCGGATATAATTGAATTGGGCTCATTCTAATGTGGGCCTAAGTTAATTAATCACTCGGGCCAATTATGATCAAAATGGGCCGACTAGGATGAAGCTGGGCCGAGAGACGGTTTAACTCAAAACACATGATCCAAGGGTGTAATTGGGCTAAGTATTACGGCCAGGTGAATGGGATCTAATCGAAATGACCAAGGTTTCCTCACCATGGCAGCGAACCTATGGCTGCCATGGTTAAGGGTTCGGCCAACATTTCCCTAAGGTTCGGCTATCAAAGATTGACATGCGAGGGTTCGTTGATCAAGGTTCTCAAAAAGGCTCGGTTGTAAGCCAAGGGTTCGTGAAGGTTGACCATGAAGTGGAGGGTTCGTTATCCCCCTAAGGCTCGCAGAGGGTTCGTCCAAAGTGTAGGGTTCGTAGGCATGGTTCGTCTATCATAGCAATTGGTTCGTCGATGACCTTCTCAAACTGGTTCGTGATGCATGCATGAAGGATTCGTGAAAGCTTAGCATGGCTCGTGCAGGTTCGTAGACCCCTTTAGGGTTCGGCTGGGTGGAACCGACGAACCATACGTTCGTTCTTGATAGTGGTTCGCCAGAAGAGGGTTCGCTAAGTCCCTGGTTCGGCAAGGGCTCGCCATAGCTCCAAAAGGGTTCGGCTAGGAAACCCTAATGGTTCGGCTCCATGACCACCACGAACCTGTACACCTGCATCGTTTCCTTCATCGAATCTTCATCTCTAGGCCGCTATCTAAGTTAACTCGACATCAGATGAGGTTGCTAGGGTTGCGAAATCAGAAAATGAAGTGCTAGAACCGGTTTTTTTGTTCCGGTTTGAACAAAGCACCCAAGAAACCCTATTTTCTCGAAACTTCTTTGATTCATACCTTGTTTTTGGCCGGTGAAAACTTCCGATCCGTTGTACTTCTATGTAGAGGATGTCGAGAGCTTCGTGTGGACACCAAGAACGACGAAATCCGTTGAGAAAGATACGCGCGTTTGAAGGTCGGTTTTCTAGAGAGAGAGAGGGTAGACGGGATTTCTAGAGAGAGAAGTGGCGTAGGTGAAATAAATGAGGATTCAAGCCTTTTTCAAGGCTTTTATAGTCCGGGTGGTGTTCGGGTCCGTTTCGGTCGCTCGGTTCGCGTTTCCGGAACGTAACGCGTATTTTACGCGAATTTAAAATAAAAGAGTTGTTAAACTCAAATAAATGATGAGTTTCAAAATTGTAAAAATATAAAATAATTAATTTAATTATTTTTACTCTTCGTGCGTTGTCAGATCGTTAAACATTCACAATTACGTGTATACCCGCAATCGCGTACGTTTTTCGATCGTATTAATTATTTAAAGTCGTTTAATCATAATTATAAGTTCAACATTCGTATCATTATGGATCGTCACCCATAACTATACTCAGTCTCGCTTACGTATTACGATTCTTGTTGAATTAATTAATTGTTATAATATTCGTCTTAACACTACACACTAACACTATCCTGTTACACCTAACGCAGTATATATATAGGGCTCACTCTCGCTACCCACCACTGTTTCGATATAACAAGATACTGTTCTTGCCTAGTGAACTCGACTGTAAATAAGTAATACATACTTGTTCCTGAATAATAAGATCCTGTAACACACAAGCACATTATGAACATATGAATCACATTGATAGACTGAACATGAACCCACACTGTTCTAACACTGTTTACGACTACCATGACTAAATGCACAAATGTTACACATATTTGATCAGAAGGAGCTTAACATGAGACAGAGACGTTGGGTTGAGCTCCTGAACGATTACGATTGTGTGATCAAATACCATCCGGGCAAAGCAAATATTGTTTGCAGATGCTTTGAGTCGGAAGGAAAGAGTCAAACCCTTGCGTGTTCGAGCAATGGGAATGACTGTGCAAACAAGTTTGAGAGAACAAATCATACAAGCACAACCGGAAGCAGTGGCTAGAGACAATTTGAAACAAGAGCTCGACTGTGGAGCCGGGAAACATTTTGTGGCAAAACAAGATGGAGTTATCTATTATCTGGATCGTGTGTGGATCCTGGCAGTAGATGAAATTCGAACACTTATATTTGACGAGGCACACAAGACACGTTATTCCGTTCAACCTGGTGCCGATAAGATGTACCAAGATATTAGGTCGTTTTATTGGTGGCCAGGAATGAAGAAAGATTTTGCCAATTACGTTGGCAAATGCATCACATGTGCCAAAGTCAAAACTGAACACCAGAAACCTTCGGGTTTGCTGGAGCAACCAGAGATACCACAATGGAAGTGGGAACAAATAGCTATGGATTTCATTACCAAGCTACCCCGCACTTCTAGCGGGCACGATTCGATTTGGGTCATCATTGATAGACTGACCAAGTCCGCACATTTCTTGCCGATCAGAGAAACGTACTAGATGGAAAAGCTAGCAAGACTCTATGTTGATGAAATAGTAGTACGGCACAGTGTGCCACTGTCTATTATTTCAGACCGGGACAGTCGATTTACATCGCGGGTCTGGCAATCATTGCAACAATCCTTAGGGACAAGTGTTAAGTTGAGCACCGCTTATCATCCACAGACGGATGGACAAAGCGAGCGAACCATTCAAACTCTAGAGGATATGTTGAGGACATGCATCCTAGACTTCGGTGGAAGCTGGGATACACATTTACCACTTATTGAGTTCTCCTATAACAATAGCTACCACAGCAGCATTGGATGTGCTCCGTTTGAAGCAGTTTATGGTAGAAAATGTCGGTCTCTGATTTGTTGGACTGAAGTGGGAGACAACAGAATAACTGGGCTTGAACTTATTCTGGAAACTACTGATAAGATAGCAAAGATACAACAGAGACTACAAGCAACACGTAGCCACCAAAAGAGTTACGCAGACAAACGTCGCAAGCCTTTGGAATTTGATGTGGGTGACCGAGTTATGTTGAAAATGTCCCCATGGAAAGGCGTAGTTCGTTTTGGGGCTAAAGGCAAGTTAGCACCTAGGTATGTCGGACCGTTTGAGATTACTCAACTAATAGGTCCTATGGCATACATACTCAAACTCCCTAATGAGCTCAGCGGAGTATAGGATGTGTTTCATGTATCAAATCTCAAGAGATGCTTAGCAGACGAAACATTGATCGTACCATTGGAAGAGATACAAATTGATGGGCAACTACATTTCATTGAAGAACCTGTAGAGATTATGGAACGTGAAGTCAAGAGACTGAAACGAAGCCGTATCCCTATTGTAAAGGTTCGACGGAAGCGTGGACCAGAATTTACCTGGGAGCGCGAAGACAACATGAAGACTAAGTATCCCCACCTGTTCGAGAATTAAAGCCTGACCTTTATACTTAAATTTCTAGACGAAATTTCGTTAACAAGGGGAGACTGTGACAACTAGTACCTGACCGGCCGGCAAGTCCGTACGGTATGTGTACTTTCAACAGTAACTATGTGTAAATACATGATTGTGAACAGTACTTGTATTAACAGAATTCAAAATACAATAAACAGTTGTACGTATTTTTTTGTAAACTTAAATGTCGTAAGTAGAACACTCATTATAAACAATAGTTGTTAGTGTTTAGGTGAAAACCTAATTACAGTTAAAACAACTTATCAAGAGAAACAACCGTGTTCAGACAAATAACTAGAACAAGTCGGTTGCGCTCTGATATCCATAGATGATAGGAATCAGATGGCCGACAAATCAGTGTGAAAATAATGTGATAACAGGATGTTTAGTTGAGTCCGACCGTGAGGAAACACGACTTAAAACAATATTGCGGTGTTGTTTCAGAATAACGAACTTACAGTGTGTTTGCGGGGTGACGATTCACACAAGCATATATGTGAGTTTAACATTCTGAAATGATAACTGGAAAGTAGAAAACAAAATTCAGAAAGCCAAACCATCGACGTGTTCGTTCGAATGGCGATTCGAACGAATACGTGCGATGGTGACGCGATTTGACGAAACGAAAACGAAACACGACGCGAATGAAAATTAATTAATACAATAAAATAAATAATGTTTTACAATTTTGAAACACATCAAATAATTAAAATAACTATCCTTTTATTTAAAACATGTAAAGGACGCGTTACCTTCCGGAAACGCAACGAAAACGCGAACCTAGCAACCGAAACAAACCCGAATACTCTCGGAGTATAAAAGCACCAAATGGGGTGTTTTTCCTCATTTCCAATCAGCCATCTCTCTCTCTAAAAGTGTTTCCCGAACCTTTCACTCTCACACTAGAAACCAACTTCAAATCGTCATAACTCCTTCATTTCTCCACGAAATTTAGTGATTCTTGAACCTACGCGTAGCTCTTGACCTCCTCTACAAGGAAGTACAACAGATCTGGAGTTTTCACCAGCCAAATTCGAGGTATAAAATAAAGTCACAGGAATTAGGGTTTCTGGGTTTTTGTTCGATCCATACATGTAATCGGTTAGAAACCTTAACACCCCTTCATCCAGCACCCCCTCGCGAACCCATTTTCGTGTAACACTACAACTGGAACAGATCTGCAACATCTCGAACACTGGTGAGGATGGTGAACAGGTTCTTTTAGTGGAAGGCTGGCCGAACCATTTGGGCTGCTGAACCTGACCAGCCGCGAACCCACGAACCCTAGACGAACCATTGACAGGGACGAACCTTCACCATCTGGACCGAACCTTCACATCTACCTTGCCGAACCTGCTTAGTGCTGCGAAACATTGACAGCCATGCACGAACCTATAAGCTAACAACCTGAGCGAACCTATGTCATCTAGTTGTACCTTGAACCGAATCCATGCGTGGAATGGCACCGAACCATTGTGGACGAACCCTACAGAGCCGAACCTAGGTGCCCCCTTAGCCGTACCATGCAACCACCACCAAACCTATGAGGCGCACCATGATAGCCACACCATCCCTTGGTGAACCTTTGGGGACTCACGAACTCTGTTGATGCATCAGCCGAACCCCATGACTGCCGAACCTAGCTGCATGGACCAGCCTTAGTCGAACCTTCTCTATTAAACCATTATTATCACTCACGAACCTAAGGCCGGCAAACTCTTGAGTGGACTTTGTAGTGGGCCGAACCCATGCTGAACATGGCCGATCCCTTGTCTGAGCACCGAACCTTAGTTCAGCCCAGCATTTCCTTTGGGCCCATAGCCACTGTCTGACCCACGCACGAATTGAATCACTCTATTCGGCCCTGTCACACCCCTGCGCCGCGTGCGGAATCCACGGCGCAGTGACGTATGAACAGTTGAATCATGCACAAGTATTGAATAAGAACAACCACAACGGATTACTATGTTTCATAATGTTAAGACAATTGTTTAGTTACAGACAGCTATCTACCAAAAGAAAGACAACTACAGACCCAAAATATAGTTACAAAATAAGACTTCAAACAAGACAATTAAACAATCAGGATTTAGTGTGTTTCTAATCCATCCTAGCATGTTTCTTCATCTTGTTCTATCTTAGAATGGTCTCCTTAGTTGTCCCTGAGAATGTCTTAAACCTGATTACCTGAAACACATGAAAAGTAACTGTCAACTACAGACGTAGTTGGTGAGAACAATAGGTTTAACATTTGGTAACCATGAATATATGATATAAGGCATAGGTAAGTTAAAGCAACATAAGATTCACACGGACGAGCTGCAACCCAAACTAACATCAAGTAAGAAAATGAGTGTAAACAGTCCAATCACTGTTCGCACGAAAGCCAACATATAATATCAAGTCCCAAACCACGTTTGGAGTTAGATTATGTATAGCAATTTTGAAAACCATAATGACACCAGACCTGCAGTTAGCTTTTAAAACAAATTTAAAAGCTAACTCCATCCTGGATAAGAACCAATGTGTCCGCTTTCCCTTGTTGTGATCACCCAGTACTAACGCTAATGAATATGATACTTGATGCTTTTACAAGTTTGTTTACAACAATAGACACCATGTTTCTGAACCTTACTTTAACCAAATGTGTTAATGCCTTATTTGATAACAAGAATTGAAAACCTAGATTTAATTCCACGAATTAAATCCTTTGTTTTGAATACCATGAAATGAATCTGTTGATTTGAATACCATGAAATGAACCACTTGATTTGAATACCATGAAATAGTGACCTTGTGTAACAACAAGGTTTATAACAAAAGAGTTTATAAAATCATTTATTTAAAAGTGTTTATCCTTCATAAATACATTTGAGTAAATCTGTTACAAAACAGTTCAAAGATCCTTTATAAAACCTTTTTAGTGAAAAGAGTTTAATAGTTGATAATTCCTTCAAAACAGTTGACAATTTCCTTTAAAACAGTTGATGAATCCCTTGGATTCGTAACATAACCTGAAATGTTTATAAGAATACACACATCCTGTGTAATGAAATATGATTGTAAGTAGCGGGTTTGATCCGTGTTCCACCCCAAAACAGTTATAAAACAGTAAAAGAGGGGCTAAATTTCTCACCTGTCTGCAGTAGACTCTGAACTAAAACAGATAGCAAGTAGCAAACAGGACTTCTAATTGATTCCTATAACATTGTAATCATACATAAGATATAGGATTTATAGTTGTATAGACTTTGATTCATTGATTGACTTATGCCCTCTTGAGATTGATTATCAGATGATAACTTGTTCTCATGATTATGATTGTTGTGAAAACTTGAAAGTTATGATTTGAATCACTTGATTGATCATGGGTCCAAGAAACGAATATGAAATGTTCCTTTGTGCATAAATCTTATGCATAAAATGATAATTGTTTGAGAATTTGTTAACCATTGATTACTATGATTTATGAAAAGATGTTCCAATTGTTTAAGTTCTTGAGATTGTGACTTGATCCCATGATTAGGTTAAGTTGCAAATTAAACCCACTCGGATCAAATTACACTTACTTTGAATTGTGGCCATCAATGGGCCTTAAGCCTATAGAATCATAGTGGGCTTAATCAAAGGCCCTGGGCCATTTAAAATGATAATGAGCTAATTGAATGTGGTGTTGGGCCAATTGAATGTGGTGTTGGCCCAACAACTTGTATATAGGCCTCATAACGCGCCCAAACTAATATCGAGCTAATTAAGATCATAATGAGTCGTATGGGCTTGGATTGGGCTAAGAAATGTTTAGGTAGGCCATGTAAGGTTCCAAAGAAACATTGGGCCAATTAAATATCTTAATGGGCCAAGCTATCTCAATTGTGCTTGATTTAAACCTATGGGCCAAGTTGTAAATGGAATTGGGCCTTGTAGCATTGAGTTGAGTCGAATGGGTTTAGAGCTGCCACTTGGGCAGCGAACCTTTCATGTTAATGGCCTAAGGTTCGGCCAACAACCATAATAAGGTTCGGCCTCTAGTGATAATACACAGGTTCGGCCATAGGTTCGACAATTAGGGTTCGCGAGTCAAGCATGAGGGTTCGGCAATTGTTCATCCACATTAAGGTTCGTCTGGGTTAGCTTTTGCATGGAGGCTCGCAGCAACAAGGAGGGTTCGTAGCTCGGTTGATGGTTCGGCTGCTAAAGCTGAAGGTCCAAAGGTTCGTTACCCAGAATGGGTTCGGCCACCACCCTAGGGTTTGCTACGGTTCGCGACTGATCCAAAAGGTTCGTGACATCATAATGGTTAGTTGAATGCATGCTGGCTTGGTGCAAGCTCGTGAGGACCTTCTGGGTTCGGCTGGTAACCCACGAACCAGAAAGGGTTCGCTGGGATTCGCTATGTTCACGAGGGTTCGGCCAGGAAACCCTAAAGGGTTCGTTCTCCTGGTTCCCCACCAAACCTGTTCATCTGCACCATCACCATCGCATTCGATCTGTTCCAGGTCTTCATCTAAACTGATCTAACATCACAGAAGGTTTCTACACATGCGAGGCTCGAAGAATAATGCCATAGAATCGGTTGTGTGTGTTTAGCAACTCACGAACAAAAACCCACTTTTTCAACTCATTCTTTCGATCATACCTTGTTGTTGGCCGGATAATTCTTCAGATCCCTTGTACTTTCGTGTAGAGAACGTTAAGAGCTTCGCGTGGACACCAAAAATGACAAAATCCGTTGAGAAATAAGCGAGTTACGAACATTTAAAGTGAGTTTTTCTAGAGAGAGAGAGAGAGTAGACGAAAATTCTAGTGAGAGAAGTGGTTGGTGATGAATTAAATGAGAAAATGGTCTTGATCAAGGCTTTTATAGCCCGTGAGGTATTCGGGTCCGTTTCGGTCGCTCGATTCGCGTTTCCGAAACGTAACGCGTATTTTACGCGACTTAAATTAAAAGACTTGTTAAACTCAAATAAATGATGAGTTTCAAAATTGTAAAAATATAAAATAATTAATTTAATTATTTTTACTCTTCGTGTGTTGCCAGATCGTTAAACATTCACAATTACGTGTATACCCGCAATCGCGTACGTTTTTCGATCGTATTAATTATTTAAAGTCGTTTAATCATAATTATAAGTTCAACATTCGTATCATTATGGATCGTCACCCATAACTATACTCAGTCTCGCTTACGTATTACGATTCTTGTTGAATTAATTGTCATAATATTCGTCTTAACACTACGCACCAACACTATCCTGTTACACCGAACGCAGTATATATATAGGGCTCACTCTCGCTGCCCACCACTGTTTCGATATAACACAATACTGTTCTTGCCTAGTGAACTCGACTGTAAATAAATAATACATACTTGTTACATAATAAAGATTCTAACACACAAGCACATAATGAACATATGATTCACATTGACTGACTGAACATGGACACACACTGTTCTAACACTGTTTACGACTATCATGACTAAATGTACAAATGTTACAGGCCCAGAGGGTTCTCGGCCCAGTATTGCTGTTCTAGCCCAATACGATCGGCCCAAACCTATAACACTCGGCCCATGGGTTTAACCGGCCCTCTTAGCTATAATTTGGCACAGTTAGTTAGCAAACGCTTGTCTCGATCCATATATATTAATTGGGTTAAATCCATTCGGTCCAATCAATTCTCAACTCATAAAAGGATTTATACTCAACTAATAAATCATTGGAAATAATTGATGAATGACTACGTGTGAGATTTTATTACAAAGGTGATGACCTAGTGTGTTAAAACAATTGATGACAATCAAATAATTTAATTATTACGGAAATCAAGTTAAAGGCAAAGGGATAATAAATCTTACTTCAATGGGAATTGGACCGAATGAGGATCGAGACCAAGAGGTGATAACAAAGTTAGGGATAACACATACACGCGCACAAAACCTTACAACTTATACTTATAAGTTACAAAAACATGAAATCAATACAGGATCGTGAACATACAACAAGTGCAATCAAGAGCGCGTGCATTCTAATTTAAGCTAAGTCGACCACTACAACAACAAGGTGAGTTCATATGCCCCTTTTCTTTAATCTTAACTGACTTTAAACTCTCGGGGCTGAGAAACATGCTTACTTTTATTTATTTAAAAGTTTTGCTTAACATATTGTTTATACTTTGATTTAGATAATATTAAATTGGTTATTATCGCTTATCATTGTATGCATGTTTGTGTGATCATGAGATGACGGGGAAAAACTAAGATGAATATGATAAGATAATTTCATAATTCATCAATAAACTAGGATAACATAGTTGTAAGATTATATCTCACAACACTTAGTTATTCTTACATGAACAAGCACAGGGATAATCACTGAAAAACAGCAGAATGTTACAAAGATAATATATATCTTTAAATAACATTTAATACAAGAGTTAATTAAGTGTAATAGGACAAGTTCTTATAACACATATCTTTACAACTCAACACGTATTACAGGATAATACTCGGTCACCGACTTGAAACTCAAGCGGTTTCCGACGTCGATCAGCATAACTCTTTTGCCGATCTCGTGCGGCCTTAAGCCGTGACTGAATGATTGTGATTTTGTCTGATTTTTCCTGAATGAGTTCTGGTCCTACGACCTGTGAGTCACCAATCTCGGTCCAACAGACCGGTGATCGGCACTTTCTACCATATAGAGCTTCGAATGGTGCACATTGAATGCTCGTATGATAGCTATTGTTATATGAAAACTCAATGAGTGGGAGATGAGTGTCCCAACTTCCACCGAAGTCAATGACACAAGAACGAAGCATGTCCTCGAGTGTTTGGATAGTCCTTTCGCTTTGACCATCGGTTTGGGGATGATACGCCGTGCTAAGATTAACACGCGTTCCCAAAGCCTTTTGCAATGATTGCCAAAAGCGAGAAGTGAAACGACTATCACGATCAGAAATGATTGATGTTGGTGTACCATGACGTGCAATGATTTCGTTGATGTACAGAGTAGATAGCTTCTCCATTTTGTAATCCTCTCGGATAGGAAGAAAATGAGCAGATTTGGTGAGTCGATCAACGATCACCCAAATCGAATCGAAACCTCGTGGAGTTCTCGGCAACTTAGTTATGAAATCCATGGAAATTTGCTCCCATTTCCATTGAGGAATTTCAGGTTGCTGTAGAAGTCCCGAAGGCTTTTGATGTTCTGCTTTGACTTTTGAACAGGTAAGACATTTTCCCACGTACAGTGCTATGTCTTTCTTCATTCCCGGCCACCAGTAAGATGTCCTCAATTCCTGATACATCTTGTCGGCTCCAGGATGAACTGAGTATCGCGACTTATGAGCCTCATCACAGATGAGTGTGCGCAATTCTTCAGACTTCGGAATCCAAATGCGGCCATTGAGATATAACACCCCATCAGGTCGAGGTTCTAGTTTCTTCTCAATACCACAATCCAAGTCTGTCTTGAGTTGATTGTTTGTTACTACTTGTTGTTGTGCAATACGAATCAAGTCTTTCAAGTTTGGCTGTGTGTTGATCTCCATGGCTCTTACACGAATTGGTTTGACTGGTTCCTTGCGACTAAGAGCATCCGCCACCACGTTGGCTTTACCCGGATGGTAACGAATCTCGCAGTCGTAATCAGTTAGAAGCTCAACCCAACATCGTTGTCTCATGTTGAGTTCTTTCTGATTGAGAATGTGTTGCAGGCTCTTGTGGTCTGTATAGATAACACATTTAGTACCATACAGGTAGTGTCTCCAAATCTTCAATGCAAAGACCACAGCCCCTAACTCAAGGTCATGAGTAGTGTAATTCTTCTCGTGAACCTTGAGTTGTCTTGAAGCATACGCAATGACCTTGTCCCGTTGCATAAGTACACAACCGAGACCAAGGTTTGAAGCATCACAGTAGACAATGAAATCATCACTGCCTTCTGGAAGACTAAGGATAGGGGAGTCGCATAACTTCTGTTTAAGAAGTTGAAATGCATCTTCCTGTTTCTGTCCCCATATAAACACTTGACTTTTCTGAGTTAGTGTGGTAAGTGGCAAGGCTATCTTAGAGAAGTTTGCAATGAATCTTCTGTAATAACCTGCCAAACCCAGAAATGAACGAATCTCTGTTGGAGTAGATGGGGTAGTCCAGTTCTTAATCGCCTCAATCTTTGCCGGATCTACATGTATCCCATCTTTGTTTATGACATGTCCTAAGAAGTGAACCTCCTTTAGCCAAAATTCACACTTTGAGAATTTAGCATAAAGTTGTTCCTCTCTTAGTAGTTCCAAGACTTTCTTCAAATGATCCTCATGTTCTTGTTCCGTCTTTGAATAGATCAGTATATCGTCAATAAAGACGATCACAAACTGATCTAAATACGGCCTGCAGACTCGATTCATCAAGTCCATGAACACTGCGGGTGCATTGGTCAGCCCAAATGGCATAACCACAAACTCATAGTGTCCATATCGAGTCCTAAAAGCAGTCTTTGGTATATCCTCATCATTTACTCTTAACTGATGATACCCGGACCGTAAATCAATCTTAGAGAAGCAAGTTGCTCCCTGCAATTGATCAAACAGATCATCGATCCTGGGCAGAGGATATCTATTCTTGATTGTCAACTTGTTCAGCTCACGATAGTCGATGCACATACGAAATGAACCGTCTTTCTTTTTGACAAAGAGAACCGGAGCTCCCCATGGGGAGAAACTCGGTCTTATGAAACCTTTGTCTAAAAGTTCTTGAAGCTGACTAGACAGTTCTTGCATCTCAGACGGTGCTAATCGATACGGTGCCTTCGCCACTGGGTTTGCTCCAGGGACGAGATCAATTCTAAACTCCACTTGTCGGACTGGTGGTAGTCCAGGCAAGTCTTCTGGAAATATGTCTGGATAATCTTTGATAACTGGGACATCTCCAACTGCTTTCTTTTCCGGTTTCTTTTCCACCACGTGAGCTAGGAAAGCACAATATTTCTTCTTCAAGTACTTCCTCGCCTTGATGCATGATACAATCTTCAATCCGCGGCATGGTTTCTCGCCGTAGACTATCATCGTTTCGCCGGACTGTAAGGGAATTCGGATAAGTTTCTCAGAGCATACGATTTCAGCATTGTTTTTGGATAACCAATCCATTCCTATCACAACTTCGAAACTTCCAAGTGTCATAGGAATAAGATCGATGAGAAAAGAATGGTCGTTTAATCTTAATTCACAACCATGGATTATGGAATCTACAACTATAGTCTTACCATTTGCTACTTCTACAGTATAGGGAGCAGTAAGTATAGACAGTTGCATATTAAGCAAAGAAGCAGTATGAGCAGAGATAAAGCTTTTATCAGCACCAGTATCAAATATGATAGAAATGTAGTGATCATTGATAAGAAATGTACCCATGATGACTGCCGGATCCTCACGTGCTTCGGCAGTCCCAATAACAAAAGCACGAGCAGCAGCGGTATTGTTGTTGAGTTTTGGACACTGGTTTCTGAAGTGTCCCTCTGCTCCACAATTATAACAGGTTCTTCCACCTGTAGCAGTAGTGGTAGTGGTAGTGGTAGCAGTTGTTGCAGCAGCAAGATGAGCAGCTCGGCATGTAGCTGCAAAGTGTCCCATACGCCCACACTTGAGACACTTCTTGCAAGGAGTGTTGGGCAGATGATGATACTGGCATTTGGTGCAAAGTGGAAACTGGCCAGTATAAGGCTTTCTGGCATTAGCTGGTTGTGGCATAGCAGTAATAGGTGTAGCATGAGTAGGTGCAGCTGCAGTCAAAGCTGCAAAGTTCTTGATGGTCTTTTGCTTCTTCCTCTTGTGATGATGCTGTTCAGGCTTCTTGCCTTCTTCAATTTGTGCTCTCTTGAATCCCTTTCGGGTGAGCACCCCAGACTTCACATACTCTTCAGTAAGAGTAGCACCAAGTTGAATGGCTGCCTCCAAAGTAGTAGGGTTATTACCCATGACAGTTCCCCTGACTACTAAGGGTAGACCTTCAATGTACTTCTCTATCCTGCGGGATA
Source organism: Mikania micrantha (assembly GCA_009363875.1). Classification (NCBI taxonomy): domain Eukaryota; kingdom Viridiplantae; phylum Streptophyta; class Magnoliopsida; order Asterales; family Asteraceae; genus Mikania; species Mikania micrantha. The sequence continues at coordinate 63,063,708 of CM018681.1, forward strand.
GAGGAGTAACCAAATGGGGTACCAGAATGCACAACTCATGGAATCGAGTTGTATACTTTGCGTTCTCTCCACTATCTTGCACCAGATTCCACATCTCCACCTCAAGTTTCTTCAATTCGTGACGTGGACAGAACTTTTCCACAAGCAAGTTCTTGAATCCGTCCCATGGTTAAGCTAAAGCGACTTCGCGTCCTCTGGTGTTCTTCTCAGAATTCCACCAGGTGAGTGCGCCCTTATGAAAAGCGCTTGAGGCCATCTTGACCTTCAGATTTTCAGGACATCCAGTGAAGTCGAGAATGTCTTCAATGCTTTCTAGCCATTGCAGTAGGCCAGTAGCTCCTTCAGTCCCAGAGTACTTAGGAGGCTTAGCATCGTTGAACTGCTTGAATGTGAAGTTAGCAGTTCCAGAGTGATTGGTGTTGGAGTTGTTCGCTGAGTCACTGGTACTCCCCCGAAGATTCTGGGTGATATCAGTGACCATACCCGGGATCACATCCCGCAAATGAACAGCGATAGCTCGAGCAATCTTGTTGATCTCATCATCATTACCACTTGTCGATCCCCCAGCATTAGGGTCACGTCGAGGCATTCTACGAATAGAAGCCACAAGCGGGTCAGTAATGAGGAAGGATACAATTGAATTTTCATGATAAGGTCAGTAATATATCCATACTACTAGTATTATCATTCAATTGTCATATGATCCAGTACACGTATAAGTTATCAAATTATTTGCATACTTATCATGTGAATATGTACGATGTCTCATGATCTCACCACCAAATCTACACACTGACACTTTCCCGATATACCGAAAATAGCTTATATATAGGACTCACTCTCGCTGCCCACCACCGTTTCGATATACCACGATCATGCCCTTGCTAGCATTTGGCAACACGTTTGTACTGATTTCCAAGTGTGTTCCATTGATTAAGAATCTCATGATCTTTGATCAACTTGAACTATGATTGATTCCATGATTGAACTATGATTATGTTATGCGTGCACCTACTAACAGTTGTTAACATGTAGAACTAAATCATACGTGTGCTCTACATTTTTCTTGTTAACTATGTTAGTAAGTACTAATGATGTAATCACTTAAGAATTTCACTTAAGGTTTACATTTAAAGAATGTTCACAACTTGATTGATTCACCATAATGTTTGGTTCATCCAAGTTTGAATTGCACTATGATTTGATTCACCAATGATTGTTTCCCAAATGTTTGTATTTCATGTGTTTGACTAACGTTCAATGATTCCAGTTGATCCCGAATCCTTACTCCAAATACAAACGGCGGATTCCCCCTAACATACTGAAATAAGCTTATATATAGGGTAAGCTCTCACCGACCCACCACTTACCTCAGCACATCAGCGTTAATCCGCCGTTGGCATTTGGAGCTAAGATTCCAACTCTTGATTGATTGTTTCATGTTTTCTCTTGTTCTGTGACTATGATGATGATTATGTAAACCATGGTTCTTAATTTACTTAGAAATTAAAACATTAGGTTTCTGTATATGTGTCCTAGGTTAATTTAACCTAGGTTCCCAATACTTACCGTATTGAGTATAATGATCTCCTGTGAGAACTTCAACTAAAGAATACTGTTACACAGATTCTAAGTTATAAAGTTCCTATGATAATGAACACCTGATAATGATAACATGACAAGGATTTCAATTCAAGACTCTAAACTAATAGATCTTGCCCTTTGAATTCCTATAATAAACATGACAAGGATTTCAAATCAAGATTCTAAGTTAATAGATCTTGACCTTTGAATTCCTATAGTGAATATGACAAGGACTTTAGATCAAAGATATAAATCTTTGCCTCTAAATCCTATAATGAATATGACAAGGACTTTAGATCAAAGATACAAATCTTTGCCTCTAAATCCTATAATGAATATGACAAGGACTTTAGATCAAAGATACAAATCTTTGCCTCTAAATCCTATAATGATCTCTGTGTGAGAATTTCAGATCAAGGATACCAAGAACATAGATCCTTGCCTCTGAAATCCTTAAATGCATATGTGTGAGAATTTAATTAGGGTTTCTAAAATTATAGAAGTCCGATTCAAATTCTTTGACGCGATATCTAATCTTAGTAAAATGTCCCTAAGATCTTTCAAGCTTGATGTAGACTTAATGCTCACTTAAGTTACTTGGCTCCTAAGTTCCTCAAGCCTATAGCACTTAATCCTATTGGGTAGCTTAGGTTATAGTCTAGGTCATTAAACATTGGGTTTTTCCTAGTTCTCTACAACCTTGGCTCTGATACCAACCTGTCACACCCCTGCGCCGCGTGCGGAATCCACGGCGCAGTGACGTATGAACAGTTGAATCATGCACAAGTATTGAATAAGAACAACCACAACGGATTACTATGTTTCATAATGTTAAGACAATTGTTTAGTTACAGACAGCTATCTACCAAAAGAAAGACAACTACAGACCCAAAATATAGTTACAAAATAAGACTTCAAACAAGACAATTAAACAATCAGGATTTAGTGTGTTTCTAATCCATCCTAGCATGTTTCTTCATCTTGTTCTATCTTAGAATGGTCTCCTTAGTTGTCCCTGAGAATGTCTTAAACCTGATTACCTGAAACACATGAAAAGTAACTGTCAACTACAGACGTAGTTGGTGAGAACAATAGGTTTAACATTTGGTAACCATGAATATATGATATAAGGCATAGGTAAGTTAAAGCAACATAAGATTCACACGGATGAGCTGCAACCCAAACTAACATCAAGTAAGAAAATGAGTGTAAACAGTCCAATCACTGTTCGCACGAAAGCCAACATATAATATCAAGTCCCAAACCACGTTTGGAGTTAGATTATGTATAGCAATTTTGAAAACCATAATGACACCAGACCTGCAGTTAGCTTTTAAAACAAATTTAAAAGCTAACTCCATCCTGGATAAGAACCAATGTGTCCGCTTTCCCTTGTTGTGATCACCCAGTACTAACGCTAATGAATATGATACTTGATGCTTTTACAAGTTTGTTTACAACAATAGACACCATGTTTCTGAACCTTACTTTAACCAAATGTGTTAATGCCTTATTTGATAACAAGAATTGAAAACCTAGATTTAATTCCACGAATTAAATCCTTTGTTTTGAATACCATGAAATGAATCTGTTGATTTGAATACCATGAAATGAACCACTTGATTTGAATACCATGAAATAGTGACCTTGTGTAACAACAAGGTTTATAACAAAAGAGTTTATAAAATCATTTATTTAAAAGTGTTTATCCTTCATAAATACATTTGAGTAAATCTGTTACAAAACAGTTCAAAGATCCTTTATAAAACCTTTTTAGTGAAAAGAGTTTAATAGTTGATAATTCCTTCAAAACAGTTGACAATTTCCTTTAAAACAGTTGATGAATCCCTTGGATTCGTAACATAACCTGAAATGTTTATAAGAATACACACATCCTGTGTAATGAAATATGATTGTAAGTAGCGGGTTTGATCCGTGTTCCACCCCAAAACAGTTATAAAACAGTAAAAGAGGGGCTAAATTTCTCACCTGTCTGCAGTAGACTCTGAACTAAAACAGATAGCAAGTAGCAAACAGGACTTCTAATTGATTCCTATAACATTGTAATCATACATAAGATATAGGATTTATAGTTGTATAGACTTTGATTCATTGATTGACTTATGCCCTCTTGAGATTGATTATCAGATGATAACTTGTTCTCATGATTATGATTGTTGTGAAAACTTGAAAGTTATGATTTGAATCACTTGATTGATCATGGGTCCAAGAAACGAATATGAAATGTTCCTTTGTGCATAAATCTTATGCATAAAATGATAATTGTTTGAGAATTTGTTAACCATTGATTACTATGATTTATGAAAAGATGTTCCAATTGTTTAAGTTCTTGAGATTGTGACTTGATCCCATGATTAGGTTAAGTTGCAAATTAAACCCACTCGGATCAAATTACACTTACTTTGAATTGTGGCCATCAATGGGCCTTAAGCCTATAGAATCATAGTGGGCTTAATCAAAGGCCCTGGGCCATTTAAAATGATAATGAGCTAATTGAATGTGGTGTTGGGCCAATTGAATGTGGTGTTGGCCCAACAACTTGTATATAGGCCTCATAACGCGCCCAAACTAATATCGAGCTAATTAAGATCATAATGAGTCGTATGGGCTTGGATTGGGCTAAGAAATGTTTAGGTAGGCCATGTAAGGTTCCAAAGAAACATTGGGCCAATTAAATATCTTAATGGGCCAAGCTATCTCAATTGTGCTTGATTTAAACCTATGGGCCAAGTTGTAAATGGAATTGGGCCTTGTAGCATTGAGTTGAGTCGAATGGGTTTAGAGCTGCCACTTGGGCAGCGAACCTTTCATGTTAATGGCCTAAGGTTCGGCCAACAACCATAATAAGGTTCGGCCTCTAGTGATAATACACAGGTTCGGCCATAGGTTCGACAATTAGGGTTCGCGAGTCAAGCATGAGGGTTCGGCAATAGTTCATCCACATTAAGGTTCGTCTGGGTTAGCTTTTGCATGGAGGCTCGCAGCAACAAGGAGGGTTTGTAGCTCGGTTGATGGTTCGGCTGCTAAAGCTGAAGGTCCAAAGGTTCGTTACCCAGAATGGGTTCGGCCACCACCCTAGGGTTTGCTACGGTTCGCGACTGATCCAAAAGGTTCGTGACATCATAATGGTTAGTTGAATGCATGCTGGCTTGGTGCAAGCTCGTGAGGACCTTCTGGGTTCGGCTGGTAACCCACGAACCAGAAAGGGTTCGCTGGGATTCGCTATGTTCACGAGGGTTCGGCCAGGAAACCCTAAAGGGTTCGTTCTCCTGGTTCCCCACCGAACCTGTTCATCTGCACCATCACCATCGCATTCGATCTGTTCCAGGTCTTCATCTAAACTGATCTAACATCACAGAAGGTTTCTACACATGCGAGGCTCGAAGAATAATGCCATAGAATCGGTTGTGTGTGTTTAGCAACTCACGAACAAAAACCCACTTTTTCAACTCATTCTTTCGATCATACCTTGTTGTTGGCCGGATAATTCTTCAGATCCCTTGTACTTTCGTGTAGAGAACGTTAAGAGCTTCGCGTGGACACCAAAAATGACAAAATCCGTTGAGAAATAAGCGAGTTACGAACATTTAAAGTGAGTTTTTCTAGAGAGAGAGAGAGAGTAGACGAAAATTCTAGTGAGAGAAGTGGTTGGTGATGAATTAAATGAGAAAATGGTCTTGATCAAGGCTTTTATAGCCCGTGAGGTATTCGGGTCCGTTTCGGTCGCTCGATTCGCGTTTCCGAAACGTAACGCGTATTTTACGCGACTTAAATTAAAAGACTTGTTAAACTCAAATAAATGATGAGTTTCAAAATTGTAAAAATATAAAATAATTAATTTAATTATTTTTACTCTTCGTGTGTTGCCAGATCGTTAAACATTCACAATTACGTGTATACCCGCAATCGCGTACGTTTTTCGATCGTATTAATTATTTAAAGTCGTTTAATCATAATTATAAGTTCAACATTCGTATCATTATGGATCGTCACCCATAACTATACTCAGTCTCGCTTACGTATTACGATTCTTGTTGAATTAATTGTCATAATATTCGTCTTAACACTACGCACCAACACTATCATGTTACACCGAACGCAGTATATATATAGGGCTCACTCTCGCTGCCCACCACTGTTTCGATATAACACAATACTGTTCTTGCCTAGTGAACTCGACTGTAAATAAATAATACATACTTGTTACATAATAAAGATTCTAACACACAAGCACATAATGAACATATGATTCACATTGACTGACTGAACATGGACACACACTGTTCTAACACTGTTTACGACTATCATGACTAAATCTACAAATGTTACAGGCCCAGAGGGTTCTCGGCCCAGTAGGGCTGTTCTAGCCCAATACGATCGGCCCAAACCTATAACACTCGGCCCATGGGTTTAACCGGCCCTCTTAGCTATAATTTGGCACAGTTAGTTAGCAAACGCTTGTCTCGATCCATATATATTAATTGGGTTAAATCCATTCGGTCCAATCAATTCTCAACTCATAAAAGGATTTATACTCAACTAATAAATCATTGGAAATAATTGATGAATGACTACGTGTGAGATTTTATTACAAAGGTGATGACCTAGTGTGTTAAAACAATTGATGACAATCAAATAATTTAATTATTACGGAAATCAAGTTAAAGGCAAAGGGATAATAAATCTTACTTCAATGGGAATTGGACCGAATGAGGATCGAGACCAAGAGGTGATAACAAAGTTAGGGATAACACATACACGCGCACAAAACCTTACAACTTATACTTATAAGTTACAAAAACATGAAATCAATACAGGATCGTGAACATACAACAAGTGCAATCAAGAGCGCGTGCATTCTAATTTAAGCTAAGTCAACCACTACAACCACAAGATGAGTTCATATGCCCTTTTTCTTTAATCTTAGCTGACTTTAAACTCTCGGGGCTTAGAAACATGCTTACTTTTATTTATTTAAAAGTTTTGCTTAACATATAGTTTATACTTTGATTTAGATAATATTTAATTGCTTATTATCGCTTATCATTGAGTGCATGTTTGTGTGATCATGAGATGATGGGGAAAAACTAAGATGAATATGACAAGATAATTTCATAATTCATCAATAAACTAGGATAACATATTTGTCAGATTATATCTCACAACACTTAGTTATTCTTACATGAACAAGCATTGGGATAATCACTGAAAAACAGAAGAATGTTACAAAGATAATGTATATCTTTAAATAACATTTAATACAAGAGTTAATTAAGTGTAATAGGACAAGTTCTTATAACACATATCTTTACAACTCAACACGTATTACAGGATAACATGGAAAAAGAATCATCCACCACCTGAGTCGACTAAGTGTAATAAGACTAGTTCTTATCACAGCTTAGTGACAACATGGTGATTATATGGAATAACAAGGAATGATAATCATGATAATATGACCTCATGATAACAACATCATTCACATAATAATTAACATAATGTAATAAGACAAGTTCTTATTCAAGTTGTTAATAACAATGAGAACATATAACATTGAGAAACATTACATTGATGAACAAATTACAATTAATTACTATTGAGGTGTTGTATTATGTCATTTCAATCATGTGCCAATGTGAAATTGATCATGTAAGCCCCTTATAATCGCTGACCATTTAGTTTGACGTGACTAAACCGACGATAGCATAGTGGTACCATAGGTTTGACAAACCTCCGGCGGGTTGGTTGGTATGTTATTCGTAATTTCAATTGGTCGGTAACGTACGATCGGTAACAAAGAGACTTTAAGTTAGGTTCTGGGAAAGCGTCACATGGTGATATTAATCTGCAGGAATATTGTAATTAATCCAGCAGAATCCTATTGACTAGTAGGTTGAGAAATTGATCTTCTCTCATGTTTCACTACTAGTAGTAGCTTTCGTTGAGGTCTATGTGAATACAAGGTGGTAGAGGTAAATTGGGGTGCATTGTGATCTGATTATGTGAGGATAACAATGGACTCCCATTTATGCTCTGTGCGCTTCAAGTTGAGAACAAATAACAAACGGTTAACTAACACTCTTAATATTTAAAAGTGAATAACATTTAGCCCCACAAGCAATGGAATAATACAAGAATCAGATTTGATAAATCTAATACCCTTAAAACATAAAAGAGTTATCAATACTTCGGTTTGATAATTAAACTCTTATTATTATATTATTCCACACATGATTTGACAGGTGATTAACATATGAGATAAACAGGTGAAATGGGAATGGATATCTATAGTTGTATTGCAAGTAGTGTGGAGTTCTAGTAGTTATGTGGTGGGATGTTGGCTGGGGCTTGGTTCCCCTACATATGTCCTATATATAACATAAGCAGTAGGACGAGATATTACTTGTAAATATAACTATAGAGAGGCCATTGGGTGAATGGGTGATCAAATATCATACAAGTAACAGTAATAACATTGTGATTGTGCATGTGAACAAATCCAGGTTTTCAATTATCAAATTTATGAACTCACCAACCTAGTGTTGACTTTGTTTAAATGCATGTTTTTCTCAGGTGACGAACAGGTGTAGTCACTCATAAGCAAAGGCTAAGCTAGTGGACTTTTAGAAGACTTAGCTTCATTTAGTGTTGCATACTTTTGATATGACTAAACAGTGAATAATATTTTGGTATATCTTGTACAGATACAAGATATAAACTCATAGATTCTTTTGGATAGATTTACTTGATTAAATTATGAACGATACATTGTAATTTAATCTTGTAATTCTATATCATTGTGTGTTAGCATTTTTCATTTTATTTATCATGTGCTATGTAAACAATCTGAACAATTTGATTATCACAACGATATTGCGCCCAGAGAACTTTCCGCCCGACGGGAAAGTCGATCCAGCCCGCCGGCTGGGGGTGTGACAATACTTATGATTATAATGGTTTAAACCATTTTATTGTAACAATGTATGTGATTATCTTGATCAATCTTTAAAATGCAAGGTTAGATCCAAGTGTTTAAAACTAATCACAATCATTAAGATAATCATTGGAATAACTATCTGATGTTTATGATAACAGTCAGATTAGTACATTGAACATGGTTATTAAACCTATTCCAATGTCACATTATGATGTTTCATGATATTTGGATAATCAATAACAAGGATTGATCATTCCTAAGCCATAAATCCATCTAGAAGCTGTTTCGGTAATATAATCAACAACAGTACCTATTTGGTTAATCTGAGAATATTCTGATTAATCGAATGTGTCATCAAATTTGTATTAGGAACGTGAATCTATATAGGATCCTACATTATTATACATTGAATGATATGACATTAAATCAACTAATTAAGCATATGATATTGGGTTGATGACTTTCAATCCAATGTCTTTGGCATTGGACGTTCAGAAAGATCTAATCAGTAAGCTAAAACATAAATAACTTATTAATGTAAAATAATGCAGAATTTAGCTATTATCACAAGTCTGCGAGTGATTTTACAATCTTTGAGACTTCAGGTGAGTTTCGTACAACCCCTTTTTCTTTTTAATATTTTACAAACATCGGAGTACTACTGTGGAACTTTTCTCAAAAATATGATATGTATCACTGTTATTTGTGTGATTTCATGTGAACTTGCGGATTTCATGGGATTTTTGCCTGTAGATCAGAACACTGTCATAGTATCTAAAAGTCCTCACTCCTCGAAACTGTATCTAGTGAACCCATGTGGGGCCGAACAGAAGACAATGATAGTACTATCGGCTGACAACCCATTTTCTAGGAGCTTGCAACTCCCCTAGTTGTGAAAGTTTGTTACATGTTTCCAGATCCTCTTAATGTTGTGATAGACATTAAGATAATGAGGCATAAAGATGTTACTGACGGGTAGTATCCTCATAGAACCGAACGGAGTAGTCCGAAAGAAACTAGATACGGGTCCCATGGTTATCTTGAACTATATATATCAAAAACTTGTATATCATATCATATTGTTTGACTTGAACATTACGAACTCACCAGCTTTGTGCTGACCTTTCCGAACTCAAAACTTTTGCAGGTAGAAAGTGACTACTGGCAAGGATGCACGTTTAAACATTTTTTTTTTAAATAATTTAGTTTGTGTAATAAGTTATAGTTGTGATTACAAAATACTTGTAATGTATTCTCTTTAAGTTAATCTGTGTGTTGTGATTCCGGATCAAGTAAGTCACACCTCACCTCTGAGACATCACCACTATGCATCCGCGACCTTCTCAGTGTGACGAATGACATCATCAACAGGTTACGAGAGGTGGGGGTGTGACAGGGTGGTATCAGAGCCACAAGTTATAGAAACTTAGGTGGACTTAAAGACCTAGACTATAACCATAGGCTCGTATAGTGACACTGAGAGCACCGAACATAACAAACGAACAAAACTTGTTTTGAATTGAGCCAGAATAATCAGGTGGTACGAATTCCAGTTATGAGTGGCCAGCATAACTCAAAATTCGCAACACGTGTGCATTCTAGTAAATTTCGATGCAAGCAAAACAATAATAACTATAAGGACAAATAGTTGCTTTAAGATAGGAAGAGATATCATGTCATGGTTGTGTTGAATATTATTATTCAATATTCATTTCATGATACTGATATGTAAATTTTGTTTGTACAGCGATGGCAAACCCACCCGAGCGCTACATTTATCAGAGATTTCCATACGTGATACTCGATGCACACCGAGTTCTAGCTCGAGTTCGAATTCCGACCCTTCGGAAAAATAGTTGGCTACTTCATAGGATGTACCACAGATACCAACTACACCACCACCATTAGTACCATCTGCTTCACCCATACATCCTCAAGCACTAGGTGAGGATGCTTTTGCAGGTAGGAGGCAGAGTTCATCGCCTCAGAGGGTTCCCGTGTAGGACGGACTTAAACGCATGCAGGGTCAAGCCCAAAAGATGGTACCGAGGGACGAGCCTGGTACCATACATGAGATGGGAGAATCCGCTCACCAGGCGGAGCTACGGGCTTAGCTGCAGCAGGTTACCCTGGATTTACAAGGGACGCGACAGGAGCAGCGGCAGTCCCGTACTACATTAGAGGACACCCGTATGACTGTACTATAGATCCTTACATCTCACCTGACTCTTATGGAGCAGGTTAATGCTCTAGATACAAATACCCGAGCATGGAGAGTTGCCGTTGAGGATACGTTGAGGAGGACTTGGGAGCAGATAGTGATCGATGCGTTTTGGCCGCATGTGGCAGTGTTGAGAGAGAGATTGGTGTGTATGAGAGATATGGTCATGGGGATATTTGGGATGATGAGCCTAGAGGCTAGGCTATTATGCTTGGCTATATACTGGCCACTATAGTTATTACCATGGCTTGCTTAGCGTATTTCATGCAGTATGTGTGATCTAGGAGTTGATATCTTAGGATCTCATTGTACATATCATGTGACATAGGTGGATAGGTTGGTAGTGGAAGCAGGATATTTCGATGTGAGATAGATCTCGTGTGGTTTGGATGGTGTTAAAAAGGGTTATGTTATGACTTTTGTTTTATCAAACCATTCTGATTGTACAAAACTAGTATGGTAATAATGACATGTTTTCTTTATGTATATCTGTTGTGTTGTGTGTGAATTGTGCATTAATATCAAACTTGCATGAGAAGTAACTAGATAACGTAAAATACTATGTGAGAGCATATCAATTGCATGTATGGCAAACTTATAAAATACTGTGTGAGAACATATCAATTGCCTGTACGGCAATGTATCAAAATATTGTGTGAGAACATATCAATTGCCTATATGGAAACATATCTAAAATACTATGTGAGAACATATCAATTGCTTGTATGGCTATGTATCAAAATACTGTGTGAGAATATATCAGTTGCCTGTATGGCAATGTATCAAAATACTGTGTGAGAACATATCAATTGCCTATATGGCCACATATCAAAATACTGTGTGAGAACATTTCAATTGCCTGTATGGCAACGTATCAAAATACTATGTGATAACATATCAATAGCCTGTATAATAATATATCAAAAAATGTGTAATAACATATATAAATATATATATCACAATGACGTGTGTTGTGTGATACTACAACTTGTTTTTGAGATAATAGGACTAAGTATAACTACAAACATCTGTGCGATTATTGTGTGCTGAGAACATATCTGGATTTTATCAATATAGTTATACTACGCTTTTTATGAACACACTGTACACAATGCTACCGGTGGCCAAGCAGAAACTCATCATACCACCGGTACAACAACAACAAAAACAACTGTCCCTGATCCACCTCATCAAGGATGTACTTATAAGTACATTGCTTCTTGCAACCCTCCTACTTTCACAGGTAAAAAAGGAGCGGCTGGACTTTTAAAGTGGATTGAGGAAATGGAAACTAAGCTCAAAATTAGCCAATATTTGGCGGAGCATAAGGTGTCTTATGCTGCTTGTTCTTTGAAAGAATCAACTTTAACCTGGTGGAATACCCAGGCAAAAACTTTGGGCTCAGTTATAGTTGACGTGATGGGCTGGAATGAATTTAAAAATTCTAGTTATGTCAGAGTACTGCCCAATCACTAAAATTCAAATGTTCTAGGAGCAATTCTGGAATCACTCGATGATCGGTGCTGATTGCTTAGCTTATACCGATCGTTTTCATGAACTCACTTGCTTACTTCCCAATATGTTTCCTACGAAAGGAATCAATTATGATGAAGTTTTTGCTCCAGTTGCAAGAATTGAGGCTATCAGAATATTCTTGGCTTTTGAAGCTTCTAAAAACTTCAAGGTATTTCAAATAGATGTCAAAAGTGCCTTCCTTTATGGGAAAATTGAAGAGGAAGTATATGTTTGTCAACCACCCGGTTTTGAGGATCCTAAGTTTCCTAATCATGTATGTAAGCTTGATAAAGCTCTATATGGGTTGCATCAAGCTCCCAGAAAATGGTATAAAACTTTATCCTCATTTCTTCTATCAAACAACTTCAAGAGATGAACCATTGACAAGACTCTTTTCTTTAAGAAATCCAATCACCAAACTATGCTTGTTCAGATTTATGTTGATGACATTATTTTTGATTCCACCAATGAATCTCTCTGCAAGAATTTTGAAGCATTGATGAAGTCCAAATTTGAAATGAGTTCAATGGGAGAGTTTAATTTCTTTCTTGGACTACAGGTGAAGCAAACTCCTACAGGGATATTCATTAATCAATCAAAATATGTCAAGAATATTCTTGAAAGGTTCAACTTCACTGATAAGCTCTAGGCACCCTTATGTCCAAAACAACATCCTTAGGACCAGATCTTGAGGGGGAGGATGTTGATCAACACCAATACAGAGCTATGATTGGCTCTTTGATGTATCTCACAGCTAGCAAGCTTGATATCATGTTTGCAACTTGCTTTCGTGCAAGATTTCAGGCAAATCCTAAAAGCTCTCACATGCTTGCTGTGAAAGGAATCTTCAAATACATCAAAGAAGCTTCAAGTCTAGGTTTATGGTATCCTAGGAATGAAGATTTTCAATTTATGGCATTCACTGAAAGTGATTATGGAGGTTGCAATATCAGCAAGAAATCCACCTCTGGAGGTTGTCAATTTCTCGGGTCCATAATAGTTTCATGGCATTGTAAGAAGCAAACATGTGTGTCTACTTCCACTGCAGAAGCCGAATATATTGCTGCATCTAGCTGTTGTGCTCAAGTAATCTGGATCCAAAATCAAATGAATGATTATGGAGTAGAACTAATCAATACTCCTATTAAGATAAACAACTCCAGTACCATCTCCATCACCAAAAATCCTGTCAAGCATTCCAAGACAAAGCACGTTGACATCAGATATCATTTCTTCAGAGATTGTGCAGAAAAGAAGTTAATTCATCTAGTCAAAGTTGATACCGAACTTAATCTTGCTGATCTCTTCGGCAAGGCACTTTATGAAGGAAGAGTCAGGTATTTAATAACTGCTATAGATATGATCAACTTTGAATAAGTTGAATTGTTATTTAGGTGTACATAAGTCCTCAGAAGATAAATTTAAATTTTCTTTCTATGTGATGGTTCATCATTAGAAGAAAATTTAAATCTTCAGAAGTCTTATCTATACCACAAGTCGGAAAAGATCACACTTCTGAAGAAATCTATTCTTTTGTAAGTATTTCTCTTCCGATATAATTCTTTGCTTCCGAAAGCATCATCTTCTGATTACTTGGTTCATTTTCTTTTACTTTCCACCAGAAGAACTTGCCTTCCGAAGCATACACTTCTCTGTTCCATATATTCTGACCCTAAAAGAAGAAAACTCTTCTGATACTATACATCAAATCCTTCATAATTATTTATCGGAGGCATCTTTCTTTTAAATAAATACTTTAGGCCTGCATTAATCGATCTTCTTCTGAATTTCATTATGCAACACAACCGTCTCAGAAGACCTTTTCATCTTCTGACACTTCGAATCTCAAAATTTAATGTGTCTCTATATTAAATGTTGACATCCGAATGTATAAAAGGTCTCCTGCCCATTCAAATTCTCATTCCTTTCTTCTTCAAATCGTCGGTTTTCTCTAATTAAATCATGTCAATCTTCCAATGGCTCTCCTTGCTTTCAAACCTGCACACAATCTCGTCACAGAATTGTCTGCAGATTATGACGCTGATTTTGCTCCGATCATCTCATTTCTCAGACGGAGCAGGTATTTTACGACACTTATTTTTAACCCCGTGGTGTATGAATCTCATCACCAACAGTTTTGGGGTTCCTGTTCCATTGTTGATTCTCCAAATCGTAGATCTCTCTTGGCTTGCATTGACTCTAATCCAATTTATATTTATGTGGAAACAATCTATCGGCATCTTAACCTCAACGATGTAGTGGGAAGTGTTCTTTCACAAGGGATGAGGTAGCAATGATCTTCCGCTCGATGGGGAACGAAGGTCCTTTTCCTTCAACTGCTTATTTGAAGGGTATATTGTTCTATAATTACAAGTACCTCCTACATGTCTTTTTGCACTGTCTTTTAAACAAAATTGCTATTTGGGATCAAATCCCCTCTGATTTGGCTTTGGTTATTCATCGTTTGGTCTCCAATCAACTGTTCAACTTTTCATCTTTTATTTTCAATAACTTGGTGGACAATCTGTCGTCCCCAAATAAATTTTGTATGTATACCAGGTTTTTGCAACATATTTTTAATAGTGAGTTACTCTCTTTGCTTTCACTGTCTGGGAACATTTACAAGATACCCTTGGTTACTGCCAAGATTTTTGTGCAATTAAAGAAGAAAAGCGCTCAGTTCTTTGGAACTTTCACTCCTCTTCTTCCTTCCATGGAGCCACCTGCTCCTCAAGGTGACAGCTCTGTCAAACCAACAGATGTTGAACCCACACCTTCTCTCCAACCTCTCATCCAATCAAAGTCGCCTGCAAACACAAAAGAACCCCTGAACAACTGTCTACAGGTTTTTAGGATCCTTCTTTCGAAAACACAAAGAAAAAGGTAAAAAGAACTAGTAGGGGCCCAGTTCTGCCCAAGGTGCAAACCACACCTGTCATTTCCCCACTGGATCTTCCTCTGGATCCGGTGGCTGCCCCTCACCCATCCAAAGTCCCTCAGTGTATGTCACCATACGTACCAGAGTATATCCAAAGGGATACCACATTAAAGGAGCCTGCTTCTTCATAAGTAGCTCCTCTAGAACAAGGACTGTCTCACAGGTCCATAGGTCTCTCAACCCCATCAAAGGCCCCCGCTCATTCAAATACCCAAGCTCCGGGTACCTCCTCGGCTACTCTGTACGACCCACTCTCTCCTACTTCCCAAAATTTACTGAGAGTGGTGACAGAGTTACAAGAGGGGTTCCCCGACCAGAGCTACAACAACATAGGTTAACCCCATTAGTCTCGAACAGGTCTATACAGTGGAGGCTGCCACTACTAATGAACCATTTCTGCTTCATTAGGACAGTGGTACAGGCAATAGGACAAATTCACATTCAGCCAGGTAACCAATCTGGAAGCTGAGGTCACTACTTCAAGGTTGCGGGTCCAAGAAAAAGATGATACCATCGTGGATCTTCAGCGCCAACCATCCATTGTTTGCACACCCTTCTGGTCCGGACCCTAAAACCCTTCCTTCCCCTAATGCTTCCAAAAAGGGGGAGAAGAAACACTCTAAGGGTTCAGGCACTCCAGCTAAAGAAGAGAAGGAGAAGTCTCAGGAACCCACTCCATTCATGTCTAAATTAGATATTGAATGGAAGAGTTCCTGGAAACTTACTTTCACTTCAGTTCAGCATCCTCCTCCTCTTCTGAAGCTGCAGAGGCATTCATGGAGATGACACATCAAATATTTCCTATCTCCATGGAGCCTAGGTCTCCTGTTGAGACCCACAAGTCTCCTGCTGAGACTGAAGCAACTGCTGATGTTGCTTCTGTTGAGACTGAAGTAACTGCTGATGTTGTTGCTGCTGAACACCTTTCCTCAAATTTTGTGTTCACTGAAGAGACTACTAAAGAAACTTCCAAGTTGGTTGGTTAACTGGATGAAGTAGTGAATGCTAAGGTTAACTATGAAGCTGCAACCGCTTCCGAAGGCCCAGTCATTTTTAAGGTTTCTTAATCATAAGAACAACAGGCTGATGAATCCATAAGCGAGGCAACATTATCTGTCTCCTCTGGGAAAACATCATGGATAAAGGGAAAAGAAAACTAACCCTAGAGGAGGAAGCTGCTCAAGAGGAGAGGATGCCATCAAATAAGAAAGGCCGACCAGACACCTTCCTGGAAGCAGAGATTTTAAGACTCTCTGCCATTCTCTAAGATAAGGGATATGACATTGATGAGGTATTACTCTGCTCGGTGCCTACAATGGCTGCTTAACTAGATAGGGTGCAGAAACTTGAACAGGCTGCTGCTGCATCCAAAGCTGCGGAAGTTCTCTCCAAGAAATAGAAGGAGACTGCCTACCGATAGAAGATGAAGAAATTCTGGATGAATTATGGATTCTCTCCATAGTAGCTCAGTCCAATGAAGAACTCTACCATGGACATGCATATGAGAGATATTAAAAAGAACATATCCATGGTAGAGCTGCCTTCCTTAGACCAGATCCATGCTCAAAATGAGGCTCTAAATCTAGGCTTTGAGGGAAAATCAATCTTTGAAAAACCCCTCTCTGATGTAGCACTTAGAGAAGGATTGAAGGTAATGTGTGAAGCTGCAACAAATGCTTTCTTCCAACGCAGGAGCCTCCCTCTCCTCCATCAGTCCCTCTTATGACAACATGCCTATAGCTACAGTGATCAAAATAAACAAAGGTGCTACAAAGAAAACATCCAGATCTTCTGATCCTGAGATATCTACAAGGGAGGATGAGAGGAGAACTGAAGAAACAGATGCCAATGTAGCATCCGAGGAAGCCACAAGGGAAGAGGGAGCAGTTGAGGAACAAGAAGCTAGAGATCAAAGGAGCTTAGTCATATATGCAGGTCAAACAAAGTCCAAAAGAAGAAGAATAATGGCTAGAAGGAGAAAGAAGCCTGCAAGCTCTTCTAACTCTAAGCCCGAGCCTGTGAGAGCACCAGAGCCTATCAGATCATCTATTCCAATAGTTGAGTGGAGTTTCAATCCCAGAAAAAATTTGTTCACTCTCAGACAAGTAGGAGGAGGCAAAATGGTGAAAAACATAAATGAGCTCATAGTTGTTTAGGATCTCATTGTCTTTGATTTAGACAGGATCCCTCTACACAACCCTGACAATGGTTTTGATGGCAGGATTGCCATAAAATGGGTCAAGGAAAGGGTACAAATTCTCAGAGGAGAACGATGAAGTTTTGGAAGCATCAGCCTAAGGGAGACTGTAAGAACATAAACGCTGATGCTCTTTAAATCTTCTAAGTCCTTGACACCACACAAGAAGTCCATACAAGCCTCGGAAGAACAGAGTTATCTTTCGGAAGAACCTAGTCTTCGAAAGAAGCTTGAGATCTTCAAAAGACTAAGTACCCTCGGAAGATAATCTTGTTCTTCATAATAGCTCAACAGAAATAAGGGCTTCCGAATACACAGGCTTTCGAATACAAAAGCTTCAGAAGACTTTAGTCTGACAAGATCCAAGACCTTTATGTAAATATTTAGAGACACTTTCTATCATCAAGATCAACTCAGAAGACATTCCAATGATAGTCAGCAACAAGAAAGATTTGTCAGACCTACATAGATATAATACATTAAATGCCATTTGTTGTTTAGGCATTTATTGTAAAAGTCAATGAAGATATTTGTTTTGATTGTAACTAATACAACTTGGCCTGTAAAACTTTAACAGTATACTAGTTTTAGCATTAGTTTGTTTCTATTATCTTGTACAGTCTTGTATTCCTACAAGAATACAGTTGTAGCTTTTAGTATAAATATGTCAACTTGTAAATTGAGCACGACACGAGTGTGTGAATGAGCTTAGAGTCTTTTTTACTTTGCATTTGAATGAAATATACTTTAACCTTGAAATCAACTTTATTTGGGTATTATATTTTGTTTTACAAATGTGAGTGACTTGAGTTGATAGAATCTTCCGCGTCTATCAAGCTCAGTAGAAGATTACTTGTGAAAGTGTTGTGTTGATTACATAAACCGATCCAACACATATATATAGGGGCCGATTAATGTACAAAAGGGATAAACGGTACTAAGCATATGAAGGACTATAATGCGACATGGGTCGTCTAGGAAAGGGTATAATCGTCAGACAAAATCAAATACCATATTATACAAAATCACAGACCGTGGTACTGGATAATCATGGACCAAGTGTAAAATCATGTTATATGATATTACAGACCGTCATTTGACACCCATAATCAAGGAATTACCTAGATAAATCACGGACCAATAATCATGGACCGTAATTTAACACTCATAATCAAAGACAAACTGTATAAATCACACACTAGTAATCACAGACTGTAATTTAACACTCAGACAAAATGTATAACTCACGGATCGTAATTTAACACTCATAATCACAGACCGTGTTATAT
Source organism: Mikania micrantha (assembly GCA_009363875.1). Taxonomy (NCBI): domain Eukaryota; kingdom Viridiplantae; phylum Streptophyta; class Magnoliopsida; order Asterales; family Asteraceae; genus Mikania; species Mikania micrantha. The sequence goes on from CM018681.1 coordinate 63,082,410, forward strand.
AAAAATCACGGATCGTCATTTTAAATGCATAATCAATAACTAACTGCATAATTACAGACTAATAATCACTGACTAAACTTAAAACTCACTGACCACATAGAAAAATCGAAAAAAAAAAACTATAACAATGTCATGCTCAAATTAAAGACAACAAAATTCTCAATTTTCTGGTGTAATTTTCTTTTTAAAATAATTAAGTATTTAAAAGTTATTCGATTTTAAAAAAAAATAGTGGAACTTGATTTACTCATAAAAAGTCAAGTAGAGTAGATTATTCCTTTTTGCCCATTCAGCTTTAATTCAAGAAAGTTTTTAGAGGGGAGTGAAGACCATAAGATCTTAACCATAGATTAATTTGATCAAGGCCTCAAAATCATTCTCATCCTTCTCACCAAAAAACTCCTTTGTATTGGAACCGTCTCCTATATATATATACATATATATATATATGTATATATGTACATATATAGGGAAGTGTTCAAATAATAACCCACTCTTAAAGAAATAACCCAGATAACTTTGCCAAAATGAAGCCAAATCTTGGATTTTTTTAACATCATTGTAACATATTTAGAACTCTATGTTTTTTATGAGTTTGTCAAAATTTATCACCGTTTAAGAGATATCATCGTTGTAAGTTTTTTATTTACAGCACTGTAACTGTTTTAGGCCTAAAACTTACAACGATGTAAACTGTCAAACGGTGATGAATTTTTGCAAACTCATAAAAGAACATAGTGTTCTAAATGTGCTACAATAATATTAAAAAAAATCCAAGATTTGGCTTCATCCTGGCAATGTTATTTGGGTTATTGCTTTAAGAGTGGGTTATAATTTGATCACAATCCTATATACATATATATATATGTCACCAATGAATTGTCAAAATATTATTTAATTAAGCTTGTGAAATGATGACGGAGGTAGGATAATTATGGACGGGATAATTTATTGTCACACCCCGAGCCAGCGGAAACGGATCGAATTTCCCGTCGGGTGGAAGGTTCTCGGGGCGCGATATCGTTTGATAATCGAAATGATCAGATTGTTTACGTAGCACATGAGATATAAATGAGAAATGCTAACATGACATCAATACAGAGTTACAAAGTAAAATTACATAGTCATGTTCATAATTTAACTAAGTAATTCTCCCAAAAGAATCACTGTGGCTTCTATCTTGTAACTATACAAGATATACAAAATATGATTCACTGTTTTGTCATATCAAAAGTATGCAACACAAAATGAAGCTAGGTCTTCTAAGAGTCCACTAGCTTAATTCTTGCATATGAGTACTACATCTGTTCGTCACCTGAGAAAAAAATGCATTTAAACAAAGTCAACACTAGGTTGGTGAGTTCATAAATATAGTAATTGAAAAACCTTGATTTGTTCACATGCACAATCACAATATAATTCCGGTTACTTGTATGTTGTTTGTTTCACCCGTTCACCCAATGGCTTCTTAATAGCTATATTCACAGGTAATATATCATCCTAGTAGTTATGCTTATATATAGGGCATATGTAAGGGAACCAAGCCCTAGCCAACATCCCACCACATAACTAATAGAACTTTACACTACTTGCAATACAACTATCAATATCCATTCTAATTTCACTTGTTCACCTCGTTTGTTCATCACATGTTTTATCATGTATAGAATAATATAATAATAGGGTTCTAGTTATCAAACCGAAGTATAGACAACCCTTATATGTATTGAGGATATTAGACTTACTTAATCTGCTCCTTGTATTATTCTATTACTTGTGGGGTTAACTGTTGGTCACTTTTAAATATTAAAAGTGTTAATTAACCACTTGTGATATGTTCTCAAATTGCAACACATAGAGCCTAAAAGGAATCCATTGTTATCCTCACGTAATCAGATTACAATGCATCCGATTTACCTCTACCATGTCGTGTGTCGTCATTGTTGTTAACAAAGTTAAATAAGAACTTGTCTTATTACTTTATGTTAAATGATGTGTGAATGATGTTGTTATCATGAAGCTACATTATCATGATTATCATTCCAATTGTTCCATATGATCACCATGTTGTCATTAAGCCGTAGTAAGAACTAGTCTTACTACCCTTAATCGACTCAGGTGGTGGATGCCAGTTGTCCATGTAGTCACCATGTTGCTATTAAGCCGCGGTAAGAACTAGTCGTACCGCTGTAATCCGCTCAGGTGGTGGATGAGAGTTGTTCCATATAGTCACCATGTTGCCATTAAGCCGTGGTAAGAACTAGTCTTACCACCCTTAATCCGCTCAGGTGGTGGATGATGATTGTTCTATGTTATCTTGTAATATGTATTGAGTTGTAAACTAAGTGCTATAAATACTTGTCTTTTTACACCTAGTTAACTCTAGTATTGAATGGCATTAAGAAGATATATTATCTTCAAATCATTCATGTGTTTCGTTGTTGTCATCATGTTTCCCTGTGAATATCCCAATGTTTATTCTTGTAAGAATAACTAGGTGTTGTAAGATATACTCTTACCTCGTTACTTATTCCATGTTTAACTTTGTTTTGACCTTGTCCCTTTGCATAAACTTGAACTCATTGTTATTTTCTCAACATGAAACCTCATCTGTGGTTCTTGTACTTTGATTGGGTAATTACATGATTAGTGAATGATCATGAACTACCTTTGTAACACTTAATGCTTTATATTTTTGAAATGCATAAACTTTCGTTTAAATTGTATTCACATCCTTGTCACGTGGGCCGAATAGTCGATTGGGTCTAGGGCCTATGAATAAAGGGTTGGGCCGATAGATTGCCGTGGCCCAATGGCATGTGTGGGCCAACTATTGGGCCGAAGGAGAGTCTCATGGGCCACATACATGAGCCCATTCTAAACCATGTCATGGGCCGAGTGTATTGGGCCGGCGATCGATATTGCGCTGTTACACGTCTCGGCCCAAAAAGAGAAAAACGAATGATACGTTGAGGTTGGGTTGTGATGGCATGGTCCACTAAACTGTTGGGCTGTGTATAATCGATGTGGGCCGGCTTAGTGTTCATTGAGTTACAATGGATCTTGGCTGGGGAATACAGTGGGTTCGGCTCTATGCATGTTTAAACGTATGACAGGTTCGGCTGTAATTCCATGTTCACAAAAGGGAAGAGAGGTTCGCCTCATGGAATTTAAATGACCAGGGTTCGGCTAAGTTAAACTCAACCAACCTGCGTTCGTGCGGTGACAGTTCGGTTGGCTATGGAAGGTTCGCAGCAACCATATGGTTCGGCACCAGGGTAGGTTCGGCCCTGGTGGTTGACATGAGGGTTCAGTGGCTGTAGATTGCCAACAGGTTCGGTGCTAGGGAGGTTCGTGGGTATTATAGTTCGGCTGATGATGATGAAGGTTCGGCTAGTTGGTTTGCCCTCTCAAAGGTTCATCTATCACATGTAGGTTCGTGTCCCAGCCCATGCTAGGTTCGTCCAAAGCCACAGGTTTGTCTAGGGTTTATGGCACATGGTTCGGGGCTGGTGGAAAGGTTTAGTTAATGGGAGGCCGCCCAGCACAACGTTCGGCCGTAAACCACGAACCTGTTCATCCTCTTCATCATCATCGTTCCACCCTAAGCTGTTACAGTGTATCTCTCATGTAGTGGGTGTACCAGGAGGTGTTTCCGAGGGTGTGTGGTTCGAAGAGAGAGGTTGGGAACCGGCTAGGTGTACGTGGTTCAACCAAAGTAAGAAAACCCTACTTTTCGAGATTTTATCTTGTTCATACCTCGATTTTGGCTGGTTAAAACTCCAGATCGGTTGTACTTCCTTGTAGAGGAGGTCTAGAGCTACGCGTGGATACCAAGAACACCCGATTTCGTCGAGAAATGAGCAAGTTATCGCGATTTGAAGTTGGTTTCTAGAGTGAGAGTGAAAGGTTCGTGAAAGGGTTTTAGAGAGAGGTTGGCTTCCATGAATGAGGAAAAACACACTCATTTGGTGCTTATATACCCCGGGGGTATTCGGGTTCTTTTTGGTTGCTCGGTTCGCGTTTTCGTTGCGTCTTCGGAACGTAACGCGTATTTTACTTGTTATAAATAAAAGAATAGTTATTTTAATTATTTTGATGAGTTTCAAAATTGTAAAATATTAAATATTTCATTTTCTTAAATTATTTGTCGTTCGTGTCGTATTTCATCTTTGTTTCGTCAGAACGCGTCACCATCGCGCGTATTCGTTCGAATCGTCACCCGAACGAACACGACGATAGTTTTGCTTTTCGACTTTTGTTTTCTACTTTCCAGTCATCATTTCAGAACGTTAAACTCATAGATATGTTTGTGTTAATTGTCACCCACGCAAACACACTGTCAGTTCGTTATTCTGAAATAACACTGTAATATTGTTTTAAACTGTATTTCTTCACTATCGGACTCAACTAAACATCCTGTTATCACATTGTTTTCACACTGATTTTTCGGCCATCTGATTCCTGTCATCTATGGATATCATATCGCAACCGATTGTTCTTGTTATTCAATTGAACACTATTGTTTCTCTTGATTAGTTGTGTTAACTGTACTTAGGTTTTCACCTAAATACTAACAACTATTGTTTATAATGAATGTTGTACTTACGACATTTAAGTTTACACATAAATACGTACAACTGTTTCTTGTATTTTTAATTATGTTAATACAAGTACTGTTCACAAACATGTATTTACACATAGTAATTATTGAAAGTACACATACCGTACGGACTTGCTGGCCAGTCAGGTACTAGTTGTCACAGTCTCCCCTTGTTAAAGAAATTTCGTCCCGAAATTTAAGCATAAAGGTCGGGCTTGTAGAACAGGTGGGGATACTTTGTCCTCATGTTGTCCTCGCGCTCCCAAGTAAATTCTGGTCCACGCTTGGAGTTCCATCGAACCTTTACAATATGGATACGTCTTAGTTTCAGTCTCTTGACTTCACGTTCCATAATCTCTACAGGTTCTTCAATGAAATGTAGTTGCTCATCAACTTGTATCTCTTCCAATGGTATGATCAATGAATCATCAGCGAGGCATCTCTTGAGATTTGATACGTGAAACACATCATGTACTTCAATGAGCTCATCAGGGAGTTTGAGTCTGTATGCCACAGGACCTATGCGTTGAGTAATCTCAAACGGTCCGACATACCTTGGTGCTAGTTTGCCTTTAGCCCCAAAACGAACTACGCCTTTCCATTGGGACACTTTCAACATAACTCGGTCACCCACATCGAATTCCAACGGCTTGCGCCGTTTGTCTACGTAACTCTTTTGGCGACCACGTGTTGCTTGTAGTCTCTGTTGTATATGGGCTATCTTATCAGTAGTTTCTTGAATAAGTTCGGGCCCAGTGATTCTGTTGTCCCCCACTTTGGTCCAAAAAATTGGAGACCGACACTTTCTACCATATAGTTCTTTGAAAGGAGCACATCCGATACTGCTGTGGTAGCTATTATTGTAGGAGAACTCAATGAGTGGTAAGTGCTAATCCCAACTTCCACCGAAGTCTAGGATGCATGTCCTGAACATATCCTCTAGGGTTTGAATGGTTCGCTCACTTTGTCCATCCGTTTGTGGATGATAAGCGGTGCTCAAGTTAACACTTGTCCCTAGAGATTGTTGCAATGATTGCTAGAACCGCGAAGTAAATCGACTATCTTGGTCTGAAATAATAGACAATGGCACACCGTGCCGAAATACTATTTCATCAACATAGAGTCTTGCTAGCTTTTCCATCTTGTACGTTTCTCTAATTGGCAAGAAATGTGCGGACTTGGTCAATCTATCAATGATGACCCAAATCGTATCGTGTCCGCTGGAAGTGCGGGGTAGCTTGGTAATGAAATCCATAGCTATTTGTTCCCACTTCTATTGTGGTATCTCAGGTTGTTCCAGCAAACCCGAAGGTTTCTGGTGTTCAGCTTTGACTTTGGCACATGTGATGCATTTGCCGACATAAGTGGCAACATCTTTCTTCATTCCCAGCCACCAATAAAACGACCTAAGATCCTGGTACATCTTATCGGCCCCAGGATGAACAGAGTATCGTGTCTTGTGTGCCTCGTCAAATATAAGTGTTCGGATTTCATCTACTGTCGGAATCCAAACACGATCCAGATAATAGATAACTCCATCTTGTTTTGTCACAAAATGTTTCTCGGCTCCACAGTCGAGCGCTTGTTTCAAATTGTCTCTTGCCACTGCTTCTTGTTGTGCTTGTAGAATTTGTTCTCTCAAACTTGTTTGCACCGTCATTCCCATTGCACAAACGCGCAAGGGTTTTACTTTTTCTTTCCGACTCAAAGCATATGCAACAACATTTGCTTTGCCCGGATGGTATTTTATCACACAATCGTAATCGTTCAGAAGCTCAACTCAACACCTCTGTCTCATGTTAAGCTCCTTCTAACCAAATATGTGTTGTAGGCTCTTGTTATCTGTGTAGATTGTGCACTTGGTACCATACAGGTAGTGCCTCCAAATCTTTAAAGCAAAGACAACAGCTCCTAGTTCTAAATCATGTGCTGTGTAATTCTTCTCGTGTATCTTCAGCTGTCAGGAGGCATAAGCAATGACTTTGTCTAGTTGCATCAAAACACATCCGAGTCCCTTATAGGAAGCATCACAGTCTACCACAAAGTCATCATTGCCTTCTGGGAGTGTTAAGATTGGAGCATTGCACAATCTTTGTTTTAGTGTCTGGAATGCCTCTTCTTGTTTCTGTGTCCACACAAAAGGTTCAGTCTTCTGTGTGAGTTTGGTGAGAGGCAAAGCTATCTTAGAGAAGTTCGAAATGAATCTCCTGTAATAACCTGCCAATCCCAAGAATAATCGAATCTCTGTCGGTGTCGTAGGCACATCCCAGTTCTTGATTGCTTCAATCTTGGCAGGATCCACGTGAATACCATCACTGTTAATCACGTGACCCAAGAATGGAACTTCTCTTAACCAAAATTCACACTTAGAGAATTTGGCATAGATTCGTTCCTTCTTCAGGAGTTCCAAGACTGTTTTGAGGTGTTGCTCATGTTCTTTCTCATTCTTTGAATAAATCAGTATATCATCAATAAAGACGATAACGAACTGATCTAAGTACGGCTTGCACACCCGGTTCATTAAATCCATGAACACAGCCGGTGCGTTCGTCAATCCAAATGGCATCACCATGAACTCGTAGTGACCGTATCGCGTACGAAATGTCGTCTTTGGTATGTCCTCCTCTTGAATTCGGAGCTGATGATAACCTGATCTCAGGTCTATCTTTGAAAGATATTGTGCTCCCTATAACTGATCAAACAAATCATCAATCCTCGGTAATAGGTACCGATTCTTGATGGTGATTTGTTGAGCTCTCTGTAATCGATACACATCCTGAAAGTTCCATCCTTCTTCTTAACGAAAAGAACCGAAGCTCCCCACGGGGAAAAGCTCGGTCGGATGAATCCTTTGTCGAGCAGCTCTTGTAATTGATTGGACAACTCCTGCACTTCTGATGGTGCAAGTCTATAAGGAGACTTAGCTACAGGAGTAGCTCCCGGAATCAAATCAATTCGAAACTGCACCGATCTCTCGGGTGGCAGTCCCGGTAAATCGTCCGGAAATACGTCCGCATAGTCTTTCACAATTGGCACGTCTTGAATCTTGATTGCTTTCTTGTCTTTCTCTACCACGTGAGCTAGAAATGCGACACATTGTTTTCTGAGATACTTGCAAGCCTTCATGCATGATATTATCTTGACACCGCGTTTTGCTTGATCTCCATGAATTTCCAAAATCCCATTGTTCTCCACTGGAATACGTAGTAGCTTTTCGAAACAGATGAATTCTACTCTATTAAGAGATAGCCAGCCAATGCATTCCGACGATGATGTCGAAACTGCCCTGCTCCATCGGTATCAAGTCGATGGAAAATGTGTGATCACCAAGTGTTAGTGTGCAATTCCTAAGTACTGTGTCTATTGTGATTTGTTTGCCGTTTGCTATCTCAATAGTGTAAGGGGAGTCTAACAATTACTCAACATAATTAAGATGGCATGCAAAATCGGATGAGATAAAACTCTGATCCGCACCAGTGTCAAATAATATGGATGCATAGAAGTCAGATAAGAGAAATGTACCCGTGATCACGTTCGGGTCCTATCAAGCAGCAGCTGCTCCAATCTGAAAGGCTCGTCCTCTTGCTGCTGGAGCCCTTGGTTGAACTCTCTTGGGACAATCCCTAGAGAAGTTTCCAGGTTCACCACAAGTGAAGCATGACCTGTTATAAGCAGCAGCAGTAGTGGCTACGTTTTTTTCGATTCTGAGCCCTCGGGCTCCTGCATTGAGCTACCAGATGACCAAACTTCCCACAGTTAGTGCAGTGTCTGCGCTGCATGCTTGGTAAATGATGATACTGGCATGTATTGCACAAAGGTGCAGTGCCAGTGTAGGGCCTTCTGATCTACAATAGTGGTGGTTGGTTGAGCATCGGTGTCTGAGTGGTTGCAGCAAAGTTCTTAACCACTTTCTGTTTCTTAGCCGGCCTTTTATCCGGCTTCCTTGAGCTTCCAACTTTGGTTGAGTCAGCTTCTTTCTTGAGCTTCCCAGAGGCAACCATCACATCTGTCATTGTTGATGACAGAGTAACAACCATTTCCAGGGTTGTTGGATGAGCAGCAAGAATAAAACCTTGCATACAAGCCGGTAATCCCCCGATGTACCGCTCAATTCTCTTTTCCAGTGTTGGCACTATATCCGGTGCCAATGATGCTAACTCATGAAATCTTGTGGTGTAGGCCAGATGCCCAGCACCAATCATAACAAGATTGAGTAACTCAGTCTCAACCTTTTGAGTTCATTTCTTGGGCAAAACTCCGTCCGCGGTATGGCTTTGAAGTCATCCCAAGGCATTGATAGAGCCTCATTCCTGCCTCTTGTATGTACTTGAGTGTTCCATCAAGTTAATGCTCGTTTGTGGAATGAACCAGCAGCATACTTCACCTTATACTGTTCAGGAAAGTTGCTAATCTCCAGAGTTGTCTCCATCTTCTTGATCCATTGGATCAATCCGACGGCTCCTTCGGTGGCTTGCATCCCACAAAGTTCTTGTAGGAGTAGTCTTGATGATGCATGGTATTTCCACTGCCTTCTCCAGATGAGTTGTTGCTGTTATTACTGTTGATCATGTTCATCATCTCGGGAATCACATCCCTTAGTTGACTGGTCAGCAGAGTGGCCAATGCTATATTAGCAGGATCCAACTGATGAACAGGTGACGGTGGCGGTGGCGGAGGCGGAGGAGGAGGTGGAGGTGGTTGTACAGGAGAGTCAGACGGTGATGGTGTCGAGGAATGAGGAGCAGAATCATGTGGTGGTGGTGGCAGTAAAGCTGGTGGTGGTCTTCTCGGCGGCATTCTGATCATAACCGAAAGAAAATTGGTTAGTACAGTGATCAGATGCAGAAGACACATGCAAATAGAATCCTATGTCATATGATCTCTACATCAGGGTCCCTAGGTTATAGTCTAGGCCAAACCGTTTAAGTAATATGACCTATATTTCTCTATAACCATGGCTCTGATACCAATCTGTCACACCCCGAGCCGGCGGGAACGGATCGAATTTCCCGTCGGGCGGAAGGTTCTCAGGGCGCGATATCATTTGATAATCAAAATGATCAGATTGTTTACGTAGCACATGAGATATAAATGAGAAATGCTAACATGACATCAATACAGAATTACAAAGTTAAATTACACAGTCATGTTCATAATTTAACTAAGTAATTCTCCCAAAAGAATCAGTGTGGCTTCTATCCTGTAACTGTACAAGATATACAAAATATGATTCACTGTTTTGTCATATCAAAAGTATGCAACACAAAATGAAGCTAGGTCTTCTAAGAGTCCACTAGCTTAATTCTTGCATAGGAGTACTAGACCTGTTCGTCACCTGAGAAAACATGCATTTAAACAAAGTCAACACTAGGTTGATGAGTTCATAAATATAGTAATTCAAAACCCTTTATTTGTTCACATGCACAATCACAATATAATTCCGGTTACTTGTATGTTGTTTGTTTCACCCGTTCACCCAATGGCTTCTCAATAGTTATATTCACAGGTAATATATCATCCTAGTAGTTATGCTTATATATAGGGCATATGTAAGGGAACCAAGCCTTAGCTAACATCCCACCACATAACTAATAGAACTCTACACTACTTGCAATACAACTATCAATATCCATTCTCATTTCACTTGTTCACCTCGTTTGTTGATCACCTGTTTTATCATGTATAGAATAATATAATAATAGGGTTCTAGTTATCAAACCGAAGTATAGACAACCCTTATATGTATTGAGGATATAAGATTTACTTACTCTGCTCCTTGTATTATTCTATTACTTGTGGGGTTAACCGCTGGACACTTTTAAATATTAAAAGTTTTAATTAACCACTTGTGATATGTTCTCAAATTGCAACGCATAAAGCCTAAAAGGAATCCATTGTGATCCTCACGTAATCAGATTACAATGCATCCGATTTACCTCTACCACATCGTGTGTCCTCTTGTTGTTAACAAAGTTAAATAAGAACTTGTCTTATTACTTTATGTTAACTGATGTGTGAATGATGTTGTTATCATGAAGCTACATTATCATGATTATCATTCCAATTGTTCCATATGATCACCATGTTGTCATTAAGCCGTAGTAAGAACTAGTCTTACTACCCTTAATCGACTCAGGTGGTGGATGCCAGTTGTCCATGTAGTCACCATGTTGCCATTAAGCCGTGGTAAGAACTAGTCTTACCACCCTTAATCCGCTCAGGTGGTGGATGAGAGTTGTTCCATATAGTCACCATGTTGCCATTAAGTCGTGTTAAGAACTAGTCTTACCACCCTTAATCCGCTCAGGTGGTGGATGATGATTGTTCTATGTTATATTGTAATATGTATTGAGTTGTAAACTAAGTGCTATAAGCACTTGTCTTATTACACCTAGTTAACTCTAGTGCTGAATGGTATTAAGAAAATATATTATCTTCAAATCATCATGTGTTTTGTTGCTGTCATCATGTTTCCCTGTGAATATCCCAATGTTTATTCTTGTAAGAATAACTAGGTGTTGTAAGATATACTCTTGCAACTATGTTATTCCAGTGTGTTGATGAATTATGAATTTATATTATCATATTCATCCTAGTTGTTCCTGTCATGTCATAATCATACAAGACTGCATACAATGATAACTGATAATAAAGCAAGCAATATTATCTAATCATAATGTAAGAAATATGTTAAACATAAAAGTTTTAAATAATTAAAAGTTAAGCATGTTTCTCAATCCCGAGAGTTTAAAATCTGATAAGATTTGAGAAAAGGGGCATACGAACTCACCTTGTTATTGAAGTGGTTGACTTAGCTTAAATGGAGAATGCACGCGCTCTTGATTGAGCTCGAGTTTGTTTTCACGATCATGTATTTATTTCACGTAATATTTTAACTTATATGTATTGATGGTAACTGATTTGTGTGTGCGTGTGTGTGTTAGCATGAAAATTGGCTAACACCCATGGGTCGCGGTCTTTATTCGGCCCTGATTTGCTTGTAAAGGATGTTACTAACACTTAATTGTTTTAGGTTAGCTTAGGTTACCTCGTTACTTATTCCATGTTTAACTTTGTTTTGACCTTGTCCCGTTGCATAAACTTGAACTCATTGTTATTTTCTCAACATGAAACCTCATCTGTGGTTCTTGTAATTTGATTGGGTAATTACATGATTAGTGAATGATCATGAGCTACCTTTGTAACACTTATTGCTTTATATTTTTGAAATGCATAAACTTTCGTTTAAATTGTATTCACATCCTTGTCACATGGGCCGAATAGTCGATTGGGTCTAGGGCCTATGAATAAAGGGTTGGGCCGATAGATTGCCATGGCCCAATGGCATGTGTGGGCCAACTATTGGGCCGAAGGAGAGTCTCATGGGCCACATACATGATCCCATTCTAAACCATGTCATGGGCCGAGTGTATTGGGCCGGCGATCGATATTGGGCTGTTACACGTCTCGGCCCAAAAAGAGAAAAACGAATGATACATTGAGGTTGGGTTGTGATGGCGTGGCCCACTAAACTGTTGGGCCGTGTATAATCGATGTGGGCCGGCTTAGTGTTTATTGAGTTGCAATGGATCTCGGCTGGGGAATACAGTGGGTTCGGCTCTATGCATGTTTAAACGTGTGACAGGTTCGGCTGTAATTCCATGTTCACAAAATGGAAGAGAGGTTCGCCGAATGGAATTTAAATGACCAGGGTTCGGCTAAGTTAAACTCAACCAACCTGGGTTCGTGAGGTGATCGTTCGGTTGGCTATGGAAGGTTCGCAATAACCATATGGTTCGGCACCAGGGTAGGTTCGGCCTTGGTGGTTGACATGAGGGTTCGGATGCTGTAGATGGCCAACAGGTTCGATGCTAGGGAGGTTCGTGGGTATCATAGTTCGGCTGATGATGATGAAGGTTCGGCTAGTTGGTTTGCCCTCTCAAAGGTTCGTCTATCAAATGTAGGTTCGTGTCCCAGCCCATGCTAGGTTCGTCCAAAGCCACAGGTTCGTCTAGGGTTTCTGGCACATGGTTCGGGGTTTGTGGAAAGGTTCGGTCGTCAACCCACGAACCTGTTCATCCTCTTCATCATCATTGTTCCAACCTAAGCTGTTACAGTGTTGCTCTCATGTCGTGGGTGTACCAGGAGGTGTTCCGAGGGTGTGTGGTTCGAAGAGAGAGGTTGGGAACCGGCTAGGTATGCGTGGTTCAACCAAAGTAAGAAAACCCTACTTTACGAGATTTTCTCTTGATCATACCTCTATTTTGGCTGGTTAAAACTCCAAATCGATTGTACTTCCTTGTAGAGGAGGTCGAGAGCTACGCGTGGACACCAAGAACGCCCGATTTCGTCGAGAAATGAGCACGTTATCGCGATTGAAGTTGGTTTCTAGAGTGAGAGTGAAAGGTTCGTGAAAGGGTTTTTGAGAGAGGTTGGCTGCCAAGAAATGAGGAAAAACACCCTCATTTGGTGCTTATATACCCCGGAGGTATTCGGGTTCGTTTCGGTTGCTCGGTTCGCGTTTTCGTTGCGTCTCCGGAACGTAACGCGTATTTTACTTGTTCTAAATAAAAGAATAGTTATTTTAATTATTTTGATGAGTTTCAAAATTGTAAAACATTAAATATTTCATTTTCTTAAATTATTTGTCGTTCGTGTCATATTTCATCTTTGTTTCGTCAGAACGCGTCACCATCGCGCGTATTCGTTCGAATCGTCACCCGAACGAACACGACGATAGTTTTGCTTTTCGAATTTTGTTTTCCACTTTCCAGTCATCATTTCAGAACGTTAAACTCACAGATATGTTTGTGTGAATCGTCACCCACGCAAACACACTGTCAGTTCGTTATTTTGAAACAACACTGTAATATTGTTTTAAACTGTATTTCCTCACTATCGGACTCAACTAAACATCCTGTTATCACATTGTTTTCACACTGATTTGTTGACCATCTGATTCCTGTCATCTATGGATATCATATCGCAACCTATTGTTCTTGTTATTCACTTGACCACTATTGTTTCTCTTGATTAGTTATGTTAACTGTACTTAGGTTTTCACCTAAATACTAACAACTATTGTTTATAATGAATGTTGTACTTACGGCATTTAAGTTTACACATAAATACGTACAACTGTTTCTTGTATTTTGAATTCCGTTAATACAAGTACTGTTCACAAACATGTATTTACGCATAGTAATTATTGAAAGTACACATACCGTACGGACTTGCCGGTCGGTCAGGTAATAGTTGTCACATGTATCCTTCCACATAAAACCAGGAAGCACATAATGGACAGGATGACTCGACTGGTCCACTAAGCTTCTCCAACTTCTTCTCCAAGTCAAACATTGAGCACCGAGCTCGGATTTGACGGCAAAAAGATAAGATCTACACATCAATTCACAAACAGGTGATAGAAGTCAATTCTGACAACAAGTGACAGCAGTCATGTTGGAAAAATAAGGACTGACGAAGCAAAACCACCACTCAAATAACCAAATTGAATAACTGTTGCAGGACATTAATTTCGAAAGATATCAGCTTCTGAAGATAATATACTCTTCGAAAGACATTTGCTTCGGAAGACACTTTTGGAAGATAAGCTTCGGAAGACACTATCGGAAGACAAGCTTCGGAAGAAAACATTACTTCGGAAGACACTATCGGAAGACAAGCTTCAGAAGACACTATTGGAAGACAAGCTTCGGAAGAAAACATTACTTCGGAAGACTTTAGCATCTACATAAGCTTCCGACGATTGTCTTCTGATGAAACAATAAATGATTGTCTTCCGATGAAAGAATAAGTGTTTCTTTCATCAGTTTCCGATAAAAGAACAACTAATTCCTTAATCAGTTTCCTATGAATAACATCCGAAAGAATAACTCCTTATCATCAGTACAACTATCTGAACCTCGGAAGACTTCAAGATCTTTGAAGATCCTTGTGACATCCAGTACCTCATCATCCGGCAAGTCCGTACGGTGTGTGTACTTTCATCATTTACTGTGTGTAAATACAGTGTTTGAACAGTTGTGTAACAACAATACACGGGAAAACAAGAAAACAGTTGTACGTGTTTAAGTGAAAACTTAAATACTGTAAGTACAACAACTCACAATAAACAACAGTTGTATGTGTTTAAGTGAAAACTTAAATGCAGTAAATACAACAATTCAAGCGAAACAACAGTGTACAAACAAATGACAAGAACCTATCGATTGCGATCTGATTTCCATATATAGCAGGAATCAGATGGCCGACAACTCAGTACAAAAGCAATGCGAATTCAGTAATAACAATGTGAAAACAGGTAGTTTAGTTGAGTCCGTTTGTGAGGAAAAACAATGCAGAACATAAGCTCAGTATTGTTTCAGAATAATAAACTGACAGTGTGTTTGTGTGGGTGACGATTCACACAAACATATCTGTGGATTTAATGTTCTGAACAATGACTGAGAAGTAGAAAACCAAATCAGAAAGTGAAACGTACGATCGTGTTCGTACAGTTAGCGCCCTGTACGAAAACGCGCGTAAGTGCCGTTTTCTGACGAAACGATGAAGATTAACGATTTAAATCTCGAACGAAACAGTAAAAATAACAGAAACATAATATTTTTATGTTTTACAATTTTGAAACTCATCGAAACAAATCGAGAAGAATCATTTATTTAAACTACGTAAAATACGTGCGTTTACGCGCCGAAAACGCGACGAAAACGAGAACAGAGCAAACGAAACGAACCCGAACTCACTCGGGGTATAAATACCCTAAATGAGTTCATCTCCTTCATTCAACACCCCATTTTCTCTCTCAAAAACCCTAATCCCGGTTTCACTCTCTCACTAGAATTTCAAACATCAAATCCATATATCTCACTCGTTTCTTAACGAAATCGAGTGATTCTTGAGCCTAAACGAAGGTACTGATCCCCTCTACACGAAAGTACAACTGATCTGGAGTGAAAAGCATCTGATTCGAGATAATCTATGATGATATATAGCGAAAATTAGGCTTTTCACACCCCTTGGTCGACCACCACCACTAAACCGGTTCTAAACCTCCTCCTTCGAGTCCTACACCCCCGAAAACATATCTATGCATAACACCTCTAGCTTGACTTCACTGGGGTCAAAACCCTTAGGCCGACCTGCTGCTTGCCGAACGAGAAAAACGAGATGGCCGAATGGCCTATGGCCTAGGGCCGAAGAAGCCTTACCAGCGAGTCGGCCGAACGGCCTATTCAACCACCCTCCTTCGCTAACCACCCATTCGCCCGAACCATTTCAGTCGGCTGGGGCTCCTTCGCTCGGCACTGGTCCATTCGACATGGCCTCATTCTTTCGACCAGCATATCCTCATTCGGCAGTCAAATTATTCGCCAGCCATTCGACCATCACCTTCCATTCGGCCATGATAGACATTCGACCCAGAGATGAATTAATTCGGCCCAATGTGGTTGACCATGATCTTGTTTCGGCCAAGGCAGACTTTTGTAAAAACCAAGTCTAGTTGGTCTAGGCCCACATAACAGCTTTGGCCCAAGTGATTTAGTTCAGCCCATGATGGTTAAACTGGCCCAACAACTTGGCCCGTATCTCATGATAATCTATTCGGGCCACATAAAATTATTCGGCCCACACAGCCCATACGGCCCAAATCCCATCATTCAGCCCATAGTGCAAGTGGTTCGGCCCACAATTTCATTCAGTTGGTCGATCATCAATTGGGCCAACATCATTCGGTTCATGGGTTAAACTACAACTAACACTTGAAACCACTTAATGGACAACACGCATGGGAATTGGGTTGTAATACTACAAAGGTGGTGGATATGGGTTAATGAACTTCACAATAACTAAGACTCTATTCTTTGAAAGGGTTAGCAAAGGATTTCAAGAAGAATAAAACAAATTGAACAAGGATCATACAAAATTCATTTACAATACAATAAGGTTTTATAACCTTTAAACTAAAACCTAAGTTGTGTGTTCATAACACAATAGTAGGTTTCAAGGTTTTGCTACATGATATAGGTTTATGTCGAGTTAAACACAAAAACCTCAACAACATAACAAGTTAAGTAATCAAATGGATTAAGTGTTAGTATAATTCATAATAATTGAACCAAAGCCGAATGATGACCGAGACTTACGGATGTTAGCCAACTTTGGGGCTAACACCTACACACACCAACACTTACAACTTATACTTATAAGTTACAGACAACGTGAAATCAATACAGGATCATGAATACAACAACCAGTACAATCGAGAGCACATGTATTATTGCTTAGATATAGTCAACCTCAACAACTACAAGGTGAGTTCATATGCCCCTTTTTCTGATCTTTACTGATTTCAAAGCTCGGGGCTGAGAAACATGCTTAAAACTTTTATTTACTTAAAGGTTTTGATATAACATACTGATTTCATTATGATTTAGATAATAATGTTTATCTTTATCATCGTTTATCGTTGTATACATGCTTGTTTGATTATTAACATAGCTGACATAGTTAGGAAGATACATGCCAATATAGCTTCCAGACACATTCATATGCTAGGATAATACTAGTTGTAAGAATATATCTTACAACATATTTTTATTCTTACACGATTGAACAACGAGATAATCAAGCGGGAACATACCAATAACAATTACATATAACAAGAATGATAATCATGATAACGTAACTTCATGATAACAAGATCATTCACACATTACTAACATTGTGTATAAGACAAGTTCTTATAACACTTTTTCAAGTTAGTAAGAACACTCAACATTGTCACTACCTATTAAGACTCTATTTAGAGCACATTCTATAACCGTCAGAGGGTGCCGGTTACACAACCATAGATCAATCGGGTAAATCACTAACACTAATCATCAGGGCTTGGGGTAATCTAATGAAATCACACCGGGCACGAGTGGTGCTATCATTCCAATTAATATCATTCATAAAATCTAGGGAACGTATTCATTCCAATAGATATTGTGGGAGGATATCTTACACGTCGGGCTGGTCAGTAATGACAGTTACTGAGACTATTACGTCTCAAACTAGGAATCATGAGTAGGACATTTTACACACCGGGCTGGACAGGGTTGACAGCTACTCGGACTATTATGTCCCTACCTAGATATCGAGTATGATATCTTACACACCGGACTGGTTAGTACTGACAGTCACAGAAACTATTAAGTTTCGCTTTAGATATCGACTATGATATCTTTCACGCCAGGCTAATCCGTAAGGAATAGCCAACAGAGGCAAATATATCTCTTTACGCAATTATTTGGGTATTTTACACGCCGGGCTAATCAGTATTGATTAGCTACAGAAACTATTAAGTTTCGCTCTAGATATCGAGTATGATATCTTACATGCCGGGATAATCCGTAAGGAATAGCTAATAGAGACTATTACGTCTCTTATTTTACTTATTGGGTTATTATACATGCCGGGCTAATCCGTAAGGAATAGCTAACAGAGATCATTAAGTCTCTTTATTCAATCATTAGTTTATCTTACATGCCGGGCTATTTCGTAAAGAATGGCTAACAGAGATAATTACATCTCTTTCTTTTTCATTGTTGAGATAATCATATCGGGGAAATCATGGGTGTAATGAAATGGGTATCCATCATTGTATTACAGGTAGTGTCGAATTTAGTTGAGCATGTGGTGGGATGACTTCTGGGCTCGACCCTTTCGTATGCCCTATATATAAGCACGCTTGGTTGGATGAGACATTATCTGTAAATATAACCATGGAAAGGAAATTGTGTGAAACATCGGAATCAATTATCGATACAACTTGTGTGAAACATTGTGAACAAGACTGACATAAATTCAATGGTTTTGAATTATTAAACTTATGAACACACCAACCTAGTGTTGACTTTGTTTAAATGCACGTTTTCTCAGGTGACGAACAGGTTTAGTCATCAGCGTTCAAGGATTAAGCTAGTGGACTTTAGAGGACCTAGCTTTATTTTGTGATGAACATTCTTTTAAATGACAAACAATGAATCATCTTTTGTAAATCTTGTGCAGATACAAGATAGAAACTCAATGATTATTTTTGGATAGACTTACTTAGTTAAATTATGAACATAATATTGTATTTTAACTTTGTAATTCTATATCATATGTCATGTTAGCATTTCTCATTATACATCATGTGCTATACAAACAATATGATCACTTCGATTATCAAACGATATCGCGCCCCGAGTACCTTCCGACCGGCGGGAAAGTCGATCCAGCCCGCCGGCTCGGGGTGTGACAATCCTAGTTGACTTTATACTTGTACTATTCTGATGCTACAGTGTCTGTAAATGTGTCTTCAGTCTTTATGTTTGTCTTTTTATGTATTTGTCCTGAAACATTAAATGTCGGGGCTATTTATACCCCAACATCCCTTGAATGAAATATAACACTTTTCTGAATCTTCTTTGTGTTGCCTTACTATTTTTCTGTTCTCTCTTTCCTTTAAACAAGAAAACTAAACGACCAAAATAACTAAAATTAAGTGCAAAACCCTAGAGGGAGCTAATACCAAAAGCTTTGACTAAGTGTCTAAAGCTCTTGTTCCTGGTTAAATCAGCCTCTCCTCAGGTCACTGATTTTCTACAATTGGTATCAGAGCCTTGTTCTTTAGTCTTGGTTTAATCATCATGTCTAAATTCAAAGCTCTCTTTGATATCTTGGTGTTTAGTTTTCTGGTTCATTCACTCTTCAAAATTTGCAGAAGTTTGATTTTTGAACTCCTCTGTGTTCAAAAAATCATTCGAACAAACTACCTTGAGTACTCATTACTTGTTGATTTACTCATAACTGTTTGAACACATGGCAGAAAAATTCACTTTAGATCCCCATAACACTGGTTCTACCACAAAGCCACCAATTTTGGTTAGGCATCAATACAATATTTGGCAGAGACAAATGTTACATTTCCTGTCAAATAATCATACAGGATGTTGGAAGTCTGTCATGTTCGGACCTCATAAACCAATGGTCCTGGACACAGAGACGGGAGACGATGTCCCTTAGGACCCTCGGAATTACACCGAAGAAGACTTTCAGAAACTGGAGCTTGATGCCAAGGCACATGCTCAGCTGGCTATGGCCCTTCCGAATGAAATTTATTCGGGTCTTCTTCACCATGAGTCCGCTAAGGACTTATGGGATGCTCTAAAAGAGCAATTCGGTGGTACCGATGATGTTGTAGCCAACACTAGGGAAATATTGGCTCAACAATATGAGACTTTCTGCCAACTAAATAATGAATCACTGACTCAACAATTTGAAAGTTTCACTTCTCTCTTAAGTTAACTAAAATTAGCTGGTCAAGTGTACCCTCCTGTCTCAGTTCTTAATCGATTTTTAAGATCTCTTCCTGAAAAATGGGAAACTTATTCTATAGTTATGAGATCTTCACCAGATTTTGGCAACTTTCACTTACCCAACTCCATGGTAAGTTGCTCACCTTTGAGCGAGAGATTGACCAGAAACGAAAATTAAAAAAATCTGGTAAATCAACTGAAGAGTATGTTCAAGGGAACACAGCTCTTCTTAGTCATAACTCTGTGATAAATGATTAGGGTTATGATGAACACATTGACATAACCACTGGCATCACCTCTTCTCTCTCTCCTCGTGATGACCATTCTCTCCCTTCTGACCATCTATGTTTTATCATGGACGATCTTCATCAAGTTCCAAGTGATGACTTGGAAGAGATGGACATTCTCCATCAACTGGCTCTCTTGAGCATAAGAACTAATAATTTCTACAAGAGGACAGGAAGAAAATTTCTGGTATCCATGGAAAAACCAGGATCGGTCTAAATAAGGCTAAAGTCCAATGCTATAGGTGTCATGGCACTGGACATTTTGCCAGGGAATGCACTAATGCTCCAAATTCTAACTCCTCACCATATGTAACTTTTCCAAACATAACTTCACATACTTCTTTTGCACCTTATTCTTCTTCCTCTTCCTCCTTATCTTTTAAAATGACTAACAACCCTCAGGAATCAGCTCATATTGTACAAAAATCCCCTTCCACTGATGTACAATATGTACAAGCTGCCAATGGTAGCATGTATCAGCTCACTCCTACTTCACTTCAAGTTGTTGCAGCTCCTTCTTCACTAATAAATGCACCAAGCCCTGCTGTCCAGTCTTCCTCATCTAGTCAACAGGATCTTCTCTCTCAAGAGTACATAGACTGGAGCAGCTTACCTGAAGATGTTGGCTATGCCCTCATCACTTCTGAAGCAACAGAATTTGCTCTCATAGCTGTTGGTGAAAACTCCATTTCTTCTGATCAACCTGAAGCAGACACTTCTGATGCTCAGGTATCTTCTTCTACCTTAGAAAAACTATGTTCTGATGCATGCATAGAGGCTTTTGCAAAAATAAAGAAAGCCAATATGTTGCTTCAAAAGCAAAATCAGGAGTTGGAACAACTCCTGGACAACAAAAATTCTGAAGTGGAAAAATTAATAAAAATTAAAGATAATGAGATCTCCACTTAAAAACTGAGAAAATCAACTTACAAGCATCATTTGATCTACAAAGAGAAAAATATTATGCTTGTAAAGATGAATTATCTCAAACTTAAGTGAGCTGTGAAAAGTGGGTTGAGTCTTGCAAAGGATTCAAAATGCTTCTACAAAAGCAAGTTCACAGCAAAGCAAGATTTGGAATTGGGTATAACCACACTGCTCAACCAGAGGATTATACCCCAATTGATAATAATAAGGAGGAAACTACTCCTGAACCTATCTCACCAACCTTTCTTCCTGATGAAATCCCTTCAATAACAAACACACCTCCATTGGTGTATCAGCCAAACTACTCTTCTAGATTTGTATACCCCACTAACACAAATCTGACAAGATTAGAAAAGCCACATTTGAACTTAGTTCAATACAATAAATCTTCAGAACAAAATGAGATTGCTCCTGATATGAGCTCTACTCATAGTTCAGAAGAAACAACTAAGTCGGGTCCCTCTTCCAATATCAAGTCTAACCTTGAAAAAGGAACAGGACCTATGATTGATATCCAGTTTCCTCCTTCCCATCCTCATCCTCCTTACCCCATAATGAAGGTAAATAGACCTTTCATCCCAAACCATTCATCTCTTTCTTCTGCCTGCTTAAAATGTTTTGAGAACAATCATGCTACTGAAGACTGCAGAACAAAAACACCTCTGGAAAAAGCTAGATTGAAGGCTAATAAGTTGAAAGCAGAACATGCCTCCCTATCAAAAGGAAAACTCCCTAATAAGATGAAGAAAGTAAGAACAGCAAGTAAACCGTTTGTTGGACCGAACCCCCATTCTTCGTTCATCTCACCTCCTTCTTTGGCTGCAAACTCTAGACCTTCTATTTTGGGAACACCACCTTCTTACTCTCATAATGTTGGTAACACTTCTCCCTTGGATTCACAAATCAATATTCTCCTTCAAAATCAGCAACAGCTGTTATTAATGATGCAGAAATTGATGAATGATACACAACAAAATAAACAAAACAAATAAAATAAAAATAAAATATCCCATGTCTGACCTACTGTATTTAAACGTCATGTGCAGAAACCCTCTTCAAACCAAAACCATCTCTGGTATGTGGATAGTGGAGGATCCAGGCACATGACAGGATGCAGATCCATTTTGAATAATTTCATTCCAAAGAATGGAGGATCTGTCTCCTTTGGAAATAATGCAAAAGGTTGGATAGTGGGGTCTGGTTCTGTCCTAAGTGGAAATTTGCAATTCAAGGATGTTAGCTTAGTTGAAAATCTCAAGTTTAATCTCTTGAGTGTTTCTCAACTAGCTGACAAGAATTTCAGTTCATTTTTCACTAAAGACAGTTGTAAAATTCCCTCTCCAGAAATAAATTCAAAAATAAAGATCTTAATTGATCAACATACTCTGCTAACGGCTAAAAGAAGTGAAAATGTCTATATTGCAGATATGACTACTGATTCTCAATCATCTCCTCCTACATGTTTGATAGCCAAAGCATCATCTTCTGAAACTGCTCTTTGGCACAGAAGAATCAGTCACCTCAATCACCAAACTCTTCATAAGCTTTCCACCCTTTCTTTAGTAAGAGGATTGCCTTCCAAAGAATTTCACTTTGAAGGTCAATGTGAATCTTGCTTAAAGGGAAAGTAACATAAAACTTCACATAAGTCTATTGAGGAATCCAAAACAACTAACTGTCTTAATCTGCTTCATATGGATCTATTTGGTCCAGTGAAGGTAGCTAGTCTGGCAAGAAAAAGAAATTGTTTAGTTGTTATGGATGATTACTCAATATTTTGATGGACCTTCTTCCTGTTCAGCAAAGACGAGACTTCTGATAAAATAATTGTTCTTATCACTCATCTTTAAAGACAATTTAGTCTCCCTGTTAAGATAATAAGGAGTGACAATGGCACAGAGTTCAAGAATCAAGTTCTTGATAAATTCTGTATCTCTAAAGAAATCCTTAGACAACATAGTGCTCCTAGAACACCTGCTCAGAATGGAGTTGTAGAAAGAAAGAACAGGAAACTAATTGAAGCTGCAAGAACCATGCTTGCAGACTCAGGAATACCTTTATCCTTCTGGGCTGAGGCAGTAAACACTGCTCGCTATGTCTTAAACAGAGTTCACATTGTAAAGAGACATAACAAAACTGCCTATGAATCCATTATAACATAAAGCCTCTTATTTCCTTCTTCAAAGTCTTTGGATGTCCGTGTTTCATTTTGAACACAAAGGACTCCTTATCCAAGTTTGCTACTAAAGTTGACTCTGGATACTTTGTTGGATACTCTCAGACTTCTAAGGCATACCGAGCTCTCAATCTTAGGACCAAACTTGTTGAAGAATCTATTGATGTCAAATTCAATGAATCAGCATCAACCTCATCTTTCCCTTCTACTCCTGATGATCTCTTTGATCTTGAAAGCTTCACCCTCATCCCTCCTATCTCCTCTTCTTCACCTTCTTCAGAATTACGACAAACATCTGAAGATCTATCTTCTTTTGAGGAATATTCTGTCTCCAAATTCTTTACTTCCTTTCCTTCTTATCAAATAAATTCTCAAGAAACAAATTCTCAAAACCAAGACAATCAAATATCTACTCCTTCATCTCCAGTCTTGGATAATATACCCATAGACATTCCTGAAAACACTCATGTCTCTCTTCTAGAAACTCTCTGAGCCCCATTGAAAACTCACCTTCTTCCGATGCTGCCTCCTCAAATAATTGTTTGGACATCATTCCCTTCAACAAAAATCATCCTCTAGAACAAATCTTAGGTGATTTAAATAAAGGAGTTCAAACTAGAAGCGAGATTTCAAACTTTTTCCTTCATGCTGCCTTCTTATCCCAAATTCAGCCCTCTAAATATCAGGAGGCTCTTAAAGATAATAATTGGGTAGAGGCAATGCAAGACGAACTCCTGCAGTTCAAAAGACAAAATGTCTGGACTCTTTGTCCCTTGCCAGCTGGAAAATATCCTATCGGAACCAGATGGGTGTTCAGAAAAAAACAGATGACAGAGGCATTGTAATATAAAATAAGGCCCGATTAGTGGTACAAGGCTATTGCCAAGAGGAAGGTATTGACTTTGATGAAACCTTTGCTCCTGTGGCAAGATTAGAAGCCATTAGACTCTTCCTAGCATTTGCCATCTCCCATAACAAAAAAGTATACCAAATGGAAATAAAAAGTGCATTTTTGTATGGGACTATAAAGAAAGAAGTCTATGTGTGTCAACCTCCAGGATTTGATGATGTTCATCATCCTGATTGGGTGTACAAACTAGACAAGGCACTTTATGGTCAGAAACAAGCACCAAGAGCATGGTATGACACTCTTTCTCAGTTTCTTCTTTTTAATAAATTTTCTCGGGGAACCATTGATAAGACCTTGTTCATCAAAAGGGTAGATAAGGAACTTTTGCTGGTCCAAATCTATGTTGATGACATCATTTTTGGATCAACAAAACCTTCCATATGTGAACAATTCTCTGAATTAATGTCCTCTAAGTTTGAAATGAGTGCTTTAAGTGAACTAAAAACATTTTTGGGA
Organism: Mikania micrantha; assembly: GCA_009363875.1. Classification (NCBI taxonomy): domain Eukaryota; kingdom Viridiplantae; phylum Streptophyta; class Magnoliopsida; order Asterales; family Asteraceae; genus Mikania; species Mikania micrantha. Next base: position 63,107,134 of record CM018681.1, read on the forward strand.
CTCCAAGTCAAACAAACCCCAAATGAGACTTTCATTCATCAATCTACATATGTAAAAGATCTTCTAAATAAATTTGATATGAATGATTTCAAAATAATTTCTACTCCCATGGCAACAAATCCAGGAATATGTCCGGACGAAAATGGTGAACATGTAGATCAAACTCTCTACGGGTGCATGATTGGTTCTCTGTTGTATCTCACTGCATCAAGGCCAGACATTATGTATGCAACATGTGTCTGTGCAAGATACCAGTCTGCCCCTAAACAATCCCATCTTTCATTTGTGAAGAGGATACTCAGATATCTCAAAGGTACTCCTGTGCTAGGTATTTGGTATCCTGCTAATCAAATTTGTAAGCTTGTTGGTTTTTCAGACAGTGATTATGTTGGATGCTCGCTCACCAGAAAGTCTACTTCAGGAGGATGTCAGTTCTTTGCAGGTTGCTTATCTCATGGCAGAGCAAGAAGCAAACATCAGTGTCAAATTCAACTGCTGAAGCTGAGTAAATTGCAGCAGCCCATTGCACTACCCAAATTCTTTGGCTACAATACCAACTGCTAGATTTTGGAATAACTGAACAAAAGACACCTCTCCTAATAGATAGCGAAGCTGCCAAAAACATAATAAAGAATCCTGTCTACCACTCTAGAACCAAACACATTGAAATAAGCCATCCCTTCATTGGAGACTGTTTTGAAAAGGGACTAATTGTTCCAGAACATGTCTCCACAAGTGACCAAATAGCTGACATATTTACCAAGCCCTTGGACTCCTCAACTTTCTCTAAGTTTGTGGCCAAATTGGGAATAATAAATATGAGTTAATAAACATGGTTAAGATTATGTTTATTAAACTTCTTACACATACATATTAAAGGATAATTTTCATAAATTGTCCTATCAATGGATATTTAATAAATCACTGCTAAAGAAATCTTGATCTCTTTCAGTGATTATCTCAACACACGGATAGGATCAGTAGTAATGATGTCACTACTTCATATCTATCCGATGTTAAAACCTTCCATTGTTACAATCTAAAACCATTTGTTGTTTCTTCTCCTTCCGATGATCCAATTTCCTTCCGAAACCTCTAAGCTGATCACTTAACTTGCTTCCGAGGATAAGGTTCTTCCGATATGAAAACAAATTCTTGAGCCTCGCACCTGATGTGACAGTTGTCAATCTCTCTGCAAGATTCGATTCTCGATGCTGACTCTCACTGCTCGAGAAAATATTTCCCTTCGTCTAAATGACCAATAATCTTATTTAAATCAACAATTACCATCTTAAGCTCTCATATTTCTCTCACCATTAATCTACCTAAGCTTTCTTGATCATCTGATTATCTAGAAATCCTTCATCACCTTCAAACGTTCTAAGTAATGCTCATGGTTACGGACGATCACTTGTCAGGCATGTCGCTTGGCACGGAGCACTTACACTGATTTTATCTAAGATTCAAGCTTATGATAATGGTGTAACGGCTTCAGACCAGGCTTCATTCCTCACAAAGCTTCGTCTGTACTTCAAGGTGTGCATGAACATGTATTCTTGTCATGGTGTGTAGGCGTTAAACTTTCTTCATCTCTAACTGCTCTATGATCATAATCTCAACAATGATCATGAAGTTTTTGACTTTCTCACTTCTTCTTCATACTTTTTTTTAATAAATGTGACTATAAGGTTAACATGAAAAACATGAGTGTGCACAAAGATATCTTCTACTCTACGTATCACATGTTTTTACAGTATCTTTTTCAAGGAGAAATGTCTCAATAAATATGTTAACTTATCTTTGATCATCTGATGCATTACCAGAAATGTCCCAAGTCCCTGCTGTGTTTTAAGTTTGTCACATTGCTCTTGATAGTACTATGAAGGGCATTGACTAACAGGTGTTCACAAGTTTAAACACTGATGGATGACACTAAGGAAACACCCATCTTCAGTGAACCCACATCCACCTCTTTGTCACACATTACAAGTACCGGCCATAAGAAAATTTTTCCCAAAAACTCTTAAGCCTAAGAAGCCCAAAAAGTTTGTTCAGGAAGATTAGATCCCTGAACATGTCTGTGTTCCTACTGGACACGTGGATACATCTGTTCCATCCTCACAGATGAATCAAGAATCTCTTCCCCATCCAGCTCCTTATCAATCCTCGCAACAGGATGATATTGTATTCCAAAGGGAACCCTCACTAACCAGTGAAATGTCATTTGACGCTCAGATGGTAGTCCTCTCTCCCAAGGACATCTCTGCTCTTTCTAAAAGCCCCCACTCTCCTTGACAAATCTCTTACCCATGGAAAAAAGGATGAGAATCGGATGTCAAGTCCATCTACACTTCTTGATCATATATCTGGAGCATCCATATCACATGAAGATCCAATGGATTCTCATTTGAATGGATCAGGCAATAAGACTCCTGGTATGGCTACAGCCCATGAAGTTTTCCTTTTAAACTGAGGCTGGTAATCCCCGGAACCAAGAAAAAGGGGTTTATGACATTTCTGAGATGGACTCAGGTCATGATAAAACTGACTCAAGTGAGGGATTCGGATGATATCCGTAACACAATGGACGAATCAGTTCTTAACAAAAAGGAATTGACGGATTCTACTTCTCATATTCAGGTTGCTGTGACCAAACTCACCACGTTAGTCACAACAATCTTGAATAACTAAGTCCTGCACTCCCAATCCATCCCAATGCAGGCACCTTCATTTGTAGGTCTCCCAAACCCTTCAACCACCACTACTCCCACCTTTCTACCACTACTTTTCAAGAAGTATCTAGCTCACTTCTTCCTGCTTCTCTAACTTCCCTACCTTGCCTTCTGCTTCAATGTCCCGGCTGATAAAGCCAAAAAGAGGGAGAATACATAACTCATTCTCAAAAGAGGCTGAAGCTTAAATAAACAAGGAGCACTTGCTATATCCAGGCAACCTACTTCGGTTTTCCTCTAAGGACTTACCAATACTAAATAACATATAATAGGTTTTGTCCAAACTCACAAATTCCAATTGAACAAATTCCCTCCTAAACCATTCATATATCCTTCTCTCACAAAGTTTGATTGGGTCTTAAAGCTGAAACAAAGTGGTTTTGGCTTCATCAGTCCAGATGAAGATTGTTGGAAAAATAAGAACTGACGAAGCAAAACCATCACTCAAATAACCAAATTGAATAACTGTTGCAGGACATTAACTTCAAAAGACATCAGCTTCTGAAGATAATATACTCTTCGGAAGACATTTGCTTTGGAAGAAAAGCTTCAGAAGATAATATCTGAAGACAAGCTTCGAAAGACACTTTTGGAAGATAAGCTTCGGAAGACACTATCGGAAGACACTATCGGAAGACAAGCTTCGGAAGAAAACATTACTTCGGAAGATACTATCGGAAGAAAAGCTTCAGAAGACACTATCAGAAGACAAGCTTCAGAAGAAAACATTACTTCGGAAGACTTTAGCATCTACATAAGCTTCCGACGATTGTCTTCTGATGAAACAATAAATGATTGTCTTCTGATGAAAGAATAAGTGTTACTTTCATCAGCTTCCGATAAAAGAACAACTGATTCCTTAATCAATTTCCTATGAAAAACTTCCGAAAGAATAACTCCTTATCATCAGTACAACTTTCTGAACCTCGAAAGACTTCAAGATCTTTGAAGATCCTTGTTGACTTTATACTTGTACTATTATGATGCTACAGTGTCTGTAAAAGTGTCTTCAGTCTTATCTATTTGTCCTGAAACATTAAATGTCGGGGCTATTTATACCCCAACATCCCTTGAATGAAATATAACACTTTTCTGAATCTTCTTTGTGTTGCCTTACTATTTTTCTATTCTCTCTTTCCTTTAAACAAGAAAACTAAACGACCAAAATAACTAAAATTAAGTGCAAAACCCTAGAGGGAGCTAATACCAAAAGCTTTGACTAAGTGTCTAAAGCTCTTGTTCCTGGTTAAATCAGCCTCTCCTCAGGTCACTGATTTTCTACAAGTCACCTCTAAAAGAACAAATATAGAATAAATGAGAGTCTGAAGGATAATAAGGAGAGCACCTCTCAAAAAAGGAAATGCATGCTGGACAAAGCTAGGGACCCCAGTGACCCTCAAGACTATAAATACCAGCCCCTAATCAGGTATTGGCACACATTAATCCATACTCCACTCTTCTACTCTCTCTCTAATACTTCTCTCTAGAATTATCGTATGCTCCGATACTTATTCTCACGCCGGAGGCTGATCGCAGGGGACCCTCCCCTGCGGGGAGGCTAACGGTGTTTTGTTCTTAGCAGGTTCGCAACATCATGGACAGGACATCGTATCCGACCCATAACGCTCTGATGTATCGACAAGTTGATCTCCTCATTTGGCTAGCCTAGATCTGCTGTAGCAACGAGTTTTGTTGTTTTAACATGAAATAAAAAAGGATATTTTACAAAAATACTTCGTCGTAATTCCAAAACTTAATAAGAATAAAATTAAATTTTTTAAAGGCATTAGTGACCAAATTTTAATCAGGACACGAACCATCTAGAAATTCTATTCATTAATCTAAGCTAGAACTGTGTTTAGATACTATAATGACTAATGGCCTTTAAACCACCAACATATACGTTTAATATTCGTGACTTACGATAAATAGACGTTATCAGGAATTATCCTAGGTCCATAAACTCAATAAAATTAAAGTCCATAATATTGTAGGACCCGTGTAGGAACCTTTCGTGTCATAATTCGGACAATACATTTGCTGCTCAACTACTACTGTCAGTTTCACAGTCCTTTTTCTTACCATTTTGATTTCTAAATTATATTATTTGACGATACGTTATTCAATGATATATATGTTATCTCAATCTCAGATTATAGATTGCATGAGATTGGACTATGTTATGTAAGTCTCGTTTGTTTTTACACAACTTAACCCATGAGTTCGAGTCAATGGATATATATTGAATAATATTATTTGGATTGACACCCATGCAAGATTGGATCTCATAGCTACAGCCATTCTATGTCAATGTTATGATACTTGAATGCATATTTCCATTTTTGAAACAATGAAATATTTATGACCCATTTGACTTTTACGTAGAGGCAATCCGACATTAGGCTTGGTTATATACTTGTGTAGATTGTATCTATTATACGTGTGTTTACACATTACATTATAGGATAAATCTATCAAGATTATAATCTCATTTATCAAGTCATAAAACCATTGACATTTTGTTGACAAGCTTTAGCATGTTTTTCAAGCAATTAATAGCAGTGTTTTCAGAACTGGACCAGACCGGTCGGATCGTGAACCGGGAGGTCGACCGGTCCAAAAACAACATGCGAACCGCCCTATTGAGCCCGTTCACAGGTCGAACTGGATTTTAAGTTTTTTTTTATTTTTTATCTAAAATCCAAAGAATTAAAAATTAAATCAAACCTTGTATTTTTTAACATGATTACGTGTGTTTGAACATTAATTATGTTTGTCTATGTGTTTATAGTTATATAATTTTTTTGGAATTTTTTATATATTTATTATGTTATCCGGTTTTTGAATCCGGTCCAACTGGTCCGACCAGTAACCTGTAAGGCGTCAGGTTCGACGTCCGGTCCGGTTATGAAAACATTGATTAATAATTCAAGGCACACGAGACAATATTAGGACCTATAAAAAGAGATTTCTTATAATAGTCTTATTTAGGTCAGGTTTTGAAATATTCAAACTTGTATATGGTGAAACTCTATTTGTACTATGTTATGGATAGTTAATGCATGTTGATATTTCTCGTGACAAAATTTGCTCAATTCTTTAGTTTCGTTGCATCTCCTGTGTAATTGACACCTATCCCCCATAAGCTACTGTTTCATTTTTCACCCCCTTCACTTCGTCTTTAACATTCAAACAAGTTCAACACACTAACTTCAAATTTTTACAATACAAATAGAACATTCAAACGTAAAGTATCAGAAACCCTAATCATACTTTAATGCTATAAACTTTAGTTTGTAGTTAATTTAACAAATATATGAACATGACATTTTATGTATATATCTTTGCCTCACAACTGTAGTAAAACACATAAAGAGGAGATCTAAATCTCACCTTTAATGAGTTATTAACAAACACAAGTAATTAATGGTGATTCTTCATGTGAGATATAATCAAGAAACATTCAAATTTTATCATTCTATTTTGCTATGAACAACACTTAAGAAAGACAATGTGCTTAGATCTATGCTTTGATTGAGATTTCATGTATAAAGGTCATACCTTTTGTAGCATTTGGTGTAAAATCATGAAGTCTGGTGCTCTTCAAAACTTTCTAAGTCCTTGTCTAAATTCCCAGAAGTCCAATGAAGGAATCGGAAGAACAATGCTATCTTCCGGAAGTAAATGGTCTTCGGAAGGAACCTAAGTTCCTTAGAAGAACAAGTACCTTCGGAAGATAGCCTTGTTCTTTAATATCTTCCAAGGAAGACCAAAGCTTCCGAAGACAAAAGCTTTCGAAAACAAAGCTTCTGATCTCATGCTCAACAGCTTCCGAATACAAAGACTTCCAAAGATTTGTTTCTGACAAAGATTCCACATACTTAAGGAAATAATCAGAGCTGCTTTATTTCTTGAAGACCAACAAAGAAGGCATTCTTATGATTGTCAGCAGCACAGAAGATTTGTCAGAACTACAGAAATAACAAGGATTTAATGCCTTTTGTACTGTAGGCATTTATTGTAAAACTCAATGGAGTCTTATGTATTAATTTTAATTAATATGGCTTGGCCTGTGAAGACCATAACAGATACTAGTTTTAGCATTAGTTTGTTTCTAGTATTTTGTCCAGCCTTGTATCCCTACGAGGATACAGCTGTAGGTCTTAGTATATAATCCTTCACATGTTAGTTAGCAAAACACGAGTGAGTGCTTGAGCTAAGTGTTGTAAACTTAATAGTTGAATGCAAAATAGTTTGACCTTGAATTTATAATTGCTTTATGTATTTTGTTTCAATCTGTTGTTACAAAACAAGTTGATAGAATTTCCGCATCTATCAACTTCGTAGAAAATAACTTGTGAAAGTGTTGTGTAAGTTAGATAACCCGATTTTACAAGTGGTATCAGAGCTTTGGCTCTCTAACTCAAGCAACTAACCGTTCTTAAGTTACCAGTTGTTTATCTTCTACTACTCTTTGTTTTTCAAGATACCTCTAAGTCAAAATGACAACCATCAGTAAGCACAATACTGAGAATGGTACTCTCAACAAACCTCCCATGTTCACTCCGGATGATTATGATACATGGAAGGTTAGGATGGAGGGTTTCATCAGGAACTAGGACTTCAAACTCTGGAAGTCAATCCTTGAGGGACCGTTCATCCCAACTATTACTGCTGCAGGTACTAGTGGAGCACGCGTGCCAAAAGATCCATCTTTGTACTCAGATGAGGATTACAAAAAGATGGATGTGGACTCTAAGCACTATGGCTGATTTAGATGGCAATCCCAAACTCTATCATACATGCATTCAAGAAATTCAAGTCTGCCTAAGAGCTGTGGAACTCTTTGTAGCAGATGTATGAGGGGTCAGATGATGTGAAGGAGAACAATAAGGACATGCTAAAGCAGAAGTTTGAGAACTTCTGCCAAGAAAACATCGAGAAGATGTCTTCTCAGTATTTGAGGTATGTTCAATTAGTTGATGAGTTGGTTGCTGCAGGAGTGAAGATGGAGAATCAAGATGTCATCAGAAAGTTTCTAAGATCACTTCCTCATGCCTGGAATATATATTCTGTTGCTATTCGTAGAACAGAAAATATTAGAACCCTGAAGCTGAGAGAGTTATTTGGTATACTTAGTGCATACCAAATGGAGATTGATGCCCAGGAACCTAAACCTACATATGTTCCCTCAGGTTCAGTCGCGTTGTATGCTCCTATCCACAATCCTCCCTTTCAAAACTATCAACCTGTCTACCATTCAAACTCCACACATTATCACCTTCCTAGAAACACCAACTCCATCAACCTATCATTCAAACCCATTTGCAAGCTCAACTCCACTGCTCACCTCAAGCCAGGGAGCATTCATGGCCGAAGAGACCAATTATTTTCATCTGTGTCAGGATGATTAAGATGGAATCCCTGCTGATGACCTTGAAGAAATGGACATCAACTACCAAATGGCCATGATTTCATATAGAGCAAAGAAGTTCTATCAGAGAACTGGAAGATAGTTCAGGAAGCATAATATGAAAACTGGGTTTAGGCTAGACAAGTCTAAACTCAAATGCTTTAACCATCAACAGCTGGGGAGCTTTGCAAGAGATTGCAAATCTCCAAGTTCTCAGCCATCAACTTTTGGTCAACCAAACCACAAAGCATCAAGCTCCTCCAACAGTGTAAACATTGCAGAACAGCACGACTTTTCATATTGGAGCTTTTAAGCTGAGGATGCATCCATTTCAAATAATGCCTTGATGGCCAATGACTCCACTTCTTCATTCAATGTAACTGATTATATGTGTACCCCTAAATGCTTAGAAAAATTAAATGATTACAAACGTTTTAATGCTCAAGTCTGTAATGAGCTTGAATCAATATAAGTTCTTAAGACAAATTTCTTTGAGGCTGAAAGGAATTACAAAGAAAAGATTGAGGAGTTAGAAAAGACTATATCCAGTTTAAAACATGAGGACACAAATAAGGAGTGTCAAATAAACAATCTTTTAGAAAGGTTAACAACTGCCAAAACTGAACTTGTATTGGCTGAAGCTTACAAAGACAAGTTTCTTGGTCAAGGTGAGAAGTTTGAGAAACTTCTCAAAATGACTGAGATACCTGAGCTGGTCAAGAAAAAGGGTACTAGGGTGGGTTATAACAAAATGGAACCTCCATATACCTATACTCCAATGGTGGAGGTTCGATGCAAACCAGAAGCTAGCCTTGTGTATGATGAAACTTTAGATATACACAAAATTCAACAAGAAAATGATTTGTCAGAATTTAGCACTGTTCAATCAACTTATTCATCTGAAGATGACATTTCTAAAAGTTTTGTAAAACTAAAATCTGGTACTATACAAAAGAGAATAAACAAGAAAACCACACCATCTTTTGTAATGTCTAAATACGTACAAACCGGGAGTACCTCTTCAGATGACTATGTCACTTGTCCATCTGAAAAGTCACATAGGGCTAAATCAAAACATAGAAAAGCCAGTGTATCCAAGGTTCAGGTAAACCATCCAAACAACAGTCCAGTTGTAACTTCCAAGTCAGAACAATCAGGTTCTGTGAAGCATAGCTCAGCTTCCTCCAAAATAGAGAAGCTTCAAAAATCTTTCAATGTTCAGACTGTGTGTCTGATGTGTGGTAGTACAAGTAATTTTGTTGTCGATTGCTTCTTCAATCCTAGAAGCAGAACTCTTTCAAGATCAATAATAAGAGAAAATGGGTGGAAATCATGGAGCAAATCATCTTTTTCTTCGGAAGAAAAATCTGCTTCCGAAAGAAAAAGGTCTGTCAAGCAGCAAAGAAAGCCATCGGAAGCAAGCACTTCTAAAAACATAAAGAGAAAGAACATAAAGTCTTCCGAAACAAAAAAAACATCGGAAGCACAGGTCAAAGGTGCTTCCGGCAACACCAAGAAGTCTCGACAATTCGGAAGAAGAAGGTCAGAAGAAAAACCACACCTCAAGATGAAATCAAAACCATCAGAAGATAAGGAAAAAAGTTGCTTCCGATGGCAGTCAGAAAAGAAAATTCCTCCAACAGTGCCAGAAGTCAAGAAAGTCTGGAAGAAGAAGAAGAAGAAGAAGAAGGAAACATCTGAACCAACAGTTCAACCAACTGTTCCATCAGCAAGCTCATCATCTGTTCCACCAAAGATGATTTCAAAGAAATTCTCTTATAATGACGAAAATGGAAAACCCAAGACCACATGGGCTTGGGTTCCCTTCAGGAACTAATTCACTTCTGGTCATATGCAGGGACAGCAAGACTCAAAGGGCAACTAGTGGATTGTTGACAGTGGCTGCTGCCGGCATATGACAGGCAACAAGACCCACCTACACAAATATGAACCATTCTTTGGAGGGTCTGTTGCACTTGGAAGTGATCCAGTGGGTGGATATATCACAGGTAAAGGCTCAATATCAAATAGTAAGGTAAGCTTTGAGAATGTGCATTACGTGAAAGAATTGAACTATAATTTGCTGAGTGTATCACAAGTGTGTGACCAGAAGCATAACATGTTATTTACTGAGCATGAATGTATTGTCCTGAAACCAGGATTTGTTGTTCCAAATGACCAAATTTTGCTCAGAGCTCCCAGGAGAAACAACATGTATATGCTGGACATGAGCACAGCTACACCACTCAACAATATAAATTGCTTTATCTCAAAAGCTTCACTTGATGAATCATCTCTTTGGCATAGGAGACTTCATCATGTAAATCTGAAAAATATGAATAAACTTGTCAAAAATAACTTAGTTACAAGTTTACCAACAAAAGAATTCATCTGTGTTGATAAATGTGTTGCCTGCCTAAAAGGGAAGCAACACAAATCATCTCATCATGCCAAAGAGATAAATTCAATAACAACAGTCCTACATCTGCTACACGTGGACTTGTTTGGCCCTACAAGTGTGAAAAGTCTAGGTAGAAAGTCCTACCGTCTGGTGGTCACTGATGACTTTTCAAGATATACCTGGGTATTCTTTTTGAGTACTAAGGATGAAACAGCTGAGATCTTGAAGTCATTCATTCTTAGGGTTGAGAATGAAAGTGACCATCATGTAAAAATCATAAGGTCTGATCAAGGTACAGAATTCAAAAACCATACTTTAAACTCCTTTTGTGAATCTAAGGGTATTACAAGACAATTTAGTGCTCCTAGGACTCCACAACAAAATGGTGTTGCTAAGAGAAGGAATAGGACACTGATTAGGCTGCTAGAACCATGTTATCTGATGCCAAGCTTCCAATAACTTTTTGGGCAGAAGCAGTCAACACTGCCTGTTATGTCCAAAATAGAATATTGGTAGTTAAATCGCATGGTATGACTCCTTATGAAATTTGGCATAATAGAAAACCATTTATTGGATTTGTTAAACTATTTGAATGTCAATGCACCATCTTGAATACCAAAGATCATCTAGCCAAGTTTGCTGAGAAATCAGCAGAGGGCTACTTTGTTGGGTACTCTTCACAAGCTAAGGCATATAGAGTATACATCAAAGATTCTAGGACTATTGAAGAGTCTGCAAATGTTTAGTTTAATGAACATACTATCAATAAACCTGTAATAGGCCCTGATTGGTTGTTTGATCTCGATAAATTCACATCTGCATTTAATCTTTTGAAAGAGTATGTTCCAGAAACACAGACAACTACCTTGGACTTCACTCAGCATGCAAGAGAAGAAGACTTTCGTGTTGAACTGCGAATAGCTTCAAGAAAAATCTTGGCAGAATCCACTTCAACACATCAAGCTGTCTCACAGTCTGAGACAACCAACACCTCTCAGGCTGTTCCTTTACGTGACTCTACTTCTGCTTTACAGATTCAAGAAGAAGTTGGGAGTCCTTCTATCGAACCAAACACTCTGGGAACTTCTCTTCCCAGAGAAAATCAACCCACAACAATCCAACATCAGAGACTCCAAGATCTACCAGAAATCCAGCTTGAGGTTGTACTTCCAAACCTTGAGCCAAGCAACATGGATTGAAGTTCCCAGCTGGATGTGATTCCAAGAACCCGCATTCATAACACTCATCTAGCTGAGAATATCATTGGGAGTGTTGATGATGGAGTTAGAACAAGGAGTTCCATGCATGAAGCAAACATTTATTTGTTTTCTTGCTTTCTATCCCAGATCGAACCAAAGAAAGTAGATGAGGCCTTGAGAGACAGTAGCTGGGTAGAAGCAATGCAAGAGGAACTTCTACAATTTGAAAGGCAAGCAGTGTGGAAAATCTGCCCTTTACCTAATGGGTTTTTAGAAACATAAAGGATGACAAAGGTGCTGTTATCAAAAACAAGGCACGGCTAGTTGTACAAGGGTACACACAGGAAAAAGGGATTGACTATGATGATGTTTTTGCTCCAGTTGCAAGGATTGAGGCAATCAGAATATTTCTAGCATTTGCAGCTGCCAAAGACTTCAAGGTATTTCAAATGGATCTCAAGAGTGCCTTCCTATATGGCAAAATCAATGAAGAAGTATAGGTTTGTCAACCACCTGTCATAAGTTTTCTAACCATGTCTGCAAGCTTGATAAATCTCTATATGGGTTGCATCAGACTCCTAAAAAATGGTATGAAACTTTATCCTCCTTTATATTGTCAAACAACTTCAAAAGAGGGACAATTGACAAGACTCTATTTTTCAAGAAATCCAATCAACATATTATGTTGGTTCAGATATATGTTGATGATATTATCTTTGGTTCTACTGATGAATCTCTCTGCAACGACTTTGAAGCACTAATGAAGTCCAAATTTGAAATGAGTTCAACGGGAGAACTCACTTTCTTTCTTGGACTTCAAGTGAAGGAAACTCCTACAGGGATTTTCATTAATCAATCAAAATATGTCAAGGATATTCTTGAAAGGTTTAACTTCACTGAATACAAAGATCTATGAAACCCAATGTCCAAAACAACATCTTTAGGCCATGATCTTGAGGGGGAGGATGTTGATCAGCACCAGTATAGAGCAATGATAGGCTCTTTGATGTATCTCACAGCAAGAAGGCCTAACATCATGTTTGCAACCTGTCTATGTGCGAGATTTCAGACCAGTCCCAAAAGTTTACACATGCTTGCTGTGAAAAGAATCTTCAGATACCTCAAAGGAGTACCAAACCTAAGATTGTGGTATCCTAGAAATGCAGACTTTCAATTCATGGCCTACATGATAGTGATTATGGAGGATGCAACATCAGCAAGAAGTCTACATCAGGAGGATGTCAGTTTCTTGGATCCAGAATAGTTTCATGGCAATGCAAGAAGCAAACATGTGTCTCCACTTCTACTGCAGAAGCTAAATACATTGCTACGTCTAGTTGTTGTGCTCAAGTAATCTGGATTCGGAATCAAATGAAAGATTTGGAGTAGAACTCTCTAACACTCCTATACAGATAGAAAACTCTAGTGCAATCTCCATAACAAACAATCTAGTCATGCATTCCAAGATCAAGCACATTCATATCAGATATCACTTCATCAGAGATTGTGCAGAAAAGAAGTTAATTCATCTAGTCAAAGTTGATACTAACACAATTTCGCCGATCTCTTCACCAAGTCTTTTGATGAAAGAAGATTCAGGTACTTAATAACAGCCGTTGGTATGATTAATTTTGAATAAATGAATTGATAACAAGGAGTAAACAATCCTTCAGAAGACAAACTTAAATTATCTTTTGATAAGTAGTTACTCTTCAAAAGATAGTTTAAGTCTTCGGAAGTATTCTTTACCCATTGACTCTGAAGCAATCACACTCCAGAAGACATAATTTCTTCTGAAGTATTTCTCTTCCGATACATTGACTTTTCTTTTAGAAGCTCAATCTTCTGATTAAACAGTAATGCTTGTATAAGCAATGAATATTCATCAGAAGAAGATGTCTTCCGAAGCACAATTCAATCTGATGGTATATTTAACATCCTTAAATATGCATCGGAAGTGCCTCTCTTTCGAAGAATATTTCCTGGTCTCATGACCTTCTTCCGATAGCAATATCTTTGGAACTCAGTTGCACCCCTTCTGAAACTTGTGAGAATCCCAGTGCACAACAGCTGTCTCGAAAGACCTTTTCTCTGACACTTCGGATCTCAAAACATTAAATGTGTCTCTATATTAAATGCTGACGTCTAAAGGTATAAAAGGCCTCCCGCTCATTCACTTTCTCTCACCGTTCCGTTTTCGAATTGAATTTCTCGTTCTTTCTCAAATCAAACCCTAAATCCTCTCCAATCGCCATGGAATCTCTTGCTTCTCGACCTGCTCACAACTTGGCTGCGAAACTATCAGCTGACAATGACGCTGACTTCGCACCCATCATCTCCTTCCTCAAAAGGAGCAGGTACCATTTTGCGCTAACTATCAAACCTGTGGTGTATGAATCTCATCATCAACAGTTTTGGCATTTATGTTTTGTTGTTTCATCTCCCAATGGTAGAACTCTTATGGCTACCATTGATGCTCATCCTCTCTCCATTTCTGTGGACACCATCTATCGGCATCTCCATCTTAATCTTAATGATGCCGGTGGAAGGGTCTCATTCACAAGGGATGAGGTAGCAGAGACCTTTAGGTCATTGGGATATGAAGGTCCTCTCCCTTCAACAACCTATTTGAAGATAGAGTGTCCTATAATTATAAGTATCTCATACATGTTTTTCTTCATTGTTTGTCGAATAAGACTGGTGGTTGGGATCAAGTTCCTTCTGATTTAGCTGCGGCTATTCATGGCTTGATCTCCAATCAATCTTTCAATTTCTCTGCTTTCATTTTCAATAACTTGGCTGAAAATATTTCGTCACCCAAGAAATTTTTTATGTATCCCAGATTTTTGCAGCATATCTTTAACAGTGAGTTGGGCTCTTCCCTCTCACTAACTTGGAACATATATAATATTCCTTCTATCCCACACCCAATAAAAATCACCTATAAACGCAAACGAACCCCTGATCAGCTCTACAACTGTTCAGGCACCTTCCTCTGAACCCATTAAGAAAAGAGCAAAAAGAACTGGCAGGGGCACAGTTCTGCCCAAGGTGAAAACCACACCTATTGCTTCACCATTGGTTCTTCCTCTGGAACCAGTGGCTGCCCCTATCCAGCGTGAAAGCCCTCAGAGTATGTCACCATACATACCTAAGAATATCCAAAGGGATACCCCCTTTATTGAGTCTGCTTCTGCTGAAGCAACTCCATTAGTTCAGGGACTGTCTCCTAGGTCCCCAGTAAAATACTACCCATCAATGCCCCCCACCCATACTTCTACCCCGACTCAAGAACTCTCTGCAATAGCTCTGGATGACCCACTCTCTCCCACTACCCAAACTTTAATGAGAGTGGTGACAGACCTACAAGCCAGGTTTCCTAACCAAGAGCCTTCCAATACAGAGGTTAACCCCAGCAGTTTTGAAGGGATCAATACAGTGGAGGCTGCCACTACTGCTGAACCTTCTCAGGTTCTTCAAGCCAGTGGTACAGGCAATAGGACCTCCCTTGTGGCAACTCACATTGCTGATGACTTCTTTGAGGTCATCCTCAATGAGAGGAATCCAGGTAGCCAAGAAACCACAACTGGTGGTGGAGGTGCAGGAGCTAGGCTCAGGACTCCATCGCCCCATGATTCCACTTTGGTGGATGAGGGCACTACAGCACAGAAATTGACGGCCACCATTTCTACACTTCAAGCCAGGGTAGCCCACCTAGAGGCTGAGGTTGCTACCCTGAGGCTGCAGGTTCAAGCCAAAGATGCCACCATCTTCGACCTTCAGCGCCGCCCCCAGTCATCCTTCACCCATTCTACCCTGATCCCAGCAGGTGTCCTCTCTTTCCCTTGATGCTTCCAAAAAGGGGGAGAAGCTACAACCTATGGGATCAAAATCTCTAGCTAAAGGAGAGGAGGAAGTTGCTCCAGAATCCACTCCAGTATTTGATAGTCTAAACAATGGCTGGGATGAGTTCTTGAGCAAACATTTCCATTATTCCAACACTTCCTCCTCTTCTTTCGAAGAAGTAGGAGCATCCATGGAGACACAACAAGAGCTCACATCCAACATCTCCATGGAGCCCAAGATACAACAGTCCCCTTCTGGGACTAAGTCCCCTTCTGGGACTTCAGATAAGGTTACCATGGAGGATTCCATTCAAGCTGAAACCTCTATCTCCATGGAACCAGTGTCCCCTCTTGGGACAGTAGCAGAAGAAACCCTCTCCTCCATTCCTGAGTTCTCCGAGGACACTACAAAGGAGCCTTCCAAGGTGGTTGGTCAACTGGAGGAGGTAGTGAATGCTAAGGTTAACTCCGAAGCTGTAGCTGCTTCCGAAGGCCCAGTCATCTTTAAGGTTACTTCCTCAGAAGAACAATTGGCTGATGAACCAACTGGTGAGGCCACAGGATCCATCTCCTTTGGGTTAAACAAAACAGAAAAAGGCAAAAGGAAGTTAACCCCAGAGGAGGAAGCTGAACAAGAGGATAGGAGGGTCCCGAAGAAGAAGGGCTGACCAGATACTTCCTTGGATGGAGAAATTCTCAGACTTTCTGGTCTCCTCCAAGAGAAGGGTTTTGATGTGGATGAGATATTGAACTGGTCGGTACCTTGAATGCTCTCTGAGCTGGACAGGGTGCAGCAGCTAGAACAGGTTGCTGCTGCATCCAAAGCTGCGGCAGTTCTCACAAAGAAACAAAAAGAGAATGCCTACCGAGAGAAGATGAAGAAGATCCTAATGAACTTTGTATTCTCTTGGCAGCAGCTTGGCCCAATGAAGAACTCTACCATGGACATGCATTTAAGAGAAATCAAACAGAAGATAGCCAGAGGAGAGTTGCCTTCAATTGAGCAGATCCAGGCTCAGGGGGAATGTCTAAATTTAGGCTTTGGCGGAAGAATCATTTTGGACACACCCCTCTCTAGTTCTGCAATCAGAGAAGGAGATGAGGTGATGTATGGTGCCTCAAAGGAAGCACTATTCCCTAAGCCAGAGCCTCTCTCCCCTCCATTTAGTCCCTCCTATGACAACATGCATATATCTTCAGTGATCAAGATAAACAGAGGAGCTAAAAAGAAAACAACCACAGCTCCTGATCCTGAGATTTCAACAAGGGAGGATGAGAGGGAGTCTGAAGGAACAGTTGCTGCTAAGGATGAAGCAGCAGAAGAGGCTAAAGAGGCCACAGCAGCCGAAGCTAATGTAACATCAGCTGCTGAAGAAGCTGAGGAAGCTCAAGAGACCATAGATCATAGGGATCTAGCCTTGGTCACAGTCCAAGCCAAGAAAAAGAGAAGGAAGACCATGGCTATAAGAAGATAAAGGACTGCAAGCTCCTCGGACTCTGAGTATGATTCAGAGCCCAAAAGAGATCTAGAGCCCATTCGATCATACATTCCAATAGTAGGGTGGAGCTTCAATGCACAACAGAAAATGTTCACCCTCACTAAATCCAATGGAGGAATAATGGTGCTAGATCTTCTCAGGTTGATGATTATAGCTGACCCATTTGTATTTGACCTTGAGATACTCCCACTCAGCAATCCAGATAATGGCTCTGATGGAAGGATAGCCGTTAAATGGGCTAAGGCAAGGGCATAGGTCTTAAAAGGGAAAAGATAAGAAGTTTTGGAAGCATCATCCTAGGGGGAGACTGTAAAATCAAAAATGCTGGTGCTCTCCAAAACTTTCTAAGTCCTTGTCTAAATTCCGAGAAGTCCAATAAAGGTATCAAAAGAACAATGCTATCTTCCGGAAGTAAATGGTCTTCGGAAGGAACCTAAGTTCCTCAGAAGACCAAGTACTTTCGGAAGATAGCCTTGTTTTTTAAAATCTTCCAAGGAAGACCAAAGCTTCTGATGATACAAGTTTCCGAAGACAAAAGCTTCTGATCTCATGCTCAACAGCTTCCAAATACAAAGACTTCCGAAGACTTGGTTCTGACAAAGATTCCACATACTTAAGGAAATAATCAAAGCTGCTTTATTTCTTGAAGACCAACAAAGAAGACATTCTTATGATTGTCAGCAGCACAAAAGATTTGTCAGAACTACAGAAATAACAAGGATTTAATGCCTTTTGTAGTGTAGGCATTTATTGTAAAAGTCAATGAAGTCTTATGTATTAATTGTAATTAATATGGCTTGGCCTGTCAAGACCATAACAGATACTAGTTTTACCATTAGTTTGTTTCTAGTATTTTGTCCAGCCTTGTATCCCTACGAGAATATCTCTGTAGGTCTTAGTATATAATCCTTCACTTGTTAGTTAGCAAAACACGAGTGAGTGCTTGAGCTAAGTGTTGTAAACTTAACAGTTGAATGCAATATACTTTGACTTTAAATTTATAATTGCTTTCTGTATTTTGTTTCAATTTGTTGTTACAAAACAAGTTGATAGACTTTCCGCATCTATCAACTTCGTAGAAGATAACTTGTGAAAGTGTTGTGTAAGTTATATAACCCGATCAACATTTGATCTCTATAATTTTCTCTTTCTAAAGTTGTTGAATGCAAACCCTTCTTTTTCTTTCTAGCAAACGTAACTAGCTAGGAATGGATGGGAGCGTGTCTATAAGGCTTAAACTAGGAATACAAATAGTAGGGTTAACCATCTTTGTACTCATATTATCCCATTCTATTTCACAATTTTACAAAATCAACCTGAACTTTATGTGATAACTTTATAATCAAGAAACGTTCGGGATGTTACAAGTGCACCCTCTCTCATCCTACTCCAATATATGTAACATCGGTATTGTCATCGTCATTGTCTTCATCTTTATCTTTGTCTTCATTGGAGGTAGAAACATATCAGAGGAAGGATAAGGACAGTGTCATCGCCTCATGAGGCAGTTGTTCCGCTAGAAATAGGTTGCATCGTTGTCAATAAATCTTCATCGTTGTCCGATTGTTTCGTTGCAATTACAGAGTTTATTGCGGTGGTTAACAGTGGCAACAGAAAAAAAAAATAAATCTAATGCCAAATAATATGATATGTGAGCCTAGGGAATGTGTGGCAACATTCATTAGGGTGTAAAATCATATACGGTCTAATCGTAATAATCACACAAATACTATATTATTTATCAATTAATTTATAACTGTTTTTTCAATAAAAATGTTAATATTACAGAATAGATCCCATCTCAATAAATTATTGAAGTCACTCAATACAACGACAAATATTGAAACTATATAACACTCATAAATTCATTCCAAATCAATTTAAAAATCAAATGGATCTTCAAAAGCCATTGTTTGTTGCACTCTTGTTACCACCCCTAGTAATCACCAATGTTCTTGCCAATTGCACCTGTGAACAAGAACAAACCTCCGGAGACAAAAGCAAAGCTCTCAGCTACAAACTAATAGCAATTGCTTCCATTCTTATTGCCGGAACCATCGGCTTCTCTCTACCGTTTGTGGGCAAGATTTTCCCATCCTTACGCCCCGAGAAAGACGGGTTCTTTGTGGTGAAAACATTCGCGGCTGGCGTGATCTTGGCTACAGGTTTTATTCATATCCTTCCACAAGCGTTTGAGAGACTGACTTCGCCATGTCTGAAAGGATATGGGTGGACGGATTTTCCGCTCACCGGGTTGGTGGCGATGATAGGAACCATCGCCACATTGTTGTTTGAAACCTCGTCAGCCGCGTACCAGATTAGGTCCGTGGCCACGAAGGTGGTTGGAGATGGTGATGATAGAGAAATGGAGAGTGGGGTTGTACATGGTCATGTTCATGGACCCATGTTGCCAATCGATGAGGCCGAAGTTCGTCGTTATCGTATTGTTTCCCAGGTAAATATCATTCGAATCTCATTTTCAATAATAGAATGATTATTTGTTTTAACTAACAAAATAAATTTTATAAAGAATAGAGGACAAATTGTAGTGTGGCTACAACTCATTTAATCGAATGTTTTTTTGGTATGGAAAACACTAGACTTTCACAAAGTTATAATTTTTAGATATTTGTGAATTATTTTGTTTTCTGTTTTATTGAGTTAGTCAAAGTTAAGAGTTCATGTGGAGTCCAACCCTTTTGAACAAATTTCAAATCAAGTAGCAAGCACTTTTTTTAAAGCTAATGTTAAGTTCTTCAATAATTTTTAAAGATCAACTAGCCTCTCATCATTTTTAGTTTTACTAATTATTTTTTAGAGTTAATTGTATAGATGGTCACTTTGATATGTAAGGATTGCACTAATGGTCTCTAACTTCGAAAACTTACAATTATGCTCAAATTGCTCCCAAATTGGTCGTTAAAAAAATGCTCAAACTGTTTGTAAAAGTATATGTAGCATCAGTGGTTCGTGGTAACTGTTAGTTTTTGGTGTTATATTTTTTAAATGACCATTATACTACTTGATTTCCTCACCCCTTCCCCTTTTCTTCCCCTCGATTCATTACCATGGTGCTCCTTTGTTTCTCTACAACCCTACACCAGTGCATGTCACTAGAGTTTGATCATGAAACCATATTGTCAGAGATAATCAACGTCGTTTTCAGTCTTCGGTCATTGGTTTCTTAATCAAAGAATGAAACACAAGCTTGACAATTGCGACAATGATGATTTATTCACTGATTATTACATCATCAGAATTAATAAAAAAAATTTACATCATCAGAATTAATAAAAAAACCCTAAGTAACCCTGTTTTGCTCCGAGTATCGCTTTCAATTACATCTTTTCCGACCAAATCACCGGTCAACACCCACATTTGCACCTTTACTTGAATTAATTGCTACATGTCATTAATGATTAAGAACATGTATTAAATGATTAAGAACAATTTGTGTACACGACAACAATGACAACCCAAACACTAATCTCATCCTGATCGAATTGAAATACGAGGCAATCATCTATCATCTGATTGTAAGAATAAAATCATGACACAACTAAAAAGGACGCAATTAGCTAGCTCATGTTTTGTGCAAGAGCTTGAGAGAGGTCAGATTGCTTAACAAACAAACTAACAAACTTATCCAGTATATTCTCACCTTTCAGTAGGGTCTGGGATGGAAGGATCGACACAAACCTTACCCCTATCCCAGTTGGGGTAGATAGACTGCTCCGAAAGAGTCCCCGGCTCATAGTTGTCGTTTGAAGTTAATCATCCCAATACTTTAACGTATTTTCACATAAGGGTATGTGTTTTGAGGCGTGAGGAGGGCTTGACCACCTTCCATCACGCCCTCATCACCCACGTTCACCATAACACACAGGGCGTGACCACCATGTAGTGGCAATCCCGTGAGAGCCTTCATGGCGTGAAGGAGAAGAAATGGGAAAAAGGAGGGGGTGATGGGAGCTTGATGAGGGAATGATGATAACACATGTGATGATGACGTGGAGTGATAATGGGGTGATAATGTTGGTTGATTATGTGGCGCTTAAGTGGAGTGATGGGGGCTTGATGATAACACATAGTCTAATAAGTAAAATAACGTTAAAATTAGTGCAATTTTACTTTGGTCCTTAGGTAGCCCACACATATATAAATTATATTCATGCACCACAAATGGGACGTAGAGGTTGGATCGCTTCACGAATCACGATCTTAAATTCGTAACATTAGCTTACACATTTGTGTAATAGATCAGTGTTTCACACAACTTAAACTTATGATTTAGTGTGCCATAAAAACAATTTTATCACTTGTTCTAAAACCTACACTCTATAACACAATAACTAAGTTATAATATTGTTTCAAAATATCACTCATACCTTATTTTGAATACAACACCACTTAAGTTTTATGTATTTTTGTGTTGTCGCGGTATCTTTTTAAAGATGTTCAAAATTTTTCTAACTTAATTGACTTAATTAAGTATAACTTGATTACTATTTATTCATCACAGTGAGCTTAAGATGATAATTATAAAACTTTATTTTTTTTAAGAGCAAGCAATGGTTGATAACTTTTTTTTTCTATTAAAGCCCCCTCCTATTTCACGTGTAACTTAAAAAAAATAATCACTGATGTTTTCAAATTTCATATATGTTTTATGTAGGTTATTTCATTCTGAAAAAAAAAAACATGTATCAAAAAGTTTAAAAATAAAATAAAAAAGATGTTAAAACTTTAGAAGTTATATTGTTAGAAAAAAATATACGTGTGTGTGTGTTTGGTGGACCTCCAAATATACTTGTTAATGTTGTGTTGATATTCCCTTAATTGTATATATATACGTGTGTGTATATATGTTTGCGTGTGCATATGTATATATAGGATGGAAGTATTTTTAGTTAACCCATAAACTAATTCATTAACTATCAATGTTTAATTTACAAAGTAAGTGAATATGATCGGTCACATATCGTTTTCTTCTTCTTTTTTTTTTTAACACGGGAGGTATTTAATATATTTTGCAACACTCAAAAAGTTGGAAAGTTAGATTTAATATGTGACAACAAATGTCATCATCTAATATATCTTAATAAATTTAATTTTTTATATAAATTTTACCCCCTCCTTTTTTAAACATTCATATTTTTTTATACTATATTATTTTTAAAAAAAAAATGCACCATTACACTAGTCTCATTTTTCTCTTTAATTCAGTCATAGTCTCAACTAGAATTTTTAATGAAAGATTGTTTCGACATGGGGTTCGACTGACCCCAATAAACTTTTGATTTTTAATGTTATACATATGATCTGATCTCGACCGATCTCCAAAAAGCTTTTTCACCGATCCCCAAAAAGCTTTTTCACCGATCCCCATGAAAAATTTACAAATTGGATAAAACCCAATTTAAAATCATTTTAAAGCTAAAAATAATAAAATAATATTTAAATAAAGCAATATGCATTACCAGTAATGAAATCCAATTAGTAATTAATAATTTAACTTAATACATAATCAATCATAGCTCAATTAAAAAAAGTAATAACTAATAAGACCCAATTTGTATATTGAGTGATTGAATTTAATGTTCATAATTCTTATTTGGACCCCTTCTGAAAAATTACTAGAGCAATAACTTACTAATATATCGGTAACCTCCACATCAGAATAACTGCAATATATAAATTGAGTGTTTATTATATAATTTCAAAAGTTGTAGCTTATAAGCATAATGAGAAACTTAATTAATTTGTGTATATTAGTATACTTAGGTTATATATAACAATTTTTCAAAAGAAAATTTAAACCTTGACCTTCTTTTAATCTTGAATTTATTGATTTAAATATTATTATTTTCGAATCATTTCCAAATAAAACCAATCTTATCATATCATACTAATTAATGAGATGATATTTTGGCATAGTTTTATTATGTATATGTGATTAAATTTAGTTTTATCATTTTTTTGGGTGATTCGACCCGACCCTATTTGCATTGGTCAAAAAAATAAAATATTTAACCACAAATAATTATCCAAAGAAAATTCACAACCCCAATAAAAAAATTTTCTAGGTCCGCGACTATACACCAATACCAATCATGGGTTGAATTATGTTGTTTAGTAAAAACATTTTTTCTATTTCTCATACATTTGAAAGCAGGTCACCTTCAAGGGCGAAGGTTTTAAGAGACCTAGGGGTGCCCCGGTCTTTGTCGTTTTTCTGATCGGAAAATTTAATAGGTATTGAGTCCAGTTCTTTCAGTTTTTCTTCCTAAAATTCCTTGGCCTCCTTGGATTTAAAAAAATATAATAAAGTTAAACTAATATTGTAAGTTTTAACATTAACTTTAAGGATTCACTGTGTCGCTTTTTATATTATTCTTTAGCTTTTGGGCCTTAAAAATTAAAATGAGCCATAACTATTGAACATTACTTATTTACCTTTTCATTCAGAGTGTATAATCAATAAGTTCAAATAACTTAAATATCGTCGCGATGAATCGTGATTCTTTTTCCGGGTACTCATATTTTCGTCTTAAACATTTTATGTCTTGTATGATACAAGCATATATATTTTTTTGAGTCGAACAAATATTTGATATTTTAAATTTTAAATTGTTTGACCTGACCCAAATTACAATTTATCGACCCTGAATTTTTAGCCCGAAACACAACGACAAGAAAAAAAAATTGGCCCATGAATGTCGGACCCCTTGAACATGTTTTTCATGATCCGCCACTGGTCGACATCGTTGATTACAATTATAGTTTTACGTGATAAATCCTTGTATTTCATTTTAAGAAAAAAAAATTAAAATATATGGAACATTCTATTAAAAGCTCTTGGATTTTCATGGAATTAAATTTTTGTTGTTGGGATGTCAACCTCATTAATTTATTATAATTAATTGGTTGTAACTTGTGGATAAAAACTATCTTAAGCCGAAGCTCGCTTGTTCGGACTAAATAGAGCTTTGCTCGTTTTAAATATGTTCATAATAATTTTATATATAAAAATATTTAATAATATATATATATATATGCATTTAATAATATATATATATATATATATATATATATTTAATAAAATAAATAAAAATTAAATATACAAAAAGCACATTTAGGCTCGCAAGCCGGCTTGAGTTCGATGTATGAAGCTTGGGTCTTGGGTTCGATAAACATTTGTCATGATTAAACTGAAACGCATTTTAAATCATTCGGAGCTTTTACGCATAACGCTGCACAATCTATATATAACCACGTATCACACTATATACATTAAATATAAATGCATTTACGTTTCTCATAGTTATTTGATTTCGATTTTTATAAATATATTTTAATTATGTTCTATTCTATTCTATACCTACTTAAAAGTCTAAAAGTCAATGTCGGTGACTTTCACAACTCGATAAATAATTAATTTGCTCCGTCGGTTACTGTACCATGAATTGGTTTGTTGGGTTTGAAGGCACATGGTCAATGCATTGATGCACAAATCGGTTAACCGGTCCAAACCGGTTTTTAAATTACCCGAACCGGTTAACCGGTGTAGAGGGTTTATCGGTTTTTCCTAAAAACCGGTTCGGTTATTAACCGGTTTTTTTAACCTACATATGCTAACCGATGGAACCGAACCGGTTATTAACATGA
Source organism: Mikania micrantha (assembly GCA_009363875.1). Lineage (NCBI taxonomy): Eukaryota > Viridiplantae > Streptophyta > Magnoliopsida > Asterales > Asteraceae > Mikania > Mikania micrantha. The sequence goes on from CM018681.1 coordinate 63,131,891, forward strand.
CCGGTTAACCGCCCAAACCGGTTCAAAAACCGGTTTTTAGACCTTTTTTTTTTTTATCCGTTAATCCGTTTGATCCGTCCGTTAGACTTAGAGTGTTGAACCGTAACCGTATTGAACCGTTTTTTTTGTATTATACGTTTTCAACCTTAAAGTTAAATTAATAAAATCATAATAAAAAAATCATAATAAAAAACTTAACAAAATCAAATCTAAAACTAATAAATAATAATTACTAAACCCTAATAAACCTTAAACTAATCAAACTAATATTAAACTAATAACTAATAAACCTTAAAACCTTAAACTAATAATTATTAAACCCTAATAAACCTTAAACTAATCAAAATAATATTAAACTAATAACTAATAAACCTTAAAACATTAAACTCATAATTACTAAACCCTAATAAACCTTTAGACTAATCAAACTAATATTAATCTAATAACTAATAAATCTTAAAACCGTAAACTAATAATTACTAAACCCTAATAAACCTTAAACTAATCAAAATAATATTAAACTAATAACTAATAAACCTTAAAACATTAAACTCATAATTACTAAACCATAATAAACCTTAAACTAATCAAACTAATATTAATCTAATAACTAATAAATCTTGAAACCTTAAACTCATAATTACTAAACCCTAATTAACCTTAAACTAATCAAAGTAATATTAAACTAATAATTACTAAACCCTAATAAACCATAAATTAGTTATTAGATTAATATTATTTTGATTTGTTTAAGGTTTATTAGGGTTTAGTAATTATGAGTTTAAGGTTTTAAGATTTATTAGTTATTAGATTAATATTAGTTTGATTAGTTTAAGGTTTATTAGGGTTTAGTAATTATGAGTTGATTCTTTTAAGGTTTATTAGTTATTAGATTAATATTAGTTTGATTAGTTTAAGGTTTTATTAAGGTTTAGTAATTATGAGTTGATTATTTTAAGGTTTATTAGTTATTAGATTAATATTAGTTTGATTAGTTTAAGGTTTTATTAGGGTTTAGTAATTATGAGTTTAAGGTTTTGATTAAATAAAATTAAATGAACTTTATTAAGTAAGGATTTCAAATAGCATATTTCATTAAAATAAATTAATTACACAAGCTTTAAAGTTACAAAATTAAATACAAAATGAAAATAGAAATTAGTCTTCGCTTGGTGCTTCGGATTGTAGTTCCGGACGATTGGTCCACATCCATTATCCATTGCTTGTTCTTCGTCGGAAAGTGAGAAAGTCATTCCTTCCTCAACTTCAACATCATGTATTGTCGCTTCTATCTCAAGCTCGCCTTCAAGTAGTGTGTGGTCTTGTACACGTTCCATTGCGTCTAAATGGTCTTTCAAGCAAATGCACATCTCCAATGATGCAGGAGTAAGCATCGTCCTTCGTATAGATAAAACACTGTCACTAAGAGAAAAGGCAGACTCCGAAGCTACCGTAGAAGCTTGGACGCTTAGTAAATCACGGGCCATGGCAGATGGAATCGAAAATTGGGTTTCCTTTTGTTTCCACCAGGCCAAAATATCAAAGTTTTCAAATTCTTCCGGCGTAAGACCGGAAATCCAATCTGTTCCTAGGTACCTTCCTAGTTCGCTACTTGCGCTAGTAACTCGGACTCGTTTAGTTACATTTTGTCTTAAGGTGTTAAATAAATCAAAGTTAACATCTTGGCTTCTACTCGAACTAGAAGCCGCATACACTGTTTGTTGTATGTTAGATGTTTCACCATATTTTTGTAAATAATGATCAAACATATTTTGAAAAAATATGTTAAAGTTATTTTTAGTGTTTGTTGCAAAGTTTGGGTCTTCCAAACCCAAAGCACCAACTATTTCATCAATTAATGTTTCAACGCCGGCACCATTGAAACATGGGTTTAATGCCGTCGCACAAGTAAATACGGCCGGCATTTCTTGAAAGTATTTCAATAGTTTTAATTTCATTGGAATTAACATTCCGTATATATCTCATTATTTTCACCCGTCGATGGAAAATCGTTAATTTTTCTTGTCATTATAAATAATTGTTGAAGAACCAAACAAGACGTGGGATAATAAACTCCCGATAAAATTGTTGCATTTTTAAAAACTCCAAATAAACTAGTAAATTCTCCTATGGCGTCCCAACATCGGCTATTAAATTTTTTAGCCTTACGTTCTTGCACTAAATTGTTATGAAATACTTCCAAGGTTTCCCTTTGTCGTAAGGCGTTGTTAAACATACGCCAAGTCGAATTCCATCTTGTTGGTACGTCCCAAGACGGACCTAAAAAGAGGGAGTTCGTATCCTCACATAATTTTTGATATTCCAAATATCTTCTACGGCTTTTTATAAAAACATCCTTTAACATTTGTTTAAATTTTTCTTTTAACATATTCATTCCCTCAACCGCAAGAGCATCACTCACAACCAAGTTAATAATGTGAGCAACGCATCTTGTATGAAAAAAAGCACCGTTACATATCGGTTTATATTTAAGTTTTAATTTTTGAACAGCAGTCGTATTATTTGAAGCGTTATCAAAACTTATGGAAAGTATTTTATCTTGTAAATGGAATGTTTGTATTATTCCATCTAACATGCAAAACAAATTATCCCCCGTGTGAGGATACGGAAACATTTCGAACGCAATCGTACGTTTCATCATTTGCCATAAATCGGGATCAATCCAATGCGCGGTAACGCAAAGGAACGATTCGGGCAAACCGTGAGGTGCCGACCAAACGTCCGTTGTTAGGTTAACACCGGTTTTTAAGTTTTGAAAACCTAAAATTAATTCTTGTTTGGCTTGACGCCAACGTTTCAAACAATCACGTCTAATAGTAGTTCGACTTACTTGATGATAACGTGGTTGTAGCGCCTTTTGAATCATCTTCGTCAAGCGTGGGTTGTCAAAATGATTGAATGGCAAACTTTCTTGAATCACCAAGTTCCCCATCATTTCACGAACCATGTCGGGATCGAAATTCCAAACCCCGCACTCTTGAGACATTTGTGCTTGATCGTTTGCGGGATTATTTTTGACAACACAATGCTTCGTCAAATGGCTTCTTAAAGTGGAATTAGATTCCGGTTTAAGAAAAGTACCGCAACCTTTGCACCGTGCCTTATCGACACCGTTCGACATTTCGCATAAGTCGAAATGTTGAAATAGCTCTTTGTTCCTCGTTGTAGTTTTTATTCTAACAACGGTTGGTTCGTTTGAAGTGGATGCACCAACACCAACGGAACTATGAGCACTTCGTGAGCTTGCCATGGATGAAATAGTGATTGAATCGAACGTAATAGAAGAAGAGATTGAATCGAGAAGAAGTAGTCAAGTAGGTGATCGTTTTTTTAGCGTATTTGATCGTTTTCGAGCGTTTAATAAGAAGAGATATTGTAAGATGTTGTGTGATCAAACCAAAACAATCCTCATCTATTTATACTAACGTTTAGGGGCAAAAAGGTCCAAAAAAATGTTAAAAACGGCTAGAAACGGCTAGTTTTTTTTTTATACGATCGGTTAACCGGTTAATTCCCGGTTAACCGGTGTCAACGGCTCTATTTTAGGCTCCAACGGCTAGTAACGGCTATTTTTTTAAACCACTAACCGGTTAACCGGTTTCTAATCGATCAAAAAAACCGGTTTTGCTTTAACCGGTTCGTAACCGGTTTTGCCTAGAAAGTGTCTCAACCGGTTTAAAACCGGCGGTTATTCGGTTCACCCCTAACCGGTAGGAAAAACCGGTCCAAAAACCGGTTCGGGTCGGGTAACCGGTTTTTTTGTGCACCACATGCAACTATGCAAGGTCATTTGATCATTTAGGAGCAATTGTTTTTTTCTTTCTTTTTTTTTCTTAGACTTTTAACTGGCGGCAATTTCTTACATGACTTGAAGCACGATCTAAACCCAACACAAAATAATTTGGTTTTGGCTTAGTAAATATAACCTATTAAGAAAAATTGGTCCTGTTTAGGTTGATCGGTTTATAAAGCACGTCATGTCTGGGTTGGCTTATTTATAAACGAGTTGACCTGTTAACCTATTTAAGATTTCAAAATTATTATTTATTTCTTTACACTTGTTTTTCTTTTGATTATTTACCATAATTAAATATATTTATTTCAAAATTTTTATTCTTTTCATTTACAAAGATGACTTTAATATAAGTAAAATGTCATTTTAGTCCCTATGGTTTGACAACTTTTATCATTTTAATCCAATAGTTTAAATTTTGTTACTTTGGTCATTATGGTTTCATTTTATTGTTATTTTCATCCCTATGGTTTGATAACTTTTGTTATTTTAGTCCAAAAGTTTAAATTTAATTGGACTATAATGACAATAAAATGAAAAGCATAATGACCAAAATGGCAATAAAATGAAACCATAATGACCAAAATGACAATAAAATGAAACTATAATGACCAAAATGGCAAAATTTAAACTATTTGACTAAAATGACAAAAATTGCCAAACCACGAGGACTAAAATGACATTTTACTCCTTTAATATCTTTTCGATTAACTATACAAATGAATTTATTTTATATTTCATACTTTATGATCACAACTTCTGTAATTATATGTTTAGTTATAATATAATGAATTGTTAGTTAAAATAATATATTAGCTATTTGTTATTCATACACGTATATTAAACACATTATAATTGGTGTGCTTTCAACCAACAACCAATTTACAACCTATAAATCCGTTTGATTAGTTTATATAAATGAGTTATACATATCACATATGGCTTGACCCAAATTTATGTCAATCTAGATCACGGTTAAAAACTTTGACACGAATAATATATGAGTCAAGTTTGGGTTGCAAAATTGAACCCACCAATCTGCTTCCTCTTAACCCGCGAACCCGAGACAATTAAAATCCCTATTTTTAACTCTATTTAATCCTTATAACTCTATACGTTAAAAATCAATGCTGTGTGGCCGCTAAAAGACAAAACCAACTGCAATCTAATACATATATTTGTTGGTGTTAGCGACCTAAAATAAAGAACGAACTATAATCTAACATATATGTATTTGTTGGTTGGATTTGGATATTTAGAGGAGTTGTTAAATCGAATACTTTTTTTCAAAGGGTCAAGAGCTTAATCCCTTTCGAGGCATTCTCTTTTAATTACCTTTTTTTTCTTTTTCTTGGCACCTTTACAATCTAATATATTTAGGAGAAAATTCAATTGTTAACACACTCTTATTACGCTAACCCGTATAACGGAATTAAAAAGGGTCAAGACTATAACGGGTATTATATTTCATTTGTAGAAGTATAAGTTACATAGCAAAATCAAATATATAATCACAAACTAAACCCTAAATTCACACCCTTTTTTTTTCTTCGTGTGTCAAAAATGTGAAACTCAAAAGGATAATATTGTTTTTGTTTCTTCTTGTGTCAAAGTGTAGAACCATGAAAAAGTTACTATTCCTTATTCATGGTTTTTAATACTATATATATATATATATATATATATATATATATATATATATATATATAGTAATACTATTTTTTGACTTCTTATAATATTGGGGCTTGTTCCCTTTCAAACATACCAAGATTTTAATTTCACCCAAACTTGCATCGACGAGTTCTTGATTTCTCAATTGACCCATATTGAAACCCTAATTTTTTTTTTCCCGTAGAGTGAAATTGTAGTTTTGGTCTTGTTGAATATATAATTAAGGAAGACAACGAATTAAAGACGTCGATACGATTAATCGATTATGATGAAAATAAAATGGTTCATACAAATTTAACCTAAGCATTTACATTATCACACACCAATCAAATGGTAGATTACAAAAACATAATTAAAATATGCACAAAAATATATTATGCATCTCCACTATAAATATCATTTTTTCAAGTTTGCTCTTACGTATCCTTAAACTACATAAAAATCCCTTAGTGTGTATGAGCGATGTTAATATACAAGACCACAACCAACAATCAACCTACACAACAATTTAGCATAAAACGACCCTTTAATTGTTGGATTAGATTGCTCACTTGAACAATATTTCACACTCGTTTTGTGAATACAAGTTAATTCATGCAGAAGTCTTATAACAGGATCTCACAAACACTTAAGCAAAAATATGAGAAAAACAAAGACACGAGAGATTACTTTTAAGCTCAGGGTATATTTCTCTCAATTATTTCAATGTTACATGACACATAAAATCCACACTTATCATTTTACAATTTAGATGTTATATACACAAAGATACAGTCGTATCCTCGTATGAATGCATGGCTAGATTTATACTAGAAACAAATGAAAGTTTGTTCTAGTATATTGTTATGACTTGACACATCAGGCAATCTTCTATAATCCATGCTGCTATGGGAGTTGTAATTTCATTTTCTAACTAACAATGAAATTACTTCATATTATGTTACGTCTTCCTTAGTCAACTCTACAACAGTCTTTAAATAGCTACAACATTGCCAGATTATGTTGGTCTCAATTAACTTTGTAGTCGGAAATTGTTGAACTTCAGAAGCTTCAGTTTCTTCTGAAACAACATCTTCAAAGTCTTCGAAAGTTTTGTCATCTTTGGATGCCTTGTTATCATTAGAAGAACATTTGTCAAATATTAATCATTAACTCACAAGATTTGTTGTTCTTATGATGCTTTGATGTCTTATGAATATGATCCAATGATATCTTCGAAAGCTTTGTCTTATGTTAGATTATTGAAAAGATAAAATTATTCTTCAAAAGCTTTCAGTCTTCTAAGGTGATTGATTCCTTCCGATAACTGAAGGTTTTCGAAGGATAATTTCATCCTTCTGATACATCCTTAGACTTTCATGGGATACTTCCTTAGATTCTAAGAAGCTTGATCTTCTAGGAGTTGTCTTCATAAAGAATGTATGTGTTTTGTTAAGAAACAATCTTCTTTGATCTTATAGTCTCCCAGCTGATGCTAACAAACTTCAGGATAGATTCTTTGGTTTTATTTCTTTATTAGATGCTGAGTTACCCTTCCCATGGAGTTGTTGAAAGGCTTTTCTAGAGGGATATTAGCTAGATCAAATATGTTTGGAGTGAGGAGGGTCATTATCTCAGCATTAGTGAGCCTTGTGATGTCACCACCCTCTCTTAAGACTGTAAACAACTTGTTAGCAGCCATATAACATCTAGCACCATGATACAATTGGTATGTATAAATTGATGGGCTCGTGTTTTGAGGGTTAAGGTGGTGAGCTATCTGAACTCTCCCTTAACCTCTTATTCATAGTTTTCTTCCTCCTGGGATTCACAGACACAAACTTACTTATATACATTATCATAGTGCCTAGTACCTCAGCCTCCTTATGATAGTCACTCTCATCTACCTTTGATTCTTCCTCAAGATCAGAAATCTTATCCGTAGGCTTTGGGACAACCATTTTGCATATCACTAAGGATATAAGCATGTTGTCATTAGATACGTTGGATTGGGGAGTTACCATCTCATCTTTTGATCGAAGTTGTGCTAGAAACTCACCAAATAGGATGCCTTCAGCTCCCTTTGTGTACTAGGGAGCCTTTATCTTTCTTCTACCTCCCCTAGTTTTGGCACGCTCCTAAAAAGGCAACTCACGTCAGATGATTTTGTCTTTGACATCACGTACATGTAGATCCAGGGCAGACATCTTCATGGGTCGAAGAAGCCGAGGAGATAATCCATATTTCTTGAGGAACTTCATTATCTTCTCTTTATCCTTGGTGTCCTTGTGCCTATTTTTTTGGACACAAAGGCAGCTTTGGCAGCAACATCAACTCAAGCGACCTATCCAAACTTGTCCAGCACACTATCAAGATGTTGCGCCAACCAGCGCACGATCTCATCAATATCATAACCATTCCCCTAGACAAGCATTATCCTTTGTGCCATCCAAGGTGGTACTTGTTCGACATACTTTACTTTGTTGCCTCATCTCCACTTGTAATGCATCCTCTTCTAGGATTAGTTTTCTTTGTTCATTGTCTGTTGTTGCAGGCCCGAAATAGGCAGACCCTATGGCCTCACCAGCTACCTTATCTAATTCATCGGCCAAGCATGCTTCCTAAGAAGAACAAATTACCAGGATGGTTGGGCCTTTAGGAACAAGTTCATCTTCAGAGTTAACTTCAGCATGTATTATCCCTTCCTATTGATCGATTACCACAATTTTCTACCTAGGGAACTCCTTTAGTATCTAAAGGTCAAAGGAGAGGGTTTCATTCCACTGTCTCAAAAGGGGATACATGTTCCATGGAAGGAATGGACGAAGGTTGTTTCAGCTTTATAGGAGGATGAGATGGATTTGGCAAAGTACTTGATCACTATCTGAGCCCATTTATTGTCTAGTTTAGATGTGAATGCTTCTTGTTTATGAGAAAATGTTCCAACCCCTATCTAGCTAGAACTCCTCCTGATTCAATGGATTGGATTTCCTACCATTTTTGGTAGAATCAGGGGATAGAAGAAAAACTTGTCACAGATCAGGATTAAAAGGATTGAAGAGTATAAGGGAGCTGCAGATCCATAATCAATGAGTTTTTATCCTGAATCTACAACCTTAGGGTAGCCATTTCACACTCAAGTGCAATTATTCTGGCTTGAATTGTGTGTATGATGGCCATCAATTCCAAATTTATTAGACTCATTGGCCAATGAGACCTTCGATGTAGCCTCTCATTTCCCATAACCAGTAATGGTTTCTTGAATCCTGGGATACCTTTCATTGAAGAGGGCTTCAAAGAAGTCACCCTCAGTGTGGGTTATCATGGTTGATGTCTTATTGCTTGTATCACTGTTTCTTATAGATCTGGGAAAAGAAATTGATCCTGAGTTTCTGTCACCACACTTAATAGTGTAAGGATTGTGAAAGAGAGTAGTTCATCATGCACATCAGTAGAAGTCCCTTGATCCAATAGGAGAATATAGGAGGTTGGTTGTGATGGGTTTACCTACCCTAAGGACCAGACTATTAGTCCTAAATTAAGGGTGGGTCCTTCAATCGAAGGACCATCACTAGTATGAGGGACCTGTGTGATATTCTTGAGCATGTTTTAATACATGCACTAAGGGCTTGTGGGCTTGTAGGCTTGTATGGGCTTTAGATAGACCAAGATGAAAATTAGAAGGAGATGAAGTTAGTGTGATTTGAAACTTGGCCTAAACAGGGTTCCAACTAGTCCTTTTGGCCCTTGTGTGGGAAGCAGAAGAAAAGGCATTCACATCCTTATACCACTATTCGGGGGTTTGTTTACGTTTTTAGGTGGTTTTCATTGAAGGGGCTTGTTTTGGTTGGGTAGGTGTGGGTTTAGCTTTTGTGGGGTATATAGAGTTGTCACCTTCCAAATTAAGGAGCTCCATAGAAGGAAGAAGAGGAGTGAAAGTCCATAGTTCTGAGCACTAATCGTGTTCATAGTTACAAAAACCTTCGATGTAACCATGGAAACTTTTTATGTATTCCTACACTATGAAAGGGAGAAGTTCACATAAAATATGTGCTACAAAAATATTAGAAATATACAAAATTTCTTTGGTGATGAAAATTTGTCAACTAAACCCTGAAAAGGAGGAAAAAAAGAGCAAAAGGTTGGCTGGAAATTAACCCATGAATAACACAAGATAAATAAGTGGGTATTTAATTCCAACCACCAAACTTATTTGAAAGAAAATGAAGAAATAAATGTACGAGATACTAATAATTGTAAGACACTCTACCCTTCAACTAGGTTGTTAAAGAGGGAGAACTTTTGTATCCCATTGACCTGAAGGTCATGGCTACCTCATCATTTTTGAATGAATTCAGTCCGTAGGCATCATAGAGTTAAGCATGCTGACTAATGACTTCCACCAAAATAGCTATAGATTGAGAATCAATGGTTGCCTGTAAATATATATCATTGGCCGATGGCACCACCAAACAGGTGGCCCAAAACTGCTGGTCATGACGTCCGTACACCACTAGGTTAACAGTTAGTGAAAAGCAATACCTGCTTAGTCTAAGGAATCTAATGATAGGACCAAAGTAACTATCATTCTTTGCTGAGAGTTAAACCAAGAGGTTGTGCACACGTTTGCTAAGTACAACCATGGAAGATTAGGGTTTTCATATGAATGAATAAAGCAGGGAAGAGATAAATGTATTTGTCAGTTTGAGGGTTTTTGATGAACTGTTTGGATTTTGTGGGACCAAATTATAAGTGTTACATGTCAGATGATAATGCATCAGAAAAATTTTGGTCTACGAATTTCAGTTGCTTCTGATAAGATTTAAGCTTCCAAATATGCCCTTTTAAATTCATTAGAAGATATGCCTTATTACGAAATAAATATTTTAGAAAGATAGTTATTTGATTTTGTGCTTCATAACTAGCTTCTTTCCCATAAATATAGATACCCTTCTAAGACAAAGTTTTATAAGTTTAGAAGATATGGATTCTAAGAGAATAATTAAAATTAATTTCTTCTTAAAAGCAATAGACAAAAATTTATAAATAATGCTTTAGAAGACTTAAAACACCTTTCGAGGAACAATTTATCATCGAAAGAGATTTTAGATGTATATTCACATGTTTCTTCCAGAACATTATTCCTTGACTTAAGCTCTATAAGAAAAATCCAAGATAAAAGTTAAACTTATTCAAAGTTCATCATGCCAATGTCAATGATTTAAAAATTGAATCTCCATTCATCACATGTAGGTTAAGAGATCAGCATGATTATATTTTGTGTCAATTTCGACGAACTGAATTAATTTCTTTTCAACATACAATTTCTATTGAAATAATATATGATGTCAATGTGCTTTTTCTTTGAGTGTTTCACATGATGTTGGTTATTGAGATTGAAGTATAGTTGTCAATCTAGATTGGATAATTGAAGAAGTTAACTCCATGGTCTTTTATTTGATTCTAAATCCATATGACTTTGGCACAACAACTAGATGCAGTGATGTATTCAACTTCAACAGTGGATGTAGAAACATAGGTTTATTTTTGCACTTCCATGAGACTATTTTAAATCCCAAAAATAACAACATCCTCCATAGTCATTATCATTGTAAGCTGTCAGCTTAAGTTTTGAATTCTTTTGACACCACAAACCCGATTTTCCACACAGACATGTAGCAGACATGATGGTTGATCTACTAGTAGTCAAATATGAGAGAACCAATCATTTCCATGTACTCATGTTTGTCAACCTTCTCCTCCTCAAGATCATGGCTCATAGAAGTTGTTCTTGATATGGAGTGAAAAGTATTTTATAGTAAGTAAATTTGAATCTGGCTAGGATAGGGCTATCATAACGGGTCAGAAACGACCCATTAAGACATGACAGGTTAAGACACGAAACATGAAATGGTAGACACGAACATGACATGAAAACTTATCGTGTCTGCTTTTCCAAACATGAACACAACCCATTAAAAACACGAAATGAACCGTTAAAGAACCTATTAACAACTAACACTATAATGACTTGTTAAAGGACCAATTAAGGAACCTGTTAAGGAACTAAGGATAGAGAATTATCAATTTTTAGAAGGTAATTGGTTACCCACCTAAGATGATGTCATTCACATTCACTTTAACAATCCTGACATCTAATCTAGAATTTCTTATGAAGAGTGTCTTGTCAGTAGTACCTCTTTTGTAGCCAATTTTCATCCGAATTTTAAAGAGGGTCTCATACCATTTTCTATGAGCTTGATGCAGCCCATAGAGAGCATTATCAAGCTTGCAGACTTAATGAGGTACTTAGGATCCTCAAAACCTGGTGGCTGAAAAACGTAGACTTTTTCTCCAACTTACCCATAAAGAAAGGCACTATCGACATCCATCTGGGACGCTTTGAAATTGTTTGCTACTGCAAAGTTTAAGAAAATTATGATAGTTTTTATTCGATTTGCGGGTGCAAAAATTTCATTATAGTATATGCATTCCTCTTGTGTGTACCCATGTCCCCAAGCCTTGCCTTATTTTTATAACTATCCCAAGGCCATCCTTCTTGTTTGCGAACACCCATTTAATTCCTATAGGTACCTTCTTATTTGGAAGTGCACACAGGTTCCAAACCTTCTGACTTTCAGATTGCAAGAGCTCCTCTTGCATACCTTCTACCCAACTACTATCTTTCAATGCTTCTGTAACCTTCTTAGGTTCTAATTAAGATAAAAAGCATGAAAAAAATGTACATTGGCTTCATTAATGGAGCATCTTGTTTTGATGCTCTCATTCATGTCTCCAATTATATTCTCAACAGGACGATCATTGTGAATTCTTAGTCTTGGAATCGCATCCAGCTAAGAGTTAAAATCAAGGCTGCAAACGTTCAAAAAAGAATTTAGAATATGGTCTTTAAAACCCATTCTCTGATATAAGACCATGTGAATTTTACTTAGTAGATACTTTTATTCTTAATTCCAAGAATAAATAAGTGGTAATTTATGTAATCTTATCCTTGCTTTCAAGAATGAAGACACAAATAAACCTAGAGAAATCATCCTTAACCACCAAACAGTAGGACTTTCTGCTAGACTCTTCACATTAGTTAAACCAAACATATCCATGTGCAATAGTTGCGAGGGTATAGTGATTGAGTTCATCTCTTTGTCACGATGGGTATACTTGTGTTGCTTGCTCTTTAGAAAAGATACACAATAATATATGCATATAAATTCCTGTGATGATAGACCTGCCACTAAATTCTTAGAGACACATCATCTTCTTGAGATTACATGACATAGTCTTCTGTGCAAAAGTGATGATTCATCAAGAGAAGCTAAAAGAAATCAATTTATATTGCCTAGTGGTGTAGTTGTGCTCATATCTAGCATATACATGTTGCTTTTCCTGGGTGCTCTCAGGAAAATTTGGTTAGTTGGAATTTCAAAACCAGGTTTTAGCACAATGCATTCATGTTCAGTAAAGGGTTATTGGATTTAAATACTCCCAACTTTAACCTGTAGGCCAGGAATACTCCCAACTTAGGAAATATTTAGTGGCACTCCCAAATTTCAACATATTTTCCATTGGCACTCCATTTGGCAGTTTTTTGATGACGTATAATAGCATAGTGAAGTCCCACCAGAAACTATGTTGAAAGTTGGGAGTGCCACTAAACATTTCCTCAATTGGGAGTATTACCGGCCAACAGGTTAAAGTTGGGAGTATTTAAATCCAATAACTCTTCAGTTACAACATGTTGTGCTTCTAAACACTCACCTATGATACACTTCGTAGATTGTAATTTAATTCCTTTAAAAAATGGACATTCTCAAAGCTTACTTTCCCATTTGTTATTGTTCCCCTACTAGTGATCTATCCCCCTACTCGATCACTTTCAAAAGAAACATCACCTCCATAAATGGTTCAAATTTATGTAAACAAGCCTTGTTACATGTCATGAGCCTTGAGCAGTCGATATCAACTATCCATAAATTGTTTCTTGTTTCCTGCTCCTCATTCACACAAAAATAATTTGGTTGTCTAATGGGAATCTAAGCCAAAGTAGTCCTGGATTTTCCGTCAGCATCATTGTAAACAAATTTCTTTAATTTCAGCTTTGGAATAGCTGAAAGTGATGCTGATTGATTATTGATGCAGCTTCCATGACTATTAAAACCATTTGAGGTTTAGATAATGATGGTTATTTATAGAGTTTGCAAGAAACTTGTTCTTGTTCATCTAAATCTTATATTTTTCATCGGAAGCACCCTTTTCCTTGCCTTCTAATGACTTGGACATCCTTGGTGGGGTTAGATTAAGCCTCACATTTTTATCATCAGAAGCTACTCATTTTATGCTTCCAGTGACACATATTTCATGTTGAAATATTTTCTTCCGGTCCTATAAACATTAGCATTTATAAATATCTATGATACAGAAGGCTTAATCATGTTGATCTTCAAAGTATCAGACAATATTCTATCATCACTATTGTTATGAAGAGTTGTAAGTTGTTTTTCTGACTAACACCAGACTGTCTACTTATTATGTTATGTCTTCCTTAGTCAACTCTGGAACTTTAAATAACTTCAGCATTGGTAGATAATTTTGTCAAAAGTAGCTTTGTAGCCAGAAGTTGTTGTACATCAGAAGTTGTTGTACATCGAAAGCTTTAGTTTCCTCTAAAACCCTATTTTCAATGTCTTCGGAAGTCTTATCATCTTCAAATGCTTTATTATCTATAGGAGAGCATTTGTAATATATTAATCATTAACTTACAAGAATTGTTGTTCTTCTCATGCTTTGATGTCTTCAAATGCAGTGGTATCTTCGGAGGCTTTGTCGTATGTCTGATCATTGGGATGATAGAATTATTCTTCAAAACCTTTCAGTCCTCCGAAGGTTAATTATTCATTTCGAGGACTGAGGGTTTTTTAAGAATAATTTCATCCTTCTGATACTTCGTTGGACTTTCCTGTGATACTTTCTAGGACTTTTAGCGGTGTTCAACAAAATCGATCACCGTTTGAAACCAAAAATCAAACCGTATTCGTTACCGAGAAAAAACGAACTGAATTTTGAATTCGGTTTTCGGTTCGATTCCTTACCGTATATAAATTCCAAATTAGGATTTCGATTCGGTTATATTTCCAAATTATATTTGAATTTGGTTTGTTAGGTTTATTCGGTTAACCGATTAAACAGGTTTCATATTTAAATATATTATTTTTGTTAATAATATATAAGGTTGAATCACTACTAGAAAACACGCATGTATCTAATGAAGATTTTTAATTTGTCGGAACTTTGTCTGAAAACACTATTTACGACAAAATTTATTAGTCAGAAAAAACCTCGTTGGAAAAATATTTCGGACAAATTTCGGTGGTAATTTTACTACAACTTTCCGATGATTCTATTTTCGACTAATTAATTCAGTTTATTTAGTTGAATTCGGTTTATTCGGATCTGTTTATATGGTTATAAACGGTTTATTTGGTTAATCAATCATTCCATTCTTCAAAAGGAAGGAATAGAGATAGAATCAAACCGATTCCTGAAATGGCTTTCTGAATCGGTTTATATGGTTGCATTTGGTTTGTATAGTTTTAACCGAAACTGAACCAAATTAAATTCAATTCGGATAACCACTTTCCAAATTCGGTTTGGTTTAGTTTTCGGATAGGGAAACAAAATTTTTAAACCGATTAAACCGAACTGAATAAACACACTCAACCGTTAACTGAACCGATAAACACCCCTATATATTATTTTGCATTGTACAAAGGGGAAATTGCATGTTAATTATGCTTAAAATTAGCGCACTAAAACAATTAACACTTAAATATAATTTCACACAAAGATGGAATTATCAAGATCTAATGAAAATTTCATTCATATGTGATAATTCTATCTTTGCGTGAAACTATCATAAAAGTGTTAAATGTTTTTGTGTAACAATATCAAGTAAATTTCGTATACTTTGCACGCAAAAATGACTTTGTACTTCACTTATATTGTATATATGTTATATCTAGAGATATTGTTTAGTCCATGATAACTGAGATTTTGTTGTATCGTCACCCCTATCATAAACATTGTTTTGGTTTAGAGTCTAACCCTAATTCCCCACCATCGGCTTCCTCTTCAATGACAGCAACACCATGAGTTATGTCACCCTCATCACCACCTAAGCCTCCTGTCACCTACAACCCATGGGTGACACCATTAAACAAATGTTTCGGGCCAACTTGCAGCAAGGTATCACATATAACTACAAGGAATAGGACCTGTAGCGACGACAACAATCGTCGTTATAGATGGCATTTGTCGTTGCAATAGAGCGTGAAAAAATAAGAAAAGAAAATTAATTGCCTATTACAACGACAACGACAGGTAATCACTATAGTTAATTCAATAGGTGGCAATTTTTTCATCAAAGCCCGTGTTTTCCCACTCGGCCTATAGTGACGACAGTTTGTCACTACAGGTTAAAAAACAAAAAACGTCTATAACAACCACGTGTCGTCTGTTGAATCAATAAACACTATATTGATTATGAAACGGAAATAAAATCACTAACCGGAATTGTTCTTGAGATTGGTTGAACTTCAGAAAATCACAATCATAAACCTTGAAGATATTGCAACTTGGATAATCTCTAAAAATTGTGAATCACTATCAGATCAAACTATTTGACGGTACGAATCAAATGCTTGAACGGATTAGATTTAGAGTTCTTGAGATTGAAATTGAATTTTGTTGGTGTGCAAAAGAAATCGTACACCCTCTTTCTTATTCTGTGATCGAGATCTTCCAAAAAGAAGCAAAATGCTTTATATATATAGTTTCTAGAAATTGTTTTCCCATTTAAGAGCCCATGTGCTCAAATTTATTTAATTTGTTTACCATTATAATAATAAATTAGAAAACCTTAATTATATTAATATAAACAAACATATATAATATTAAAGTCAAACGAGCCCGCACTCCCGCGTCACCTAACTCGATTAATCATTAATGTTATTATCTCGATCACCAAATTAATCCAATAACACTAAAATAGTTGATAACACTAAAATTACCAACATTCCTCCCCATTTTAGTGATATCCATGATTAACTTAAATATCTATTACACAAACTTATGCATAAATGAAAATGTCTTATGGATTGAATTTTCATCTTAGTATATTACACGTTACAAATATTAGAATATCGGGGTGTCACTAAGGATTGAACCCTTGCTATCCATTTAAATACATGTAGGTAACATACACACAAGTTTACAAATTCAAATTTCACTTGACACAATGTTTTACTAGCATGTGTCCTAATCCTTCAAAGAATATATCAAAGCTTAAGTCCAAAGCCTCTTGAAGCATCTAAGACTTAATATTCATATAGGTAGTTCATTACTCTTGCACCTGCACTGCAATTTATCAATGAACTATTAAGAAATTAAATTTCAACCTTCTTTATCTTGCAGTCTGAACACATACCTTGGGATGATTATGTTAATGTGTTCCAATATCTTCATGACAAGCTTGCCACATTGAATTCAAGATCTAACATTGTATTATATGTGAATTGGGTGTCTTGACACGAGATATTAAATGAACTTTAAACCCATCCCTATACCTGATTTGTTCACGAGATCTCTTCCTAACCCTTTGGTTAGATGATCAGCTAAATTGAGCTCTGATCTTACAAATTCAACAGATATCACTCCATTTATGATTAATTCTCTAATCATGCTATGTCTGACACCTTAGTGTCTAGACTTCCCATTGTACATGTGACTATATGCCTTTGCTAAGGTAGTTGCACTATCACACCTTATAGAGATTGGTGATATTTGTTTTGACCACAATGGAATCTCAAAGATCAGATTTCTTAACCATTCAGCCTCTTTACCAGGTGCTGCTAAAGCTACAAACTCAGATTCCATAGTTGAGTTGGTAATGCAAGTTTGTTTCTTAAATGCCCAGGAAATAGCACCACCACCAAGTATGAATACCCATCCACTTGTAGAAGAATGATCTTCCATATTTGTTATCCAACTTGCATCAGAGTATCCTTCTAAGATAGAAGGAGATCCTGAATAAAACAAACCATAGTTCATGGTCCCTTTCAAGTATTTAAATAACCTATTCACAACTTGCCAATGTTGTGTGTTTGGATTACTGGTAAACCTACTCAGTTTTCCCATAGCATACTCTATGTCAGGCCTTGTGCTAATCATAGCATACATCAAGCATCCAATTGCTTTGGAATACTCCAAATGTGAAATAGAATTGCCTTGATTAGGCAATAGTCTGATATTAGGATCTATAGGGGTGATAATAGGAGAACAATTAAAGTGATTGAATTTCTTCAATACTTTCTCAATATAATGAGACTGAGTCATTGCTATACCATTGTTACTCCGTTTAATCCTTATTCCAAGGATCACATCTGCCTCCCCCATATCCTTCATATCAAAACTAGAAGATAACAACTTTTTTGTTTTATCAATCTGATCTTGGCCAGTACCAAAGATCAACATATCATCTACACATAAACAAATAATAACTCCTTTACCAGAAGGATCAAATCTACTGTAGACACATTTATCTTCTTGGTTTAGAAGAAACACATGAGATAAGATCACATCATCAAATTTTTGATGCCACTATTTAGGTGCTTGTTTCAAACCATACAATGATTTGATGAGTTTACACACCTTGTTTTCTTGTCCAGGTAATACAAAACCCTCAGGTTGTTTCATGTATACCTCTTCATCCAATTCACCATTTAAGAATGTCTTTTTCACATCCATTTGATGAATTAACAATTTATGAATTGAAGCAAGAGCTATAAGAATCCTTATAGTGGAGATCCTTGCAACTGGAGCATATGTATCAAAGAAATTAATGCTTCCTTTTGTCTAAATCCTTGGATAACCAATTTACCTTTAAACTTATCTATGCTCCCATCAACTTTCATCTTTCTTTTAAAGATCCATTTGCAACCCAATGGTTTGCAACCAGGAGGCAAATCAGCCAACTTCCAAGTATTATTATGCATGATAGAGTCCATCTCATCTTCGATGGCCTCTTTCCAGAAAGCTACATCTCTAGATGTCATTGCTTCATTATATGTCTTTGGATCCTCTTCAATATTGAAGCAATATTGATATTGATATTCAACCACATTCCTGGTTCCTTCCACTAAATAAAGATGAAAGTCAGGGCCAAAAGACTTTGCTTTTCTGGCTCTATTACTTTTCCTAGGTTCAGTATGAACATCTGTATTATCATTTCTTCCAGATAAAACATTCTCAGCAGGATTAGAAATTCCATTTTGAGTATTCTGAATGGCATCCTTAGGTCTAGGCATAAAAGTAAACCTACCTTCATCAAAGATAGCATCCCTAGACTCTATGACATTGTTTATAGAAACATAGTCATTAGGTTCTAATACATAGAACCTATAAGCTTTTGAGTTTTAAGCATAGCCTATAAAAATACAGTCTATTCCTCTTTCACCCAAGTTCTTTCTCTTAGGATGAGTAAGGCGTACAATAGCCCTACAACCCCAAACTTTCAAATAGTTTAGATTTGGAGGTTTCTTTTTCCATAACTCATAAGGAGTTATCTTATTCTTTTTATTTGGTATTCTGTTCAATAAATAACATGCAGTTAACATAGCTTCTCCCCAGAATCTATCATTCAAGGCTGAATAAGATAACAAAGAATTGACCATTTCCTTCAAGGTTCTATTCTTTCTTTTAGCTACACCATTCTGTTGTGGAGTGTATGGTGCTGTGGTCTGATGTATTATTCTAGTAGATTGAAGGTATACTTGATCATAATACTCCCCTCCCCGATCAGTTCGAAGAGTTTTAATCAGAACACCATGAAGCAATTCGGTTTTTTGTTTGTAAACCTTGAATTTCTCAAGTGCTTCATCTTTAGTATGAACAAGATATACATAGCAATACCTTGTAGCATCATCTATGTAGGTTACTACATGTTTCTTATTACCAAGAGATGGTGTGCTATGAAAGTCACATAAATCTGAATGAATAAGTTCTAATACCTTAGAATCCCTTTTAACATCTTTAAATGCTTTTCTTTTAATCTTAGTTAGTTTACAAGTATGACATTTATTATCATGTCTTTCATTCTAACAAAATTAACATGACCTAATCTAGCATGCCATAAACTAGAAACATGATCTACTTTACCAGAAGAGGAAGATGCAATACACACAGATTCGCTAGCAAATGGGACATGAATATAAAGTTTAAACATACCATTAGATAAATACCCAACTCCAACAAAGGTTCCATGTTTAGATAAGATAAAGTTATCTGGCTCGATGACTTGCTTAAAACCATAACTGTTCAACACAATTCCAGACAAGAGGTTCTTTCGAATCCCCGGTACATACAATACACTATCTAATAATAGTTGTTTACCAGACGTAAATACAAGTTTAACTTTTTCTATTCCCTTGATAGGCTCGGCTGCCATGTTTCCCATTCTCAACACAGATCCATCTTCAATTTGTTTGAATTTCTCAAACCATCTTAGATCCTTGCACACGTGACTGGTAGCACCCGAGTCTACCCACCATGCCATTTCATCATCCTGTACATAGAATGATTCAAAAATAAAGGAAACATAATTCTTAACCGAATTAAAATCAGAAACAAGGAACGAACCAGGTTTCACATTTGGGTCCTTAGACCCACTTGGACCGGCTGCATCAGCCTTGTTTCCTACTGACAATTTCACCCGACAATCTTTCTCGAAATGTCCCGGTTTTCCACATCTCCAACAAACCTTTTTAACTTTCTTGTTGGAATGATTGTTCTCATTGTTAAACTGGCGCTTTTTGTCTTTCAATTTGTTAAACTTTTTGAATTTACCATCATCTTCAACAACATTAACTGATGATGAAGCTTGGTTTTTACCTTTGGTTTTATCAACTTCTTGAGACCAAAGTGATTCCTCAATTCTGAGATGACTCCCTAATTGAACCAAATTCAGATCCTCCTTTTGATGTTTAAGAGTATGTTTAAAGTCCTTCCAAGATGGTGGAAGCTTATCAATGATGCTAGAGATAGATATTGACTCATTCCTTTTCATGTCATGTTGTGAGAATTGACCCAAAGTGTGCAATAACTCATTGTATTGCTTCATTACCGGCCTGGAATCTGACATCTTGTAATTCATGAAATTACTAACAAGGAATTTCTTACTTGAAGTATCATCTGCCATGTACTTCGATTTCAAAGCATCCCACAATTGCCTAGCCGATTCATCATTTTGATGAACATCAAACAAGGCATCCGACATCCCATTCAAGATGTGTCCTTGACATATATAGTCATCATTTTCCCACTTGAGACGTATTCTAGTTTGTTCTAGAGTTTCATTCTCCACTATTTCAGGACACGGTGTGGATAACACATAAACAACCTTTAAATTTGTTAGCAAGAAATGCATCTTTTTCTTCCAATGCCTAAAGTCTTGTCCGTTAAACTTTTATAGCTTTGCAAATTGCTTGTCATATCTCGAATAGAATCTCCAGACGCCGTTTAAAATAGAAACTAAATTCTTAAAACTCAATTTATCAGAATACTAAAAATATATATAAACATATATTTGCCTTACAATTAAATTGTAAATCTTGAGTTATTAAGTAACAATTTAGGAATGATCATATTCGTTCCATACTTCCATAGTGTATTTGTATACCAGAAGTAACATTATGCATAAAATATCCACAAATCAAATAGCAAATCAAAATCAGAGCATCAAATATATCTAGAATTTCAAAATCAATTGTATAATCACTAGTTCCACTATTTTCAATTAATTGTATTTTAAAATTGAAACATGATTCCAAACAAATTACAAAACCCAATTTATGATGCAACCATGATTTTCACCAACCCAAGAATTTCAAAACCGAAAACCCAATTAAAAATCATTTGAATTAATTTTACATGTAATCAAATCCGTTTTATATATTCCGATCAAAGAAATCCAGTGGAATCCAATTACCGACCATCGAATCAAAATTAAATTTAAAGATCATCAAAATCAAATTTACTACGGTAAAATGGATGAAATAGTTTGATATTTGTTGAATCAATAAACACTGTATTGATTGTGAAACGGAAATAAAATCACTAACCGGAATTGTTCTTGAGATTGGTTAAACTTCAGAAAATCACAATCATAAACCTTGAAGATATTACAACTTGGATAATCTCTAAGAATCGTGAATCACTATCAGAACAAACTATTTGATGGTATGAATCAAATGCTTGAACGGATTAGACTTAGAGTTCTTGAGATTGAAATTGAATTTTGTTGGTGTGCAAAAGAAACCGTACACCCTCTTTCTTATTCTGTGATCGAGATCTTCTAAAAAGAACCAAAATGCTTTATATATATGGTTTCTAGAAACCGTTTTCCCATTTAAGAGCCCATGTGCTCAAATTTATTTAATTTGTTTACCATTATAATAATAAATTAGAAAACCTTAATTATATTAATATAAACAAACATATATAATATTAAAGTCAAACGAGCTCGTACTCCCGCGTCACCTAACTCGATTAATCATTAATATTATTATCTCAATCACCAAATTAATCCAATAACACTAAAATAGTTGATAACACTAAAATTACCAACATCGTCGCTATAGGTCAAGATGTATGAACGACCTTGCGTCGTCCCTATAACTTTCGTCTCTATAAACCCGAATTCTTGTAATGCATGTTGGATTATATATATAAAATGTGCATAATAATATATATTTAAGACTAGATAACTCTCAAATCGATCGACCATTCATATAGAACAATTCGTGACAATCGACCATTCATATAGAACAATTCGTGACATAATAAGACAATCTAATATTACCATGATATATACTCATAATTTGTATCCTAATAAATGGTGTGTAACTTATAAAGTATTTCGCAATATTGATTTTTTTTTTTTAACTTTTAGGTGCTGGAATTGGGAATCATCGTTCATTCAGTGATTATAGGATTATCTCTAGGTGCTTCTAAAAGCCCAAAAACAATAAAACCACTTATTGTTGCATTGTCCTTCCACCAAATGTTCGAAGGATTAGGTCTAGGTGGAAGCATCTTTCAGGTACGTATGCATATATGGATTCAACAATACTTGACACTATATATAACTCATAAATTTTATTTAAATAAAACATTCACTTTCTAAAAGAAAGCTAACAAATTTCAATCAACAACCACCCTTGTACGTTATATTCCATGTACAAATTCTAGTTTTTGTTTTGCAATTGTAATGAAAATGATTTCCAAATGATACATAGAGGGAAGGTCAAGAGGATCCACGAGTCACGAATATTTGTTAATTTTTTATTTTTAAAATCTTAGTTTTTTCAAAAGAAAAAATAATGACAATAATGACCCTTTGTGTGTGAGTTCATACAAATATATACACACACAAACACACACTAGGTTAAACACACAAGTATATAACATGGTTAATTTCATTTAACATATTACAAATAGCGTTCTCTATGAAAATGTATATGTTTGATAAGATCATTAGTCATTCATGAAACAAGAAACAATGAATATTTATAGACTTTGTGAAATAATTAAGAAATAATAATATTTTACAGTTATAAATAAAAAATGAAAATAATGAAGATTTAAAAATTTTAAAATTGAATATCATTGAAATTTTATTATCCTTTTACTAAATTTTAGTAAATTATTTGAATAAGAAGATTCATATTTTTAATATTTTATTATATAAGTAATTTGATTATTTAAAATCATTGTATTTGATAAGAGAAAGATGTTTATATAAAACTTTTCAGGCTTCATGGAAAGCAACAAGTGTCTCTTTTAAATGCTCTTTTGTTATAAATAGTAAACTAAGATAAAGATATATTATTGTAGGCGAAGATCAAGTCTTTGGCTACGATGGTGATGGGAGCTTGTTTCACACTAACGACTCCAAGCGGGATTGTTGTTGGAATATTAGTGAGCAAGACATACGTCGAGAACAGTTCGAAAGCGTTGATCGTGCAAGGCGTGTTAGATGCTCTAGCAGCCGGAATATTGATTTATATGGCACTCGTAGACCTCCTTTCACCGGATTTTAAGAATCCTAGAATGCAAAATAACAAGATCATTTTACTTGGCTCCTATGTTTCTCTTTTTCTTGGTGCCGGTCTTATGTCTCTTCTAGCCATATGGGTTTGAACCAAGGCTTGATGTGTTTGCTGAACCACTTAATAATTATGGGCTATTTTGGGATTTCTTGATTTGGTGATCTCTATGGACAAAAACAAAGAACAATAACACAACCCCAAGTTTATTTTTTGTTAATTATGATTAAATCTAATGAGTAAAAAAAATATTTATGGAAGAAATTTGTGTTGAATTATGGTATTATTATAATGCATAATTTTTTTATGAACAAATTTATTTTTCAAGAATAAAATCAAATATTTAGGGTAAATTGTTAACTGCATGTAGGATTTTAGGGTGATATGGTTATTTGAACCTTAAGAAAAATGTAAATAATCTCTTTGAATAAAGATGACACAAAGATGCAAACGGGATTTATATTTGCGTAAATTACATATAGTTGTTAGGCCAAAAACTCAAATTTTATTTATATTATTGACCTTCCAAGTCCTAACACTGTCTAATTTTTTAATATATATAACATTGTTATAACGCATGTAAAACGTTTTTTTTCTTCTATGTATATGTGTAAATTTATTATCGTTGTAATTTTTTACTTACATCAGTGTAACTGTCTTTTGACATACTTAATGGAAAATTCTTCTTTGCATTATATTGGTTTTGACAAGAAAGGTACTTCATTTATTTCGTCATCCTTACCATTTGTAGGTTTCGTGCATTATATTGCTTTTCTTCTTTGTATTATATTTGTTTGTTTTTTTAGGCTTGTTGGTAAGCCATTTTCGTTTATTTGGTTTAATGATTTTGTCACTTTCATCCAAAAACTTTTTTCCCACCAATGGATTCCTAACGTTTAAGATTGTTGTTATTTTCATCAATAGACTTCAACCCCATCAAAAATTTTGTCAAATAGTTATCTTATGTGAATGCATTTATGTCTTGTCTGAATAAAAATAACTAAATTAAAATACAATAGATCTCAATCACGCAGCATCAATTCTTTGTTCTCCTCCCACGTTCGCATACCCGATTCGTCGTATCGCACTTCAAGCTCGATCATACCAGTTCATTGTTCTCAACTTTAAATACCATCTTTGCTGCTCTTATACCAAGTTGCGGTTGAAACATTTAATGGCAATGGAAGATGGTAAGTGATTTATTCAGCATACTAAAAATACTTCAACCCGTCTTATGTTGTGATACGTCTAACTTAACTTGAAATCCAAAAGTTTGTTAACTAATCTAGTGTTTAGAAGATTATTTAGATTTGGTTTTCATTAACTTTTTAAGTTTACAATTTGTTACATTCTTATGTTAGACAAAAACCATGACAATTTAACATGATTTTTTACAAAGTTAAATCTATAGAAGAAAATGGAAACTTTTTGAAACATAAGAGATCCAGAAGAGAAAATTTAGATAAAAATGACAAAATCACCAAACCACAAAGGCAAAAATAACTATTAGCTATTTATTTAATCACCAACTACTTTTTTAATAAAATAAATTAAAAGCATCTTTTTGGCATTTTATGCATTTAAAAAGCTGTATTCTATTGCAAGATCTGGCACCTACAAAGTCTAAAACTCTAAATTCATTTTCAAAACCCTATTTTCATCTGGCAGTCAATTCCCAATGACAGATTTGACCGTTCATTTTGAAATTATAATAATTATAGAAACTGAATTATTAAAAATTTGATTGTCACAATGAAAATGAATATCACTTAAATTAACTTATATTTCATCTTAACCAATTTCAGTTATAGAATAGAAGATAAAAAATCTAGAGTTACCTAAGCTGGGAACATCTCTTGAGTTCCCCTTTGTATTGATTGTTAATATCAATATCCTCTTTATTTACATTCAATATGGAACATCCTTCTTCTACCTTCTCAATTAAAAGTTTCAGTATCGGAACAAATGACAAGGTTCTCTGTGACCCAACCATAATCAGCTTTTTCTGCACCCAAAAAAAAACAAGCAAAACATGCACAATGATATTTATTCAGGAAAAACATGATCAGAACAGAAATCCAAGAGGTACTAAGAGTGTAAAGGAGCCAAGGGGCTCATACGCTACTCGAAATCAGCTCAGTAAAAGCTCATATCAAACCAAGCTTCAATGAGCTCGAGCCAGAGCTCATAGATTATACAAGCCCAAGCTTTCACATGTCGCACTTTTTATAATTGATAAACACGTAATAATAGCTGTCAGGAAATGATATATCAAGCACACAGATTCTTGCAGCATGTTGGTCTGGTATTATGCAGAATGAAACAAAGACACCCTGGTTCATTTTGTAATTCAAATAAGAATTATGGAATTGTTTGCCTAACATTCGATATAAACCATTTTCTAAATTTAACATTTTTAGGTACATCCTAAATCAGGCACCATATCTGACTTGAAGTTTTAAATCAATTTATTCCCAGGTTATTGTAAAATCTAAAAGGAAAATCATGAAAGATCACAACATTCCCTTTTTGTGCAATCTTCCAAGAAAATCATCAAACAAACAAACATGCATACACAACAAAGTTTCACAAAATCAGTATGTTCTAGGGACGGGTGTGAGATGAAGGCAAACTTTAGACTAATTTTGTGATTGTAGACAAATTCTAAGCAAGAATGCAGATACAAGAATTAGAATCTTCTTTCAATGAAGTATTATTTTTAATATCAATAATAAACACGAACCTTTGCACGGGTGAGGGCCACATTGATCCTATGCCAGTCCCCAAGAAGTGAAGATCTGCAGTTCTTTGGATCACTGCTTGACCTTACAAAGGATACCAAAATGCAATCTTTGTCCCGTCCCTACATAGTTGTAAAACACATCATGAGAATTTACTAGCATTGTTCATCTATTCTTTTTCTATTTTTACCTTTTCCTTTTTTTTTAATATGCATTAGTCTCAACTATTTTGAACATCCAATTCAGATATGAGAATCCCTCAAACCTCCAACTTAAAAACGTAAATCATATCAATTTCCAAGTGAAAAGCTCTCAAATGAAATAAGTAACTCTGTATATAAACCATTACCTGGTATTTGTCAATGGTGTGTATCTCCACTGAATTTGAAACATATTGTCTGATGAGATTGGCCTGAGAGTTATAAGGAGTTATAATACCGATATCTTTTCCCTGGATGCCTTGACAAGTCAATTTATCAGTTATCTGCAGACATATGGTAATCAGATCAAACAGCTTTATTTATTGCGATTTTCATGTGATGGGTGATGTATTTAAGGATCACTGAATACCTCCGTGATTATGTATGCTTCAAGGGGATTATTTACAGTCTTGCAATCTTTAACCTCTAAACCAGGCAAAAGATCTGTGAATAAGTAGTACTTGTAAGTACGTGTAGGACTTAACAGCTGAAGAATGATAGGAGAATATACAAACCTGTATTAATGAATACTACTTGTCTCAATGGATCCAAAACCTGAGATTAGATTATGAACATCAAGGTTATTTGGTATTTTTTTTTTTTACAAATGTGGAAAATATTAAATACAGAGGGAAATCTTGATTTCATCATTGATGGTGAAAATCACATCAATTAGATGACAAAACAGCTGAATATAGAGATTTAACAAAAATAATAATAATAATAGTGCAGCTCCAGCAGAAAGCTTCAATTCTTCGAAGTTTACAGTTTTCCTCCTTATTCACCATTTTAGGATTACAACTTATATAATTTATTTCATTTAAAAAACTTTTAATAAATAATACCAGAAATTTAAGCGAATTACAACTTCACTTGAGGCCTGAAATATGTTAAACCGCCCCTATAATAGTGATGTGTGTGTGTAGAGAAGGAGAGAGAGTTACAGACAGATGGATTTTTCCTTGAGGGATTACTATCACTAAGAGATGAAATTATCACAGAGAAAGGTTATGCATGATTTTCGCCCTTGCATGATTAATCACGCAAAGCAAAATCCTTCTTGCTTGATAATTCGACCTGTAAGAACTGACAGATTGTATCTGATTATTATTATTAGAGAGAATTTTGGAAATCGATCTCTTTGATTTCTCTTATTATCTGCGTGCGAACAAATACAGATACACAGCTATATATAGCTTTTGATTATTCAATACAACAACCACAAACAGAAAACAAACTAACTACCACAACTAACCAAGAATTCTATTACAATTTTATTACACAGCTTAGACTAACATTTCACCCCCCTAAGCTTGTAACCTCTTTCAGCCCCAATTTGATCTTCATTTCCTCAAACGTCAATCTGGGCAGAGCCTTGGTTAGTATATCAGCTTTCTGTTCATCTCCACTTACATACTCGATCCTGATTTGCTCCTTTTCAACACTCTCCCTTATAAAATGGTACCGAGTATCTATGTGTTTGTTGCGCCCATGAAAAACAAGATTTTTAATCAATGCAATAGCAGATTTATTATCTACCTTGATCTCAACCTGAGATCATTTCTTTCCTGTAACTTCTGCCAACAAGCCTCTCAACCAAATGGCCTGACATGCTGTGGTTGAAGCAGCCATAAACTCGGCTTCACAGGATGATAGAGCCACTGTGGCCTGCTTCTGAGAGTTCCATGCAATTGGTCTTGTCCCATAGAAGAACACCATCCCAGTAGTACTCTTACCATCATCTCTGTCAGCTGAATAATTGCTATCACTATATCCATGCATGATATCACTACCACCTTTCTGATAAAACAATCCCAACTTGGTAGTCCCCTTTACATACCTCAGAATTTGTTTCAACGCCTGCACATGTACTTGCTTGGGAGTCTGCATGAATCTACTCACATACCCAACTGAATAGCTCAAGTTAGGCCTTGTGTGTGTCAAGTACCTCAAACACCCGATCCATTTTTTGAATTGAGTGGCATCAGCATCCTCACTTTCATCATTCTTTGACAACTTCAACCCAGGCTCCATTGGGAATTTAGTTGGATTGCAGTCCCTCAAACCTGCTTCATCCAATATTTTGTTGGCATAACTTGTTTGTTGCAGCTTAATCCCTTGATTATTCTGTGTAACCTGTATTCCCAAATAATATGACAGCAATCCCAAATCTGTCATCTCAAACCTTTCCTCCATTTTCTTCTTCATCTCCCTGATCTTCTCAGAACATCCTCCTGTGATCAGCAAATCATCAACATAAACTCCAATTATCAAAGTTTCCTCCTTGTTTCCCTTTCAATAAACAGCAGGTTCATGTTTACACTTGTTAAAGCCCAATTCCTTCAATACACCATCCAGCTTGATATTCCAAGCCCTAGGTGCTTGTTTGAGTCCATAGAGGGCCTTAGACAACTTATAGACTTTCTGTTCTGCCCCTTTCTTAACAAAACCCTCCGGTTGAGTAACATACACCAGCTCCTTTAAATCTACATGCAAAAACGCTGACTTGACATCCATGTGATGAACTCACCAGCCATTCTGAGCAGCTACTGCCAATATCAGCCTGACAGTTTCAATCCTGGCTACCGAAGCAAATACTTCCCCAAAATCTACTCCATGTTGCTGCACATATCCTTTCGCGAACAGGCGAGCTTTGTGTTTAGTAACCTCCCCTGATGCTTCTCTTTTCACTTTTTATACCCACTTTAAGCCTATTAGAGTCACCCCAACTGGCCTTTCAGTGAGATCCCAAGTTTTGTTTTTTTCGATGGACCTTATCTCAGGAGCCATAGCTTCTTCCCATTCTTTTACACCCTGTGCATCGTTGTAGTTAACAGGTTCTCCTTCTAGTAACAACAACTGAGAACCTTGTGTTTTCTCATAGATAACATATGTATCTTCTGAGCCTCTTAGGGGAGTGTGATCATACTTTTCATCAGGGGCCTGTGTTGGGTCATTCCTTCCATCATGATCACCTGGTTGTCTTTTAAACATTGGGCCTCTACCTTTAACTGTTGACTCTGGGCTGCTCCACATAGACTTAGCTTCATTGTCCACATTATTCCCCTCTTCAAGATTAAATTGATCTGAATTATCTTGTTCGTAGCCAAAATACTGGTGTTCTCCTTCTTCTCTTCCAGTTTCTGTATGGACTAAAAACTCAGTCCATTCGGGTCTAAGAGGGTCTTCAGTTCTTTCCCAGTTCCAAGGCTTCGATTCATCAAACTGCACATCTACCGTTTGGTTTCAGGATTCAGCATCCTGTATGCTTTAGTTTTTGGTTGGCATCCCAGATGCACCAGCTTCTTGCTCCTATCATCCAGCTTCTTTAGGTTAGTCCCCAAGACTTTTGATAAAGATTGAATACCATTCAATTGATCAATCAAACTAATAGAATCAAGTAGTATAATCAATCCATGACCAAACAAGAACAATGATGATGTTGTATTGAAAATGAAACAGACGATTACATCAAATGATGTCCCAGGGTAAAACCCTTCTCCACCAAGGAGCCAATCTTCGGTCTAAATAATTTTCTTTCACACCTCAACTCACAAGCCTCACCACTATTTATAATCCACTAACACACACTAGATATTAAAATTACCAAACTACCCATATCTAGATCCTACCATTACTACTAATTAATACTAACATATTAATATAACTAAGATCTCTATCATTACTCTCCCCTTATTTAAAAGTCTTGTCCTCAAGACTTGGGAGTTAACTATGAAATGTGCTTTGCTCCAATTATCTTTCCTTCCGGACATTTGTGAGCTGGCCCGTATCTGTTTCCCCAACGCAAACAAATTCTTTTCTTCTTACGTCCTTTCCAATCCAAACGAAAAGGATATAGAACTCCGCGATCATGATGCAAAACATTTCCCGGCACAAAAGTAGAAGCAGCTCCTGATCAATTTGCAGAGAACGAGTATGGCTTCTTTGATAGAGGTGTGGACTGTCGGTCATAGGATGGAGGTGACCCACCCGCTTTGGAAATAACCTGGCCCCAAATGTGAGTAGCTTCACAAGGCAGGGAATTAAAATCCCTAAAACGAAAAACAGGATTGTTGCTGGGATTAGGGAGAACCATCTCTTCTTCGATGTCTGTTGCCAAAGCTTCAGAAGTAGAATGTGTACCCAAGTTAAGGTTCACCTTTGGAATGTCTCTCGAAGGTTCAAATCCATTGAATGCAGAGCCTGAAGAAGTCTTGGAATCGGGCAAAACAATGCCAGATGATCCCATTGATCCTCAACAAATTGGTTGTCCTGTTTCTTCATCCAATCAAGTACTGTTTTGCGAAATTCCATTGAAACCGATCGCTCCTCTTGTAACAATTTGAGCGATGTTTTGATTGCTGCCACCTCCTTCTGAAGTTGAAAGATCTGTTGTTCATGAGCATCTAATCGAGAGGTTAGAGTAACCATGATTGATAAGGAAAACGTGAAGAATGAGTAAAATAGAATGACACAGTAGATAATCCAACAGAATGAACAGATAACAGAAATTGAGTCAAATCGAAATAAAATTGAAATCAACAGAAATTAAAATTGAATCAAAAGAAATTGATATTGAAATTGTCAACAGAATATGAAGCAAATCATGAATTGCAGAATACAAATTAAATCAAAATCGGAAGCATGATTATGAAATTGCAATCAACAGGACCAGTAATCGGTGGTTACGTGAGGAGCAAAGTCGGAATTTCAACCGACAGGGTGTGACAGCGCCGGAAATTAGGGCCGACGGTGGTGATTAGGGTCGACAGTGATGAATCAGAGATGAAATTGAAGGCGTAGAACGGTGGAAGAATGATGAATGGAATTTGAAAGAGACGGATTGAAGCAAATCAGAAATACGAAAATGAAATTGAAAATGAAGGAACCTGAAATTGGCGGCGACGTGAACGCTAATCCAAAAATCGACAGCAGAAATTGAAATCGACTGGGAATTGGAACCTTAATCCGTCGATTAGATCCAATCGATATGAAATTAGGAGGTCAGCAGCGATATGAAATTAGGAGGTCAGCGGCAGTGATGAAATTGGAATCAACGAACGAACCTTGATAGAATTCGAATTGAGGCTTTATAACGGCAGGTCTTTGGCAGGTCGGACCATTGATAAAGATTGAATACCATTCAATTGATCAATCAAACTAATAGAATCAAGTAGTATAATCAATCCATGACCAAACAAGAACAATGATGATGTTGTATTGAAAATGAAACAAACGATTACATCAAATGATGTCCCAGGGTAAAACCCTTCTCCACCAAGGAGCCAATCTTCGGTCTAAATAATTTTCTTTCACACCTCAACTCACAAGCCTCACCACTATTTATAATCCACTAACACACACTAGATATTAAAATTACCAAACTACCCATATCTAGATCCTACCATTACTACTAATTAATACTAACATATTAATATAACTAAGATCTCTATCAATCCAGCATCCTGTATGCTTTAGTTTTTGGTTGGCATCCCAGATGCACCAGCTTCTTGCTCCTATCATCCAGCTTCTTTAGGTTAGTCCCCAAGACTTTTGCATAGCCAACACAGCCAAACACTTTCAAGTGTTCCAGCCTTGGCTTCCTCCCTTTGATTGCTTCATAAGGGGTGATTTCTATGGATTTTGTTGGGGATCTATTCAGGATGTACACCGCATGTCTAACTGCTTCTCCCCACATTTCTTGTGGAAGATTCATGGCCTTTAGCAGGCATCTAGTCATGCTCATAACAAACATGTTCCTCCTTTCCACAATTCCATTTTGTTGTGGAGAGTAGGGGGCTGTTAAAGTCTTGAAATCTTGAGAGGTACATCCCTGATCTAGAGCACAAAGTCTTGAAATCTTGAGAGGTAAACTCACCTCCATTATCAATTCTCAGACTCTTTATTTTCTTCCCATACTCCAGCTCACGAGTTTCCTTGAACTCCTTGAATCTTTCAAACACCTCAGCCTTGGTTCGAATAAGGAATGGCCACATGTACCTGCTGTGATCATCAATAATCAGCAGTAGATATTTGTTTCCTCCTTGAGTTTCTGGTTGTATTGGCCCGCATACATCTGCATAGACCAGGTCCAGTGGGTGTTCAGCCCTGAACTGCGTTTCCTTCGGGAAAGGTACTCGGGCCTGCTTCCCTGCCAAACAACAGTCACACCTGGGATGGGTGTGTGATCTTGGGCACTCCTTGGACCATCTCTTTACTTGACAACCTCTGAATTGCATCAAAGTTCAGATGACCGAGGCGCGTGTGCCACATCCAGGCTGAGTTCACCCCAACACTAGCCAGTAGACACACTGGTGAGGCTACTTTGAGCATTTTCTTGTACAATCTGTTCGGGGACCTTGGCACCTTCATCAGCAGGGCGCCACTTTCTTCGAAAACCCATAGATGCTCATCCTTCATCCGCACCTCATACGCTCTCTCTGTAAGTTGGCCCATGATGTTACTTTTCAAAGTGGGGATGTAGTATACCTCAGACAACACCCGCTATGTTCCCTTTTCCTTCAATGTTTACACAGGAGCCATCCCCAAAACTGACTTTTCCAGTCACATTTCTGTCTAGATCAGCAAACAGATCCTTGTTTCCCGTCATGTGGTTGCTGGTCCCATTGTCCAGGAACCACACATCTTGCTCCTCAATTAAGTACCTTTTTGGAAGTACCCTTTCTTCATTCAAGAACACTGCAAGTGCCATCATCAGGGCCGGTCCATCTTCCCTGGCTTCAGTGAGGTTGGCCTCCTCCTTCTTGGTTTTGTAGGACATTCGGAGGCATAATGCCCCATGGAATCACATCTGAAACACTTGATTTTTGTCCTATCTTTAGTTTTTCTTGGCTGGTAGCTCGTAGAAGGTTGATCTTGGGTCTTGCCTCTGCCCGCAGGACCCCTACCTCTGCCTCTGCCTCTGCCCCTCGGGCCTTGTCTTCCGACACCTCTGGCAGCCCCTTGATTGGGCTCTGGTCTCCTCTTGGCCTTCCATTCATCATAGCTTAAAAGCAGCTGGTCAGGCTTGGAACAAGGCTGTTCTCCTTCATTCTTGTTCTCTCTTCAAAGCCTTGAGTCTTCCAATTGCCTCTTGAAACGACATCACATTCAGACCTGCAAACTGCTCTATTGATGCTACAATGGCCAAGAACCTTTCTGGGACAGACCCCAAGAGTTTTCTTACAAGAGTCTTGTCATCAATTGTGGACCCCAAGTTGTTTGCCTTGGACACCAGATGGCTCAGCCGGCTTGCAAACTCACCAATTCCTTCGCTATCATTCATCTTCATGGATTCTAATTCGGATAGCAATGTCTGAAGCCTCGCTTCTCTTACTCGGCCGGCACCCACAAATCTCACCTTCAAGGCCTCCCAAATTTGTTTGGTCGTTTGACATTGCGCCACCTGCAAAACTAGTTCTTCTGGAATCGCTTGGTACAGTAGAGCCACCGCCATGTCATTTTTCTTCGCATCCACCGCCATGCCGATCCCTGGTTCGAGCGCATCGAGAATTCCATGAACCTTGAATACAGCTTTTAGTCTGATCGCCCAAATGTTGTAATTGTTAACATTCGGCATCGAACACTGGAGTATGGTTGTGCCGGACTCTTTTACTGTGACCACCGCACCTGAATTAGGTCCGTCTCCCATGACTGGTCTCCTTCGCCGTCGCTGATAAGTCACCGTTGTTTCTTGATCCAGTCCGTCAGATCAATCAGTCGATTGATTATCTCCGGCTCAACTCCTTCGTCGATTACCCCCTTCGAGCTCGATTCGAGGAATCCAGAATCACCGAGCTCTGATACCAATTGACAGATGGTATCTGATTATTATTATTAGAGAGAATTTTGGAAATCGATCTCTTTGATTTCTCTTATTATCTGCTTGTGAACAAATACAGATACACAACTATATATAGCTGTTGATTATTCAATACAACAACCACGAAACAGAAAACAGAAAACAAACTAACTACCACAACTAACCAAGACTTCTATTACAATTTTATTACACAACTTAGACTAACAAGAACACTTTGTTTTCAATCTTCCCATATACAGACACACACAGATGGGCTCATCATTACATAATTGACTTTAAGTAGAAAAACACGAGAACCGCATAATCACTTTCGAATAACCTTCAAAGAAATAGTGTGATAAAGAGAGGCAGGCATGTGGTTGCATAGTTTCCTAATGTATCACTGTTAAAAAGCAACAACGAACAAGTGTTTATGCAGTTCTCACATTTCTCTACTAAAAGTGGTCGTGTATTCACCGACCTCCATATATATAACTGTATATATTGAGATGGCCCTAGAATCACCTTCTTTAGCCATAATAAAGTAGAGGTTGAACTTGTATACTCGAGTTTTGCATTTGCTACATCAGGAGAACCACAACGTAATCTATTACCATATATCAGGGCATTGGATAGGTCCATAATGGGTGCACACATACGGTACTGCAGTATACAATATGAAATTTAATTAATCTATTAAATAACATAAGAATAAAATAATTTGGGTTATAAAATGTAACTGATATATACCTGACTCTGCAAAGCCGAAATCGCCTGGGGATGTGCTTCTGAGAGTCTGCAAAAAAGGCTCACACCCATACCATTTTCCCTGGCTTCAGTAC
This sequence comes from Mikania micrantha, assembly GCA_009363875.1. Lineage (NCBI taxonomy): Eukaryota > Viridiplantae > Streptophyta > Magnoliopsida > Asterales > Asteraceae > Mikania > Mikania micrantha. Next base: position 63,167,115 of record CM018681.1, read on the forward strand.
TCTAGGATACCAAAGTGTAAGAAATAAGTAAGTTGGGTATTATAGTCGTAAAATTACAAAATTTAAGAATAAAAGATATATAAATACAAAAATCAGTACCTGCACAAGTGGAGGCAGCTGATAATGATCTCCAACTAGTACAAACATTGATGCAAACATCAAAGGTCCCAATGAGACCTAGAAAGAAAATCCCATTTTCAGTTGCATCTAGTTTAAACAAATCTTTAGAAAAGTGAGGGAAAAACAGGTCCCGTAACAATAAATTGATTTCAGAATTACATACAGGAAGCGTGATCTGTCCAGCTTCATCCATAATGCATACATCAAATTTCTTGACAGAAAGCAAAGGGCTGGTTATCCCTAAGCATGTTACTGCAACAACTTTGGTTTGATCTAGTCTCAGTTTAATATCTTTGGTGCTTTGAATATCAGCCCCTGTGTAGAGTTTAAATATATTATTAAAAATTTTTTATTCGAGTAATTAATGATGCAGCTTGGTTTATAAAACCATGAAGTAAATCAATCCAACCGTTAATACAATGGCCACGAATTTCCTCATGCACGGCTTCCTCCCTACCAATACGTATAAAATCAATGCCCTGAAGTAGTAGATGATTCATTTCAGTTCATAAAATCTAGATAGTAGTTTAATATTGCAAACTTGGCTTTAAAAAGCACAAGGTGTTGCTCTAAGTACAACCAAATAAGCTTTGTTTGCTTCTCTCTAATCTATTTTACATATCAACCTTTTTATCAAGTAAAAGTGTAAAACTTTCATAATTTCTTCGTCCTTTTAGTTGTTTTTGCATACCGACCTCCTAATAGACCCTAATTTTGACCCAGATTTACATGAGATGCTATCTCAAGCCCCTGAGGTGTTTTTCAACTCACATAGTGCCTTTCAAAACCATGTTTGCAGAAAACATTAAGTCAGAAATTACCTGAGATTTCAACTTGATAAGCAAATTATCAACAGCAGAGTTTGTGTATGATGTTAACAAGATGGAGGCACCTCTCATTAATAATCCCTTTACAGCATGGACCATGGTGGACGTCTTCCCTGTGCCAGGCATTCCTAAGATAAGCGTATAATCCTTAGCTGTAAGTATCTGGAAAGTAGCCTAATTAGCTCCAAAAGTGAACAAAAAAAGAGCAAACATGGACGCATCTCTCCTTAAAAAAAAGTAACTAAAAATATAAACTATAGTATAGTATAGTTGGAAGGGACATTATCAAGGTAACCTTAAGTATTGCTTTGCGTTGATCATCATTTAAAGTTTTCTCTGACCAAATGTAGGATATAGCAGGATCTTGGCTGATTATACAACCACCATCATATCTAGGAGCCTACATGAAAATGTACAAGATCAAGAGGTTACTGTTTCTACCCATTTCCTTGCGAATGGACCGATTTGAGTAATGCTATATCTCAAACAAGTTATAAGGGTAACGTAATAGGAAAAGAGTTAAAAGTCAGGCAAAGTATGATATTTTGATGGATAAAACCTCCTAAATCATAATAATAATTTTTTATCATATTTGACACGCTGATTACATATAAAAATTTGGACAAAAAGAGGTTGAATCAACAATGTGTTTTGACCCGTCCAAAATTTACTCATTTTACCATGTTACACAACCTACCCATTTTGTCACCCATGTGAAAGATTTTGCATGATAAATTACACTCACATGAAGATCAACAATCATACTTCGAAGGTGGGAACTCCTATCATCTTGTAGAAACAATTGAATGAGGTTGAACCTTGACATAGACAATAGAAGATAAATTACATAAGGCATGATCCACAAAATAATAAAGACATTTTGCAAGTCAAAATGATAACGAGAACCTCTAACTACCTCATTGTTGCAAATGATGCTGTAAATTCATCTTTATCAATCCTCCAAACCTCTTGACAAAGATCATGGATAATCTTGGAAGGGCTGCTTCCTGGAAGCCTTAAGCGCTTTGAAAAAGAAATCTGAGCAAAAATCACCAACTGTTTCAACTCAGTTACTTGAAAATGAGTCAAATAAGGATGTGTTTTACCTCTCACAAGTCAAGCAGGAGGAATAAAAAAATTCACTTAAAAGAAACAAGTCAAACAGGTTAAAAGTTGCCCAAAGTGTAATTCAATGGATAACACCTCGTAACTCGTGTGTTCATGGAACTAGATTATTGTTGAAATGGCATTCATTCTTTAATCATATTTTTAACACATTAATTTATCTTAGAAAAAACTAAAATTCTGAAGAAAGTATTTTGGGTCAACCTTTCCTGCCTCGTCTTGAAAAATTACCCATTTTGACATGTACCCAACCTCTTGATCCTATCAAGGAAAATGGTCATACCGTGACGTTGATGCGAGTTATGTCTGTTATTACACCTCTCCCAACCACAAGACGGCCAGGGTCGGTGCTCAAGATCTAAGAATAAGTAAACATGAGATTAATAAATTATGACTTTGTAAATTAAAGAAACAACTAATGTCTGATATTATAAATTCAATCAACTAATAAATTAGATGAAAAAATTACCACATAGTCTCCAGTTTTAAGTGAGCATTCCAGGTCCTTTCCTGAAGATGAAGGATTTAGATCTTGGCACATAAAGCGATAAACAAACCGATTGCCTTGCATGAAGTTTTTATGTGGAACTTGATCTGATGCATCAAGAACGATGGAGGATAAACAAGTACTTGAATGTGCACCATTCATGCTGCGTGAGCCCCACATTTCTTTCCTCACAACCTGGAATATATAAAATCATAAAAAACAACATTAAAAAAAAAAAGAAAAATATACATATGGAATAGTTACGGGTATAGTTGGTATAAATACCTCCAGCTCATTTGCTTCCAAGTCAATCAACCTTTCCCATTTTTTAAGAAAGTTACAATGAGCAGCTGTTAAATGGTTCACAAGGGAACTGTAAACATCACCTAATCCACTGCCCTCAATGCTGCCACCATGTGTCTTCAAAATATAACCACCATCAAGAAAAAGCAATAAATATGCTTACATTTCTGTATAAACTATGATTTTTATGCATAATAGGTATAACATGGTTACCAAATATCAAAAAATAAGTGAGCTCTCTAGAAGCACAATCAATGTAAGAAAAAATTGCTAACAAGCTACATCTCAGAAAGTAATCAAGTTTCTTTGTTTCTCAATATATTAGAATAATGGTCAATTGAAAGGTTTTATGTTGGCACATTATTTCCATAAAACATAAAAGTTACCTTGTGATAGGCTGTACAGGCACTAAGGTGTCTGCAACTTTTGCATGTGTTTGGGGCCTAAAACAATTAAACCATGCATTAACTTAAAAACTAATGCAGTAATGCATCACAGAATTAAAGGTGGCAAAATAGGTGGGTTGGGCAACTGATTAAAACAGATCATTTAAAATGTATTTCCAAAATCTACTATAAATAATTAGTGTGTCAAATATAAATACAAATACTAAATAATCTGATTTTTAAATAATATGATTAAAAAATTATGTGCACTGATAATAAAATTTGGGTGATTTTCAACTCGTTTCCTTTTTTAGATTTTTTTATTTTACCCCTTTGACCTGTTAGAGATGCACATAATCAGTATCGACCTGTACATAATGTTTAATTAAAAAACCTGCAACATTGGTGGAAGTTGCTGAGTCATTGATGCCTTCAGAATATCACTTGCAAGTTCATTACGCCTCATAATTAGCCCAACCAAATCAGATCTCCGAACAGCAATTCCCTTGAAGGAGTAAATAATATTTAAAATACAGTTGTTGGGTCCCAGAAAAGAAGCTATTGGAGTGAAGTTTTACCTGGGTCTGATCTGTATGGAGATAATATAGTAGACCATAATCTATATTCTTTTTGTACCTAAGAGAAAAGAAACAAAAATAAAAAAGCGAAAAAATAAGTAAACAAGGACAGCAATAAAAAGCTCAAGGAAATTGTTTTTATGGTAAATTTATACAACACCTTTCGGACATAAGCAGAGTATACAACATTACTTGCGCACTATGTTCAACAGCAGCCTGCATACAAAAAAGGAATGATCCAACTAAAATAGTTTAAAATTGAATAAATAAGGTTAATAGAACATGAACATACCTGCCCATTAGTTGCTTTTCCGGTTTTAAACTCTAGGGGCATTACAAAATCAATAGTTTGATTAGCTTTAGAAGCAACTTTTGCATGCATAGATGCATCTATAACTCCTTTCAACCCGTATTTTGGAGCCCACGCCATCTCCTCTATATCAATCACCTAATTTGAAGAGTAAATCCCAATAGAAAAAATAACCTATTAGCTAACTTCAAGCAGCTATGGTTAGGAAATTGGGGCATGTTTTATAAATATAAACAAACATAACAAAAGTATAACTTTGTCATTATTCACAGAACAGATGAGAGCACATGAGATAACTACCTCAGATATTTTCACCTTCTTAACTCCATCATTAGAGCCAAAATCAACATTAGAAGAAGGGTCCTACACAATTAATCATGGTAAAAAATATGCGCATAGTTGCTACAAAATTTACGAAGAAAGGGTCTTGACATGAATGCTAACAGCTGGACGACTGGACGTTGAAACTTTTAAATAAATTTAGGTCCTACTGAGGTTACAAGGTTGGCACCTTTGAATCTCGGAAGAGCAAGATCCAATTTAATAACCGTGGGATTGCCTCAAGCATGGTCTTGTGAATATCACCTTCGTATACTGCAATGACAAGCAAAAGAACAAATCGATTTCATATATGTGAAAATTTATACTAAATCATGAAAATTTGCTTAGACAAATAAATTAGATCTGTTTTCTGCTTTATGCATTAATTATTCACATGTCCAACAGAATGCAGGACCTGATGAGTAGTCAACAAAAAACACATAAAATCAGGAAACACTTTGTAGGGATTTGAGAACAAATAGGACATGATGGATGTTCTATACATTCAAATCAACAGTTAAAGGCACAATTACATTATTTATGTCTGTTACTACCAGTATATGGTTTTTTTTCATATCCAAAAATAACAGTGAGTGAAATAATATAGCGATCCAAAATAATCTAATTATTCTTTTCATTTTTTTGATAGTTTATCATGAAGGAAAGGTGAGTTTTATTCACCTCCACAAGCATATTGGCTCTCATAACTTTTCTGAAGCAAGACTCTTGCATACTCCTCAAGGAACTCTTTTGATAAAGCTTCCCTAATAAGTCCAGCCTAAGAAAGAAATGAAATCCATTCAGCTAACAGTATAACTGCAACAATTATTGATAGGGACAAAATGATAGTTAAAAAAAGAGGCCAGTTACATCCCATTCACTTGCAAATGGGTAACTTTGGGTAATATTTTATCTCTAAAAGGTAAAAAAAATAGCTTAAAAGGGAACACGTCAAACAAGCCAAAAGTATCTCGAAGTGTAATTTTAATGCATAAAGCCTCTTATATGACTTTATTAAATAAATTAGATTATTATTGATATAATATATTTATTGGTTCAAATGACTCTCAGGGTGCCTCCAAGTGTTTCAGGTCAATCTAACCTGAATACCTAAATTGTTTTCGCATGTACCAAAAGTTAACCATTTTAATACAAACCCATTTTAACACATACTAAAAAGTCAACCATTTTGATCCATTACCCAACCCTCACATTTGGCCACCTCTAGTTTAAATGAGAAAAAATTAATATTATCCTTAAGTGAATTGCCTGAAATAGTTGATGCAATAAGGTGCCAACTAGTGCTGAAGCTGACTGTTCATTGTTCTTTAACCTCTCATCCAGGACGGTGCGGCGTGGACAGCTAAAACTAGCAGCCACCTGTCCAAATTTTAGTTTATAGTTCAGAACTCAGAGAAAAAATTAAAAATTTACCATTTGTGCCAAATTAGCATAATACAATTAAATATGATGGTTATAAATAATAAAATGGGAATGATAAGATTACCCGAGTTCCAGATACCAATATATCTGGGTGAACAATTAGAAAATTTTTGTCACGATTCACTTCACATATTCCCTCAATGAATTCACCAATAACATGTACGGTATCTCCAGGTGTTATGACACTATAAAACCTGCAAAATAAATATAAAAACTTATCCTCAAAACCCTTTTGAACAATGGATGTCCCATTCTTTATGTATAGGACAAAACAGTTCAGGTCGGGAAGTGCTTTTTTGTTCATTTTTGTAACTTTTATAAATACTTAATGTACTAAATACAATTTACAAAAACTAAATTAATATACGTAACACAAAAATTCTTTTAAATGAACAGTTTAGAACATTGTAAGCACTTGAATGCACTTTAAAAAACCTTTGACCCATTCGCCCAAATTCATATTTAGCTAAATATTTAACGGTAACCAATTACCGGTAAAATACAAACCAAATTGATCTCTTCCCTTACAAATTGGCTAAATTGCCACTTCTATGATACTGTATCTAGTAATACAGCACAAGTTATTTCCAGTACTCATAAATTGAAATAGTATGAACTTAAACATTATCATCATAATGGATGTTATGGAAAAGACAAGCTTAGCCACATACCAATCATCTAACAAATAAACAGACCGCTCTTCTCCACATTCCTCATCTAGTAACCTTAAAACCTGGAGATGATATCATATTATAACAAACTTAAAATACACTGGAGTAAATTAAATTGGTAAAAAAAATTCAGAAACAAACCTTTGAAGTACACTGAAAGCCATTTGAACCAACAAACTGCTTCTCTGATACCTAAAGTAGAGAATGATGGATCACAGATGACTTATATCATCAAATTATATATATCAAGTTCTTAAAATTCTGAAGCATACCTCAAACACAAGAAAATAGACATTGGATGGTTCTGTCTTGACTTTCTCAGTTCGACCCACTGATGGCCCTTCCAAGACATAAGTCTTGAAGTGTGTTCCATTGTTTTGCTTATTTTCATATGAGGTTGATGCAATACTGGTATCTGTACATACTTGATCATCAACACAGATTACATCTTCCACTTGATCTAGCAGTTCAAGCAAAGCCTATGAAAATAAAGTACATATGAGTACTATAATATCACCTCAGGTATAAATTTGAACAGGCTTGCATCATAACGTTAAGGAGTTTGGATCTGAGTTTGATACTGATTATCAGTTAGTTGAGGCATAAGTGTGTGGATAAACAGATTCTTCTTCTGATTATTTAGTGGTCAAATAATCAGTTTGAAAATAAGTTTCATACCATCAACAATAAAACCAATAAAGAAATGTATAATTACTTATTTACCCTTTCTGATAACAATCTGTAAGAATTTCACTCCCAATTTATTGACACCTCTAAAAAAGAATGTCCTTAGTGGTCATTTGAATCTTTGGTTTCTCATATAATCAGAAAGTTCCAAAGACCGAAACAAGTAATTATCTGATTATCACAAGCTTAAAGATAAGAAGGGGATCCAATAACCATCTCTAACAATTTATTTTATTGCAATTTACAAAAACGATTATACAGTTCTGGTTTTCTAATATACCACCATGACATAATTACTTCCGAAGTGCACCTTCAAACACTGGTTAAATATGATCCTAAAAGGCATAACAATGGTTAAAAGTGAAAAATCAGCCTAAAATAGGGACCTTTTTGTGTCGCCTTGAACCCAGCTGACTTGATTCTCCATTAGCACCAGTGCTATCAGGAGTCTGTATTTCATTCACCCAGTTTAGCCAAAAGACAAAAAAAAAAGGGTGATCATGAACAAGAAGAAATAGAAAACCTTATCATGACATGATGGTGGAGTCATGAAAGGACTACTCTTATCAGTTGCTTTCTCATTATTGCCATATGATAACATATCTTGCTCAAGGTTACGTTTTTCCAAACTGATCCCCTTTAAAAACTTCACCGAACTTTCGACGCCTTTTACATGAGGAGAACAGAGAAGTTTTTCTAGCTTGAGTGCTGAACAAGGAGAAAGCTGCATCTGAAGCATCAAGACCATTTCAAATGATGTGTTTAAAATTAGGTAAAAATCAATTGTTCTCTAAAAGAATATGCTACATGCCTTGTTACCAGAACTTTGTTTGATATTCATAATGTTGAACCGTGAAAATTCTTTTAAAACTTTTCGCCCGTCAAAATTCTTTGTTAGTGCATGAAGTCGCTCATTTACCGGTGAAATCCTCCATGTGACTTCATCACCTCCATCATCCTGACTTTGGTTTATCAACTACCATAACACAGTTGATGCAAAGAAAACATGTCATGTGATCATGTCTCAAGCTATATTGAAATTTAATAATATAATGCACATATTTGAGTTTCACATTGTAAAGTGGATTGAAATTATCTTAATGTATTCTGATGAAGGGAGGACCCTCAATATATACAAAAAAGAGCCCTAGAAAGACGTATATCAAGCAAATGGACTAAAAATAATCAAAATGTATACTAATTCTAATACATAAACACATTACATGTATAAACACACACAACTAACACACATAATCGACTATCTACTTAAGTTCATTTGTTCAAAATCTTATTTCCCCTCCACATCAGCATAACCAAACACAATGTCATATACAAAAGAAAAGATCAAAGTAATTGGCTTAATTAGCTATTTAGTTACACTTTTAATTTGAAATAACATCAAAGTTGGTTGATCAAAAACAACCATATCCAGTAAATCTCGCTCATAGCAAAGCTAGGGATAGGGTTTGAAGAGGTTGAACTATGAACAAACCTTATTTCTATCCTTTGGGAAAGAGATGTTTTCAAAGAGACCCTCAACTCCAAAAAATCGATACCAATCATATAGATATAGAAAGCTACTAATAACAAAAGAAATGATATAAGGATAAGTAAAAACTGATATATCATAAACAATAAATAGACATATAATGTAGTAAGACAATAACATGCAAAATCTATTTTAAGTGTAGAAATGTAAGCCCCTAAAACAAAGCTAGGTTACATTTGCACCTTCCCCTAAAAGTATTTAACCTTAATCTTATATTTCCACTAACTTCTATCTTGAAAATGTTACATAATCGGTCAAACAACCACCTCTTAAAAATGTTACATAGTTGGGAAGTTCTAGTCATTTAGTACCCCTAAGGCTAATCTCCACATGTGCTACATCACCATCTATGTCCTGATTGCTCTGTACAGACAATCTTGAATACTTAAACATAGCTAATTACAAGACCTCTTGACCTCCAATGGTGATATGGGTGTCACCATCGTAAAGATACTTGATTTTAAACTGGCTAATCCTAAAATTGTTGCCCTCTAGAGCTGCTAGCAAATTTTTTAAACGATCCAAGTTGTTTGTATTGTATTAAGGGCATTGTATAGATATAATGTTAAGAGGGTTGAAGCTTGGGGCATACATTTAAGAGCTCCTTGCTTTGTAGGGCTTTAACATACTAATTCAACGTTTTGACAAGAGTTGGTATGCCTGAAATCTGAATGAAATGTATGTCAACGTATTCACACATTCTAGAATCCTAAGCAAAAGTTATCTTAATTTTCCAAAAGAACCAGGTTGTAGAACATAATTTGAAGCTACAAGACATTTAAATGAGTCTTGAACTTTCTATAACTAGTTGTGAAACGGAGTTTCTAACATCTTACCATCCCAGGGGAAAACTTTATTCGTTTGCGAGGAACAGATTTGCAGAAATCAGGAGAAACTTCCAATTGATTCCCACTGTCATTATCCTTAACAACCGGTATTAAATCCTCAATAGGCGTACTTTGAGAAGGGTTATTGACACCAGTGTAATTAGCATCATTCTTCGAGGTCCCGGAACCCGAATCGTTTCTAGGGTTTAACCCCAAATCGGAACTACGATTAGCTTGATTGACAACTGCAAATCTGTCACTGGTACTGGGAACCGGGTCGGTTGGTTTTCCTGGGTCATTGATTGGGGGTTGTTTGGCGTTGGTGGGTTGGTGTTTTTGAGAGTTTTGTGTGTGTCGTTCGAAGAAATGCTGGATGCCGAACTTGGAGGGTTTTTGGGAGGATTGCTGTTGGATTTGATTTGGTTTCTTCGATCCACTGGCGGCGACGGTGGCTTTGGCGGTCTTCTTCCTCGGAGGCATTTCTTGAAGAACGCCTAATCTGTGTGTAATGTGTGCGTGTGTGAGAGAGAGAGAGAAGGAGATTATGTGTGTGATTGTTGAAGGAAATGGAGTTCCCGCCAGAAAAAATATTTTTGAGAAGTATGGGCCTCTTGGGGGGAATGATGAGGGTGATATGACCTAATTGCCCTTGCTTTTGAGAACTATGGGCCTCTTGGTGTGTGCATGTTTTTTTGTTAAGATTCATCTTGGAGACGTGTTTCGACACTTTATCAGGACGAAGGTACGCCAACTGTGACAATTCGCAATTCCAGGTTAGAATTTTGTACATTAGTCTTAATTAAGTGTTATTAAGATTTAAATAATCAAAACAAGAAATCAACCTTTCAATATATATATATGTGGATTAGAATGACATGTTTTTTTTTGGATAAAGGGCTTTTGCCCGGAAAAATATATACCAACCAAGAAAACCAATTACAAGCTCAAGAGGGCATACCCTCGTAAGACGGCCTCAAGCACAAAACAACGCTTGGGCACCCAAAAAATAGACGGGATAAATTTGAACCCGTCACCCCAACTATACAAAAAAGGGGTATATCTAATATCCCTATTACATCTACTAAACCACATACAAACATTAAAAGTACATTGACTCAAGCAGAGAATCACAAAACAAACACAAACAATAAGATGATGCCATTTGTTCCTCCCCTCAGCAATAGAAGACCAGACGAGATGAAGAGGAACCCAACACATCATCCCCAAAAGATTGATCAGCAAGTAGAACTTCGAGCAATTGATATGTGTACTAAAACCAAGAACCTGATGATACATCTTGGCCCAAACACAAACCATGGAATTGGTAACCCAGACCCAGCCCTTGTGGCCTTGTAGAATTGCCATGATTCTGTAGTCATGCGACCAGCCACTTGACCATGTGAAGCCACCTAATATTTGCCCAGCAATGGTATCATCAAAGTAGCCCTCTGTGATCCCAAAATACCCCATGGAGTGACCCAACCTAATGTTATCCCAGGCAGAAGTACTAACAACACCAAATTGAATAATCCTACTATACCAACCACCAGCAGGCCAGGGGAAAATGTATCAGCCAATTAAAATAAACCAAACCCAACCCAGCCGCCTGTTGAAAAGACCCATTCTCTTTAGCAGCCAACCATGCAGAACCCTTCCTATCACCTCAATCCTCGCCATAGCCATATCAAAAGTAGTAAACTCCATCAACAACTCTACCATGGCAACCCAAACACAGGCCCTCATGACACCCACATAGGTGCTAGGAATAAAATTCATATGAGTCATCATCTAAATTAAGACACCCCTTGCACTCAATAAAACATTGAGTTTTGTGGGTAAAGGGGTTATTACTAGGACCCTCACCAACCAGCTCCTTGAAATCCCCGGCCCAAACCCACAAACCCAGTCTGTAAATCATGTTCAAGTGCCAATTTAACCCATGCAACCCCCAAATCCCTCCAACCCAAGTGCATTCCCTTGGATCCCAAATTTCCCATGTAACCCCAACCTCATCAGCCCACCCAGCAATATACCCCATGAGATCCCAACCCATGAACCAATGATTTTTCCAGCCCCAATTATCCCTGCACTGAGGCAGCCCAAACCCCTCCATGTTCAGCTGGTTAAAAATAAACCAGACAAACAACAAATTTAAGAGAAGAATACAGTAGAATGTAAGGATTTTCATTAGCAAATAAGTCTCCAGCCAACTTTTATTTCTCCAAACAGATCTCCTGGAATTCATATATCCCACCAACCATATCATACCCCTACCAGTCCCAAGGACATAACAACTAGCGAAGATCCATTACAAAGGATGTTCCCACATATCTATATCCATAAGGCCCAGCCTACCCTCCCCCCAATCAGACCACACTTGCTGAAGGGCACTAGAGTTAGCATAAGGAAGACTTAGGAGTCTCAGCCTAAGAGCCTCCAAGATCAAAGAGCAAATATCCTCAACCGTTCGTTTTTTGGATTCAAACTGCCGAAGATTCCTTTCTTGCCATATATAGTAAACTGAGGCACCCAGGACCAGCTTATTAACAATACTCCAAATAGAATTATTCGAAACCGAATCAGAGTACATACGCAACCTGTTGTCCCACGAACCCCCAATATGAGACCACTTGGTTCTAGTACTAACCTTTTGCCACACCTTATCCGAGAACCCACACTCAAAAAAAATGTGGTTAATACTATCTCTAGATGTGCTGCAGAACCTGCAAGTGGCCCTATCCGCTTGATCCCATCTACTAACCACCTCCTGGGTTCTAAGCTTGTTCTTATTGGCTAACCAAAGGGTGAAGGCATGCCTAGGAATATTCTGGCTGAACCACACCAAATCAACCCAAGGAACTGCATTATCAAATTCCTGGATGTCCTTCCAAACAACAGAGACATGGAACTGGGTATCTCTTCCCCCTAGATCTCCATACTATTTTGTCAGGGACACCCTCTCTAAGGACACATGGTTGGGAGGCCACCAGATCAGGGAACCTCACATTCCATCCTTCCGGCCAATTCCACGTGTTATTAACAACAACATCAGCTACCTTCGTGTTTGTATTAAGGCCACCTTCGTTCATGTTTCTATGGGAAAACACTCTATCTAGAGGGCCCACTGAATGCCAATTATCAAACCAGGCCGAAGTATTTTTTCCATCCCCAATAACAGACACTATATGCAACCTCAAGATATCCCTTTGGTACAAAATCTTCCTCCAGCTCCAACTGGCCTCCTTTTTTGGCATGACATCCCAAAAACTCCTTTGCCGAAGGTGATACTTTTTGACCCAGTCAACCCATAAGGACCTTTTATTCGTTATGATATTCTAGGTGTGCTTGGACATCAAGGCATTATTCCAAGTCCTTAGGGCTTTCAAACCTAGGCCTCCATAATGTATGGGCAAGCAACAATCCTTCCATTTGACTTTAGTTTTCCCTCTACTAAGCTCCCCTTTGCACCACAAAAACCCTCGCATCAGCCTCTCAATGGTCTTTGTCACTGCAACAGGGAGGATGAAAATAGAGAACCAATAAACCTGAACAGAGTTAAGCACAGATTTAATAAGAAGAAGCCTCCCAGCAAAGGAGAGAGCCTTGGCTTTCCAGTCCTGAATCCTCTTCTTAACTCTTTCAACAAGAGGGGTACAATCCCTTTCAGTTAATCTAGACGAAACCAAAGGAACCCCTAAGTATTTCACCGGAAGAGTGCCCACCTTAAAATTGATGAGGTCCTTAATATCCCTCATGGATTTAGCATTTACATTACCAAAATAGACCGTGCTCTTGGGAATACTAGGAGTAAGACCTGAAACATTCTTAAAATCCTCAAGCGCGTCCATGAGAACTTCAGCAGAGGATACATCTCCATGGCAGAAAAGAAAAAGGTCATCTGCAAAGCAAAGTTGGGTCAGGTCAACATCTCCACATCTCCAGTGGAACTTAAAGTTTGGATTATCCTTTGTGCTCCTGGCAATCATGAGACTTAACACTTCCATGACCATGGTAAATAAGTAGGGGGATAAGGGATCTCCCTAACGAAGACCCCTTTTACCTTTAAAGTACCCCTTCTACTCCCCATTCACAGAAACAGAAAAAGACGGAGTGGTTATACAAGCCATGATCCATTTAACCATTTTCCGGGGAAAGCCAAAATGGTTCAAGCAAGTATTAAGGAAAGACCACTCAACTGTATCATACGCCTTTTGGATATCTATCTTAAAAGCACATCTCGGAGGGCCACGTTGCCTATGATAGTTCCTCATCAATTCCTAAGTCAGTAAAATGTTATCACTAATCTGGTGACCAGGGACAAACACACATTGATTATCACTAATAATGTCACCAAGGGAGCCCTTGATCCTATTAGCAATAATTTTGGTAATACACTTATACACCACATTACAACAGGAGATCGGTCTGAAATCTGAAACTTTCTTGGGGGAGTCAAGTTTAGGGATCAAAGCAATCACAGTTGCATTAACTTCCCCAAGGAGTTTTCCATTCCTAAAAAAATTCCTTAACAGAAGCAGAGACATCATCCCTAACAATCTCCCAGGACGCTTTAAAAAATTTTGACGAATACCCATGAGGTCCCGGGGCTTTATTATCCTTAATGCCGAAAACAACCTCCTTAATTTCTGAATCCGTCACCTCCCTAATCATGGCATCAGCAGCCTCTTGAGGGATTCCCCTAGTAAAAAGACTGTCCGGCTCCTCAATCTCCTGAATAACATTTGAAGTCCCCAACAAATCCATAAAATGCTAGACAAAAGTGTCAGACATTTGAGGACCCACCACCCATTGACCACAACTATTCTCAATGGCATGAATTCTGTTCCGGTTGCAATTGCTTTTGACAACACTGTGAAAATACTTGGTATTATGATCCTCATCACTTAACCAAGTAATCTTAGCCTTTTGTCTAAGGAATCTTTCCTCATCTCTAACTGCTTCCTTATAAGCTTCTAAGTACACCAATTCCTCCTCCCTAAGGTCCTTGTTACTCGAGTCATCCGTAACCTCCCTTTGGATACCTTGTAACTCCTGTTTGAGATTCTGGACATTCTTAAATAAGTTTCCCTGCTTAAAATTCAGCTTACGGATCGGAGCCTTAAGAAGTTTCAGCTTAGTGACTAAGGCATACATTCTAAATCCACTAACATGCTGATCCCAGACCCTCTTAACCGTGGGAATGAAATCCTCCTTAAACACTATATAGTTGGGAAACATAAAAGGTTTGGGGGCCGTGGGGATAACCTCTGGAATAGATACTAGAATAGGGCTATGATCCGAGGTCATGAAAGGGAGGGTCTGGCCATAAGCTTGCCTATAATGTTGCAAGAACGCCTCATTGATGACCACTCTATCAAGTCTTTCCATGAGGCCCTGAAACCTACCAGGACGTTTGTTCCAGGAATATCGCAAACCTGCCATACTTAAGTCCTCCACTTCAATATCAAACAGGCAATCACGCAGGTCCATCATGCTTCTAGTGATATAGGAAGATCATATAGATAGCTCCTCCTGATCCAGTATGGCATTAAAATCCCCTAAAAGCATCCACGGATTCCCTCCCACCACTCTCTTATGCATTCTAAGAGCCTCCCAACACTGCCTGCGGGGGATGTGTCTATGAAAGGCATAAACAAACGAGCAGTAAAACGCAGGGCTGCCATTGACCGGCTGAACCAGACAATGGACCACTTGAGGGTGGCGATCAAGAATCATAACATTCACCATATTATGATCCCAACCTATGACTATACGAGTATTCCTATCACACACCCCACTATTCAAATCCCAATGCCATTTATCAAAAAGCCGATTACACGCCTTGTTTACATTATCCTTGGCTAAATGGGTCTCAATGACACTCATGATGCTAATCCTACCATCTATCATATGCTGCCTAACCAGATTTTGCTTAGAGGCAGTAGACATGCCCCTAATATTCCACACTGAGATATTCATACCCATTTAAACTGTTTGATTTGCAGCAGGTTGGCTTGCACCTGCTATCTTGCCACCCCTGTTTCCCTTCTTTCCTATCAACTGGGCCATACCATTCTCCTTTGGCTCAACCTCCTCTATACTATAAGTTGGATCAATCTTAAGGGCTCTAAGCTGGTAATTAAAAAAGTCCCACTCTCCTTGTTCCCAGTTGGTCTGATCCTCTGCCCTAACCGCTTTAAACTTGAGCAAACTGTTGGTAATAGCCCATTTTTGGGCATCCATGATGCCAAAATCCCCTTCCTCCTCCTCACTACCAGAAATATCCATACTATCCTGGTTCCTATACAGGTTATTTTGAGGCATAGCCTGTCCTCCTCAGACCCTACCATTTGAAACTAAGTCGCCAGAGGCCAATGAAGACTCAATGTCCATGACAGCAAAGGTGTCATCCTCTAACAAAGAAAGTTGGTTTGAAATGGTAATATGGGTGGACTTGCCTTCTTTAGGCTGCCAGCGAGAAGACGGAGTAGGCTGGGACCAGCAACTTTCCAGTCTTCCCAGTGTTCATCCCCGAGTTAGAGAGCTGCCCCTGAGTTTTATTTCCACCATTCCTTTCCTTCACTTCCCTATTAAATTTCCTATGTAACTCTCCCATCGTCCTTTGAGTTCTTATGTTACTCGTGGTATTGGTCACCTCCTTCTGCATAGCCCCTTTCTGTTGAGTCCTTCCATTTTGGTAGTTTTGTTTCACCCCAATTTGTTTCACAGGTACCCCTATAGCCTTTTGTTTTCCCAAATTCTTCCTATTCATTTTAACTACAAACCCATCATTGCTTAGATCCTCTTCCCTCTGACCCTGCTGCGTTTTACTTGTTCCATCAGCACTATGACCTTCCTTAACAACTCCTTCATTCTCTGTTCTAGGCTGACTCCTACAGCCCTGAAATGAGTGACCAAACACCTCATAGTGAGAACATTGGGGAGGTTTCCATTGATAGGAAACATCTAGATTAACTGTTCTAGACGGTCTGTTGTTAATCAGTGGGAATTCAATCTCCACATTATTGGGAGAGGACCAGAAGCTGCCACCTCCACTAGGACCCTAGCATATCCAATTTTTCCCATTTGGTTCTCACATCTTTCCTCTGTGACTCTGTCCATAAGAAGGGGAATTCCAATACCACTCAAAATCTTGCTTAGACCTTTCCCCGTCCATAACTCCAAAGGAACATTGGCCCTAGGTTCGATCTTTTGGAGACAAGCCCCGATTCCCATTTTTGCAGCAAAATGGGTACATTATTCATCATCCAAGGGCCATTTGCCAGAGCATCATTCATCCCTTGTTCGCTTTTAAACCTGAAATAGCAGTATCCTACAGTGCTTTTAGATATACTATCAAGGTCATAAGCTCTCCATAGTCTTCTAAATGTTGAGTTAACAACATTGAAATCCATGGACATCCCCAAAAAATACCCGTACAGGTGCAGGGAAAAAACAGAAGCAGAATATCTAAGATCTTCCTCCGAGATCACAACCTTCTTACCCCCTGTTGTATCAATCACTGGTGGAATGAATTCCAGTCTTGTGCGTTCATTAGCATTATTCAGCTTTATTTTACTAGCATATGAGGCTTTACCTTCTATGTGGTTATTTCAGACATTGTGCACCTTCTAAGTTTCTTGAGTCATCTGCACATATTGGTTTGAGGTATCCCCTTGAGCTGTAACAACCGCATCACCCGTCAGTCCCCTCCCATTTGGTCTGAGATGCGACCCGTACTGCAGTGGTGCTTCATCATCCTCCTCACTAGCTTCATCATCAGGTTCTTCCTCATCACTGCTGGACCCCATTACATCATCTATAATCGGAGGTCCATCCTCCATTAGCGCAGGTGAGGGGGGAATCGAAGCTTCCCCATTTAGGCTAGACATCGCATCAGCCCCTACCCCCATTTGAGCTTTCGATTGAACGAATTGCTGATTCACATCATCCCCATTTGGGCATCGGAGGTTCAGCACGACTCCATAATCAACATTAACGAGGCCGAGCTCCCCATCTGCTAGTCCACTGCTTAAACCACGATTCTGGCCATTTTGAGCAACCGTAGCTTCCTTGACAAACTCATCGACATTCAGAGGAACAAATTTTGGGTTTTTCTTGCCTCCAATCAACGAACCTGTTGAGTCTTTAGCTTTCTTTGATTTCGGATTCACTACCAAGGTTGAAGTTCCCCGTTTCCCTACAGCCGACTCTAGCCGTGGGAAAGAATTGGGATCAGGAGGCTTCTCCTCATTAGGTATAAAGTATGTGGAAGGATCCATTACAATTAGGAGTGTGCATAAAACGGTCCGAACCGTTAGAACCGCTGACCCGGACCCTGAAAACCGGTTCGGGTACCCGTTTTATAAAAGAAGGTTCGGTTACTGGTTCTGTTTTTGGTAAGTAATCGGTTCCGGTCCGGTTCCGGGTTCTACCCGCGGTTACCCATGAGAACCGGTTCAGTTTATTATAACCTAGATTTTCTAGGAATTTAAAATTTAAATGCGTATGTATTATTGTATTTGTCTCCAAGACTCCAAGAGGCAATACAAATTACAAGACAATTGTGACCATCCAACTTCTTCTTCATTCTCACGTCTGGCTCCATCATCAGACTTCTTCTTCATTCTCAACCTGCAATTCAGCAACAGTCAATCACTCAATCGTAACTTATCATCAGCCTCCATCGTAATTTACCATCAACACCATTGTGTAAGTTCATGCTTTCTACTTTCAAGTTTCATATTTGTTGAAGGATTGCTTGATAAATGAAATTGTTTTATTTTTATTTTTTATTTTTGTTTGCTTCGTCTGTTGCTATTTTCGTATATCTATTTGGCTGCATATAGCCATATATTTGATATTTATTGGCTTCTTGCCGACTTTGTTAGTTTGTTCAATATATATTATATTATATGCTTACCATTGTTGACTAATATGACTATTGTGCAACAATAATATATTATATGTAAACAATTGATGTGTGCTTGTGTCATCGATTCCCTTTTTGAAACAACAATGAATTTTTGATAACAATTATCGGCTAATATTGTTGTGTATTCATTTTCTTTGTGTAATATTATCTTTAATTTTAATTGATAAGTATTATTTGTAGATGGATTCTTCACACTTATCGAGTGATGATAACGAAGGCCCGTCTAACAACCAAAATAATGCTCCAAAAAGACAAGGAAAGAAAAGAAAGAACACATCTCTTTCTTGGCAACATTTTGAAGAATTTTTTGATGAGGATGGATTGCGAAAAGGAAAGTGTAATTACTGTAAAAGGGAGATATGTGCTGACCCCACAAAAAATGGAACATCCGCTTTAGGTAAACATTTAAAAAGATGTCCTGAAAATCCTGAAAGATTAAAGGATCAAACCACCATGTTTATGAAAGAAAATGATGATGGACAGGGTACTTTAAAAACATGGAAGTTTGACCCACAAAAGGTTAGAAAATCATTGACTAAAATGATTATTGTCGATGAACTCCCATTTTCATTTGTTGAACGGGATGGATTTAGAGAATTCGTTGAAGCAGTGTGTCCTAGTGTTAAAGTACCCTCACGGTTTACAATAGCTCGTGATATCATTGATTTTTTTTGGAAGAGAAGAAAAAGTTAAAAGATTTTTTCAAAAAAAATAAACCAAGAGTCTCTTTTACCACAGACACTTGGACATCGAATCAACGGATCAATTACATGTGTTTAACTGCTCATTTTGTTGATGATAATTGAACTATCATAAGAGGATCATCAATTTTAAACCAATTTTAAGCCACAAGGGTGAAAGCACTGCAAATGCTATTCAGGAGTGTTTATATGAATGGGGGATATAGAATGTTATGACATTTACAATGGATAATGCCTCATCCAATGATGTTGCGGTTAGAGAATTAACCAATAGGTTACCTAATTTAATCCTTAATGGCAAGTATATACATGTTAGATGTCTTGCTCATATCATTAACCTAATTGTTCAAGATGGTTTAAAAGCACAAGATAAAATTGTTGATTGTGTTCGCAACGCTGTGAAATATGTAAGACAATCACCAGCAAGGATTGCAGTTTTTAAGACATGTGTTAGAGAAAGATCGATAGATTCGGGTGCTTTATTATCCCTTGATGTTTGCACAAGATGGAATAGTACATGTGAAATGTTAGAAAGAGCCATCAAATTTGAAAAAGCATTTGATTCATTTGCTTCGAAAGATCCAAATTTTCGTAAGGATTTAGATGTAATTCCTAATCATGCTCATTGGAAGTATGCAAAAGAAATTGTTGATTTACTACAACTTTTCAAGCAAAAAACAATTGATGTTTCTTGTTCCACTTATGCTATATCACATGAGTTATATCCTCAAGTTATGGATGTAATTCATAACTTAGAGGATATGCTTACTAAAAACAGCCATCTCCATGATTTTAAAAAAATGTTATCAATGATGAAAAGCAAGTTTGAGAAGTATTTTGAAGATACAAACAAGACTAATATGTTGTTTGATTTTGCGGTTGTCCTTGACCCTCGATTCAAGCTTGAGATTATACATTTTGGTTGTAAACGAACTGTTGACTTGATAAAACTATCAAAAAAGGATATGACTGAAGAAGAATATCAAAATAAGGTTGATGGATTGGTTGATGACGTGAAGTCTAAGATGCAAAAATTGGTAAGTGAGTATGAGATCTTGTATCAAACAGGAGCTAGCACCTTAGTAAAAAACAAATGTGACTCTGTTCCTAGTCGGCACGGTAAAAATTCATGGATGACCAAGTTTGAACAATATCGAGGTGTTGGAGTTCAGTCATTTGATAAGAAGGCAGAGTTAGAAAGATATCTAAAGGATGAAATTGAAGAAAAGGCAGACAATTTTGATATACTACAATGGTGGAAGGCTAATTCAACTAGATATCCAACTCTTTCAAAGATAGCTAAAGGTAACAATTGTTTTATTTATTTAATTATATAGAATAATTTATTGTATGCTAATTGATTTGTTTTTTAAGATATATTGGCAATTCCTATTTCGACCGTAGCTTCTGAGTCTGCTTTCTCTACTGGTGGGCGTGTGGTAGACTCATATAGGAGTTCCTTATCACCCCAAATTGTTGAGGCGCTAATATGTACACAAGATTGGATCCGAATGGGAAGGAAAGGAATTAATGATACGGAGGATTCAGAAAAATTTGACGAGCTTTCGAAAGGTAATTACAATGAAATTGTTAATTATATTCAACGAGTTTTTGTCTTACTAACCGTTAGAATATTTTAGATATTTTTGAGAAGATTGAGTCTATGGGGATGGAATGATGATCACAGAGAAGATTGAGAGTTTGAGCTGAGCATGAGAATATTTGAATGTTTTTAGTTGTTTCTGAAGTATGGAATATTTTTACATTTTGAATGTTTTTGGAATTTTGGTGTTTGAAATTGAAACTATGAATGTTTTTAGATGTTTGTTATGCTATGATGTATGAATTATGACATATATTTGGTCCAAGATATTAGCAAGAGCCAACAGGTACACAAAAAATTAGCAACAGGTTGCAAAAATTTTGCATACTATAGATTTTGCTATTAACAGGTCCAAACCAGCGAAACCGACCCACGAAACCCGTAACCGGTTTCTTCTTATCAGGTCTGGTTCTCGGTTCTACATTTTACATTAAAACGGTTTAGGTTCCGGTCCGGCTCGGTCCGGTCCGGTTCTGGACCGATAATCACCCCTAATTACAATGGAAAACCAAGTAGAAGTCAAGAACTGGTCTAGAAATCAATGGTCGGGAACCACGAAAACCAGAGAGATTTCTTAGAGAGAGAAAGTTAGAGAAAGAAAAATTTTGAACAAATGAAATAAGTCATTAACATACGCGATAGCAAATGTAAGTTACGCAATAGCAACATACGCGAGTAAATTAAAAACAGGATCTACGAGTAATATAACCTAAGTAAATAATTTAAGTTATAATATATTTTATATCATCTACAAGAAACAATAAAAATATGTGAAAGCATAATTGACAAATAATGCTCTCAGTAAAAGTGAAGGTAAGCCGAAAATTTACCGTAATTATAAAATGGCCCACATAATCAGTAAACCCCTAGGAGGAATACTTGATATGGTTAGAAAGAGTTTGGAAAATCGTGAACGTGTGTGAAAACAGCACGCAAAACGGCGTTCGTATGAAGCGGGAATCGTGAAAACAAGTTCACGGTTATACCGCGCGACACAGAACGTGTCTGGGAGTCTTGCCACGTGTCCTTTGAGTTTGCCACATGTCTTGTGAGTTTGCCACGTGTCCCATGAAGTGTCGAAACCTCGTTGCCTCGATTTGCGAGCATGTTCCTAAATATAGACTTCAAAATTTCATTTTCTACGTATTCCAATCAAATATCATATTTTTCTCTCAATGTAAACACTTCTCTAAGCCCCCTTTGAAGACATAAAAATCTAACAAAGATCAGAACAATCATTCGGGATCATCAGATCGCATAAACAAAGCGTTGTCCGAGTAAGGTTTTGTTTAAGATTATGGTTATAGTTATCTTTGTAAGTATTAGAAACTTATATGGGGCTATTTTCAAATTATTATTACTTAAGATAAGTAAGATTAAGTTGATGAAACTCCCCAGGTTGTTATAACAAGCTAAAAACTCGTATTAGAGATAACTAAAACGTAGTTGTTGTGTTGCCGGTTTAGAAACCGTGAAAAGAGGGTTTATGTTATATGATAAGTTTATAACCATGGTAAGATATCCATATCAATAGGATATCATTGTGAACGTGAGAAAGTAAGGATAACGGGAAAAGCTAGCTGTTTGTACTTTACTAAGCTAAGGTGAGTTCATGACCCCCTTTTACAGTATTTTGGTTTTCAAAACCCGGGGGACGGGGAAAACTATGACAACTGGCACTTCCGCAGGTAAATCTTTCACTCAAAACATTCATGTGATGGATCTTCGGATCAGGGTTATATCTGGATGGGTGATGATCCATCGAGATATGAACCTGAATCGAGGACATCACTGAAATGTTAGAATTAATTTAAATACACCAGCAGACATAGTTGTTGATGCGTCTATTTGAGTGACGACTCATACAGCTGCATACGCGAATTTGGTCGTCTGGTCTTAACTAAGGGAATTAAACAAAATACCGCACACGAACTAATGCTTTAACATACAAAGACCGAAGTCCGAACACCTTAGAAATAAACTAAAAACTTTTAAAACAAAACTCATTCGTACTAGTGAACCTCCTTTATTTGTACGAATGTAACACTGAAAACTGGACATCTTAATCGGCCAGTTGGTTTGGCCGACTGAGGACCCTTCGCACGAACAGCTCTTTCGTATGAATGAGCTGCTATATAAGCAGCACTTAGACCAATTTCACTTCATTTTTCAAAACACCTCACACACACAAACACACGAACGGCGGTTTAGAGAGCTACGGCCGATCATCGTGCGATTTCGATTTTCACGGTTGCAGAACACCTCCACGATCATCACTTCATCTTCTTCATCACTTTTCTCACCATTTCCACAATTGAGGCTCAACCGGGAATCATCCGTGGATCTTCGGTGAGTGTTTCACCTAAATAAACACACCAATGTGTTCCCTAACACCTTCAAAGGGTTCGACTAGCGAAATCGTCGCCGATGCGGCTGAAAACGAAAATGATGTTTTCGGTGGAGTTGTAGGCGAATGAGAGGTACGATCGTCTCATTCGTGCAAACAAGTGGTTCGTTCGTATAAGGATACAACAAATGAAGTAGACTCACGTTTCGCGCGAGTGAGCTGGGCAGGGCGAACAAGAGACCATTCGCACGAATGAAACGTGCGAATGGCCTTGGTTATTCGTGAGGTCTCATTCGTACGAAACACAACTTGATTCGTCCGAACCGCCCATTCGTCCGAACAAATTCATTAAAAACACTAAGTGTTGAAAATCAAACAGATTGAATAATACAAAGAACACGGAAATGTAAGGACCCACTAAGACAACCCAAAGGCGTGAGTATAAACTAACAACTAATTAGTTGAAACGCATGTGACTGAATAGACGTGACATCAAGCCATTCGCGACATCTCAAACAACCAACATCTATAGGTGAGTTCATCGCCCCCGTTTTCGTACAAGTAAACAGTTTTTCTTTACATTTTGGGGCTGAGAGCATGAAAGTATTTTTGTAAATATTATTTATCATACTTGTGTACTTAACTGTATAAATCGCATCTAACACAAGGAGAGAGTCTGTTTTGCATATTCCTTGAGACACATGAGAGTTGTACACATTTCAGTAAGTCCCGTCATCAAATATTCATTTGCCATTAGTTGACGAGTGTCAACCGGCGGTAACGTATATAGTACTATTAGTTTGACAAACTGTAGGTCTCAAACCGGATCAAGAACCAAACTTTATCTTCTAAATCATCATCAATGATCTCTAACAAGTGCGGAATCCAAGTTAGAATCAAGAAAGCAAGTAGAAAAATGCAAACTTTTATAAATACTGAAAATTTCGAGTACAAGTGCCTCAATACGTCTAGAGAGCAAATGCCTCGGGATTCCAACCTAAACCTGTACAAAATACGTCTATTTATACTAGGCCTAGGAGTACACGAAATCTAAAACACAACTTCAAGTACACGAACATATGGTGTACTCGAAGTGGCTGTACACGAAAATAATCAAAATCTGAGTGTTGACTCTTCCGGGTTGACTTTGTCAGTCTTCAACGTGTAGTGGGCTTTACAAACTCCCCCTAGACTGACGAAGTCATCCGATAGGAAGAGATACAGAGTGTGGTCCTGCTCCTGCATAAAGCTTCAGATCAATGGCATATGCAACAGTGCGTGTGTATGGTTTAGCCTCCTCGTCCCAACCGTCGTATACCTTGATGGGAGATTGATGCAGCTTCATCATGTCTTCCTTTCCAAATTTGAGCAAATCCATCGGATCCAAGATCATGTCAATATCATTAATGTCATCTTTGTTCCTCATAATGACAACAGATATAGTCTTCTCATCAAAATACCAGGACAAAAAGTTCGCAAAGGAGTTGTCAGGAACCCTTGGAGATACTGGAACAACTTCTTCAGTGAGCGGAGGAGGATACTTGTAATATACCCAATATTTCTTTGTCTTTGGATCTATAATGCACTTGGACTCAAAACGTCTTCCCTTTGCGGTCCTCATCACTGGAAAGTCTTTATCGCACTGGTCCTTCAGAAACTTTGCAAACAGATCGGCTTGATTATCCTTTGAGGGGTTGAAGAACATGGCGTTGTTGATGCATCGCAGATCAACCTTAGGCATGGTGCAAAAATCCTGAGGCCTCCTGTAATACTCCACTTTGACGTTCATCCTCTTGACCAGGTATATGTTTCTTTCTTTGTCAAAGAGCCAACAGCAAATATTTGACCTATCATTGCATACAGCGAACAATGATCGGTCATTAGAGATAAAAGTATGCTCTGGAGGCTCCTCGCTCATCTCTCCAACCCAAGTATCTTTGACTTCCTTAGGTGCTGGTGTCCAATCTCTCTGCTTCTCGAACCAACTGTTGATCACCGTTCCCAGAGGAGGAATCTCTTTGCCATCTGAATCAAGATACTTGTGAGTATACAAGTAATCTACATAAGGATCTTTGGCAACGTCGGCTATGACAACATTTTCTTGTCCATCCTTAACTTCTTCACCAGGCCATTCAAAGTCGAAATCCTCTGGTAAGTCATCGAACCAGCTATCAAGGCCAGCTCCTGAGGTTTCATCAGGTTGAACACAGTCGCCAAACAAGACATCGTCAGGAATATCCCCAAAAAGATCATCATAGAGACCAGTGGGCTTTCCAGAAGAGGATGGATTTCTAGTGGCTCCTCCCTGATCCTTGTCATCTGGGGGTCCCTGATCCCTTTTGTCGGATGGATCATCTTCTTTCTTGTATCCCCCATCATCCTCCTTGTCATCTTTCTTTTCTTTCGAGTCATTCTTCTTTTGATCATCACCGTCATCATCACTATCATCACTATCATCATCATTCTTGACATCATTGTCTGATTCTAGAACTTCTTCTCCTTTAAGTCTCTTAATCTCCTTCTTCATCTCATGGTTCTCTAGTGAGAGAAATCTGATGTACTTTCGGTGTGTCCTGATTTGCCCATGATATTTGGTCAACTTGCTGCATATCTTAATCATTCCTTCCTGCAAATTTCTGATGAGACTATCCTTGCGCTCAGAATCCTTTTTAAGAAAATAGACCTTGTCTTGTAATCCTATGATATCAACAGGCAAATAGACCTTGAGTGCTCTTTTCATCATCAAGGTATCAACTTTTTGAAGCAAGTTTAATACTTTATCATTCTTCTCTACTCTATCTAGCTGCTGTGTAAATTTGGAACTCCAAATCTTAAGAAATAATTTTATAAAATTTTTCTTAAGTATTTTAGAGTTCAAAATTTTCGAGTTCAGCTATTTCGAGTACAGATAGAGTGTTCGAAGTATAGCTACAGTTCGAGTACAAGAGATCTTCGACTACAAAGGTTACTTCGAGTACAAGGGGATTTCGAGTACAAAAGGAATTTCGAATACAGTGTCATTTTCGAGTACAAGGGGATTTCGAGTACAGGCTTCTCTTCGTATACAGGAGGATTTTCGATTACAAGGAAATTCGAACACACATTGAACTTCGAGTATAAAGTGATCTGTTTTATCTTTGGGTAGTGTTTGGTGATCTGTTCTACAGGGACTTAGTGAACAAGACTTAGAAAATTTTCTAATCCAGCATGGCTTCAAAGAATCTGACAAATCTGTCCAACTTACTCAATCTGGACAATGAGATCGGCACCGAAACAAAGCCACCAAGGCTTGTGTCGGGAGATAACTTCCAAGATTGGAAATTCAGATTTCAATCATTTATCAAGTATACTGATCCAAAGCTGTGGAGATCCATTGAAGAGGTCCCTTTGTGCCCTCATACCAAAGTGAGAAGGCTTATGCTTCAATCACAATGGCTTTATCGACTGATGTTGCTCATGGATTTAAGGAACACAAGACTGCAAAGGAACTTTGGAATGCCTTGGTTGAACGATTTGAGGGAAATGAGGACATGCGAGAAAGTCGCAAGGATATGCTGAGACAGAAGTTCAACATGTTCAACCACATCAAGGGAGAGTCTCTTGAAGCACAGCTTAATAGGTTCACTCATCTGATGACTGAGATGACAAGTTCTGGAATTGAGATGACCATGGGAGAAGTGAACAAGAAGCTGCTGAACTCATTGCCTTACACTTGGAATTCAAATTGTACAATGATCAAAAGGACCAAGGATATGTACAAGACTTCTCTGAGTGAACTGATTTCGATTATCAATTCCTATGATATGGATGATAAGCAGAGAGCACTGAATCATGACAGCTCCATGGGAATTGCACCTATGTCAGAAAATTCTGCGCTACTGTCTGTTATCAATCTTCAGGCTTCAGGGATGCATCACTATCAGAACTCTCCATCTCAATCAATTCCCTTTGAAACTGCCTTTCTATCATCTGGACAAGCCGAATCAGTGCCCAAATTCAATCCAGAAAGTGAAGAAAATCTGCTGTTGTTTAAGGGTTTCATGAACAGCTACAATGCATTCATAGCAGGAGAGTTGGCACCTGCCAATCTTACTCAGGACAATCTGGAGCAGATAAATCCAGCTGATGTTGAAGAAATGGATATCTCATGGCAGATGGCTATGGCGGTGTTTAGAGCAAAGAAGTTTATCAAAAGATATGGAAGAAACAACTTTGGAAACAACCCAGGAAAGAAACTTGGATTTGATAAGTCAAAACTTAGGTGCTACAACTGTGATCAACCCGGTCATTTTGCTAGAGAGTGTAAGCAGCCAAAGGTGGTCAAGGAAGGAGAAAAGAAGCCTGAAGAGAAAGTTGTGACTGCTGCTGCAGGAGGAAGTGCTAGTACGTCCAAAGCACTGGTGACCCAAGAGACTGACTCTTATGACTGGAGTGATCAAGTGCAGGAACTGGAGCTGACTCTGAGTCACGCATTCATGGCTGAGGTGGACGACAAGCAGAAGGAGGTAACTGAAAATCTTTGCTCTACCTCATGCATAGATAAAGTATTTAAGTATAGATCACATAATGAATCACTAATCAAAGAAGTAACCAAACTTAAATACTTTAACTCAGAATTTCTTAAAAATGAAGGAATTTTTAAAAGGAAACTTGAAGCAGAGGGTCGGGATGTGGCAAGGTTAAAAGAACTTCTAAGTGACAAAGAGTCCAACTATCGAGATGCTCGACTCAAAATCGATGAGCTCACATTAGAGTTGGACCAAGTTAAAACTCAACTTTCTAAAACCTCGGTAAAATGTGAAAAATTTAATTACTCAAGCAAGGTTGTGGAAAACATGACAACCATGCAGTATCGGGAAAAGAGGGGCAAGGGTATTGGGTATAGTGAATGTGCACCACCTTTTAATCACAATTACTCAATTATGCCCAAAATCAACACATCTGTTGATGATCTGTTGTCCCAGTCTGATTGAAGGTTCGAGTTCAGTACTGGTTCTGACAAACCTGTCCCTCTGACAGCAGATCCCATTAAGACCAGTCCCAATATTTCTAATAATTCTGAGATATGTGCAGATAGTTTAAGCAAAGCAGGTGTGAAAGGGAAGACTAAAGAAAGAAGTGCTGAGAAGAGCACAGACTGTTCAACATCTTTTGGAACATCATCTTTTAGTTCAAACTCTAATTTTGTTGGAAAAGTTGATCAATTTAAAATTAAAACAAATGAGATGTCTAAAAGCTTTAAGTCAACTTTTGTTAAAAAGGATGTTATTTTGGAAACAACATCTTCTCGTTTACATCATGAGTTCAAGGGTCATTCCACTGTCACCAAAGAAATAGGATCAAAATTGGATCCTAACTGTGAACCTTTTGTTCCAAAAGGAATTTTGAAACAATCTTCTAACTCGTTTAAACCTTGCAACTGTGATGTAAAACCTTTTGACCCTAAGGAATTTCATGAGAAAGTATGTTGCTTTGCCTGTGGTAAGCCAGGCCACATTGCTAGAAATTGTCTGCACCGACCTACTGAATTCTTCTATGGGAAGAATCAGAAGGTCACACCCAAGGCAAAACTCTCTGTCAAATCAAAGAGGACTAATAAATCCTCAATGCCTAGGGTGAACTCTCAGAAAGGACCACAAAAGCAATCCACTGCCAAAAGTAAAAGATCACCCAAAAATCATCAATATGGTTTTCATAAGCTAAAATCGAACGTTTGAAAAATTAAAAACAAGACATATTGGAGACGTGATCCAGTTTTTAATATCCCATTAACACTAGTTAAATATGGCAGTGGTGCTAGATCAAAGATTGATAAGGTCAAAACAGCTAAATCAAAGGAAGTTCAAAAGAAAGAATCTAGTGTTTCTACTGTGCCTAAACCTGTTATGGTTTGGGTACCTGTTTCTCATTGATTATGTATAAAATGCAGGGACGGCCAAGTAAGCTCAAACATGTTTGGTATGTAGATAGTGGCTGCTCCCGGCACATGACTGGGGATTTTTCTCAGTTGCATGAAGTTACACCATTCAATGGAGGATATGTATCATTTGCAGGAGACAAGGGAGGAAGGATAAGTATGAAGGGCACTGTCACAAATGGAACTCTTAGTTTCGAAGTTGTGTACTATGTTGAAGAACTCAATCACAGTCTTTTGAGTGTTTCTCAGATCTGTGACAAGAGTTTTTCCACACATTTCACAAACAAGGAGTGTCTTATTCTTAAGCCTGGTTTTGTGGTGCCTGAGAAATGGATTCTGATGAGAACTCCAAGAATAAACAATGCCTACATTATCAACATGAATTCAGATTCATTCACTGAGAACACTTGCTTGTTCTCAAAGGCATCGGAGCATGATTGTATGTTGTGGCATCGTCGACTAGGTCACGTAAATCTAAAGAATCTGAACAGACTTGCCAAGGGAGATCACGTAATCGGTTTGCCTTCTAAAGATTTCTCCACTATTGAGAAATGCATCGCTTGTGCCAAGGGGAAGCAACACAAGAGACCCCACAAGCCTAAATTGTTCAATTCTATCTCCTCAGTTCTTCAACTTCTTCATATGGATCTCTTCGGACCAGTCAACGTAATGAGTATCGGGAAGAAGTCATATTGTCTTGTCGTGATAGATGATTATTCCAGATTCACTTGGGTGTTCTTTCTAGCCAAGAAGGATGAAACACCAGAGATCCTGAAGAAGTTCATTACCTTGATTGAAAATCAGAATAATCTAAAGGTCAAGGTGATTAGAACTGATAATGGCACAGAATTTAGAAATCAGATGTAACATCAGTGCCGGAACCGTCACCGGAACAGTGATCTCTACAGTACGTGAACAGTAAATCAGGTACATTTCAGTTATCAGTTGTAAATCATTATTATTTCATGTTATCATAACGCAAGTTCAAAATTATTTTAGAGAAAACAAGTTCAGATCAATGGTTCTTGAGTCAGATAATTGTCTGGCAACACAGAACCATCATGTGATTAATTGTTAGGATTTTATTATGTATAAACGTATGTGAGGCTTTACAGATCAAAACAATACGAATATCGTTATGTGAATGCTAAACCGACAGATTATTCGTGTAGGTGACGATCTGTACGAATAAATCTGGAAGTTTAACGTTCTGAATGATATTCAATAATTAGAAAACCATATTGAAAAGTGTAGTTATCGTCGTATTTGATCGGATGACGATTCGAACAAATACGAGCGATGACCGCGCGATTCGATTTAAACGTTAATTAAATATTTTTTTTTAAATTTAAATAAATAAAAGATATTAGTTAATTTATTAGGAATCACAACCTAAAATAATTTTATAAATTCTATTTTTATAACCGAGACGTTTCGTCACGAAAACGTTGATGAACCGGCGTTTTTATGCGAAACCACGAGAAACCGAACGAACCCGAACGGACCCGGGTATTTTCACCTCATTTAATGAGGCTTTAAACCTCCCAACCACCATCACCAACCAGCCATTTCTCCTCTTTTTCTCTCACAAGTTCGTCACTTTCTCTCTCTAGAATTCTACATCATCTCTCTAAGATTTCTTCCTTGTTTCTTCATGAAATCGACCCCTTTTGGTGTCTAAACGACCACCATTATTAGTAGAACACGAAAGTACAGTGGATCTGAAGTTATACCCAACCGATTCGAGGTAAAACTATGATTTTTGCTTGATTATGGACCTCGAAAACCCTAAATCCAAACCCTCTCTTGAAACTGGTTAAACACCATTCTAACCCTTAGGATTTTACACAAAACCTTGTTAGGATGATATAGGAACATGTTCTACTTCTTCACTGAGCAGATTAATTAGAAAATCCATAGTTGGATATTGGAAAAACCCTTTTGGCCGAATGACATCACCAGGGGATCGAATGAAACCCTATTCGCCGAATGGTCTTGGTCTACCTACTCCCATTCGCCGAATGAGGCCTTAACCGAAGAAGCTATTCGGTCGTTGTCCTCATTCTGTCGCCACAAAGCCTCATTCGACCAACCTTCTTTCGCCGGAGTCAAGGCCATTCGTTCACTCCCTGGTTCGGCCAATCTTCTTCGAATGAGTCCTCATTCGACCAGCCTCTTTCGGGAATCAAGAGTTCATTCGACCATTCCTATTCGACAAGGACTTATTCGGCACACTCTCATTCGAATGGATCTCTTTCGACAAACCTTTCGGCCGAATGTAGGGGTGGAACTTAGAAATCTTGATCATGAGGTGGTGTGATACATAGATGCATGGAGATTACATGGGGGTAGTATGTGTGTGCATGGGAACCTCCATGTGAGCCTCATGCATGGGTGTGTGTGTATGCATAAATAATTAGGGTTTTCTAGAAAGAAATGGGCTCTACAAACAACAAAATATGGTTATTAACATCCATTAGTTAGGCCTAGCACATCGGGATTTCATTGTAATGTCATATGGATCAAAACAATAACTTAAGGTTCAAGTGTTTATTTAAATATTAACACTTAAACCCTAGGATGTTCTATAAAACATGTGACTAATCTAGATGGTATTTAAACTATCAAGGATAGTAAATCAAAGAACTAGCGAGAAATCATTTACATAATCAAAGCTTAATGTTGGGTCCAAAGTTGGCCCAATGGGCTTAACCCAAGCCCATCATGAGAAAGTTCACTATTTCAAAATTAATTACGTTTTATTGAAAGTAAATGATTCCTAAACTTTATGAAATTATACTAAATAATGTTTTCTAAATAATTAACTTAGAATGAAATAATTTGAACACGATTTAATTAAAGACTTTAAATGATTAACATGGGATTAGGGTTACTAACGGGTAATAATTCTAGTCTAGTTAGATGCAATCTTAGAAACACATTAGTATCATAGGACACTTAGTTGCACACCGAGACCAAACCCTAGACCCAATGTTTGTTATAGATACTCATCGTATGCGAATTCTCTTAAAACAACTCAGGAACCGAATATACATAAGCCACAGTTAAAGAGCGCGCACTATCTTTCGTAAATCATTTGCACAGCAACACAGGTGGGTTCATTGCCCCTTTTCTAACATTTTTGTTTTAAAACGCGGGGCTGAGAAGCATGCGTAAACTGTTTTATTTAAACTGTTTATTTAAATGCTTTTATTTATTATATGTTTTACATATATATGTTTGTTGATACTCCTAGACTCCTGTCTAGGTAATTATTAAACAGATCAAATGTCCAAATTAATTAAAGTACTCTTATGAGTAATACTTTAAATTCAAACTCCAAATCAACCCTTAGTCCATCAAGCTCAAATTCAAGAATCTAAATTCAAAGTGAAATCAAATGAACAAAATCAAAGGATCAAATTCAAAGGAATCATAACTCAGTGTGGGATCTGAGCACAAAGAATCATAATCAATTCAATTATCATTGTGAATCATGGGAAAGTCAAAAGATCAAGATCAAGAGACTCAAGAAATCAGATATCATAAATGTGTGTGAATCATGTTAATAATGAAATCATTATGATCTAATGAAATCATTAATCTTCAACCTAAGGTGGATGTCAGTTGTATAAGGAATCAAGACCACGTGTAACACACATATAAAGTCCCACTCAGATGCAGAAGGCCTTCGGGTCAGGCTGTAACGGGCAATAACATGAACGATCAAATGGAATCAATATCAAAGTCAAAATCATGAGAATCAAGAGATCAAGAATCACAGGATATCCTTAAAGTCCCACTCAGATGCAGAAGACCATTGAGTCAGGCTGTAACGGGCAAACATTAAAGTCCCACTCAGATGCAGAAGACCATTGGGTCAGGCTGTAACGGGCAAAATATTAAAATCCCGCTCAGTTCAGGTGTACTCCTTGTGAGTTATGCCTGACATGGGTCACGTGTGAGAGGTTACAACTTGGACAACCACCAACAACTAAGTCTAATTGATTGAGTCAAATAAGGCCCAATCATCATGTCTTAGTTGTAATTAAATGTTTTATTTATTTTATTAAATATTTGACATTTTATTTACTATCACTGATTTTTGAGAAATCATTTATCTATGATCAAAATCAAGGGAATCAAAGGTAAATCAGGTTTTGGAAATCATAATCTAAATCAGAGATGTGTTGGGTAAAAATGCTTAGCTATCATTAATATCAATGTCCTATGCGGATTAGTATGTGGTGGGACGTCGTCTGGGCGGGGTTGTAGCCTTGACCCAGGGGTATGCCCTATATATAAGCATACCGATCTGGATGATACAGTTGAGGTTAATGAGGTTAGGGTCTTTACCGAAAGAGGTTTTCAAATCATTTTCATTTATTAAACTATATGAACTCACCAACCATGTGTTGACTTGATTTTTGCATGACTTCTCAGGTGACGAACAGGTCAACTAAGGAGTTATTTCTTTTGGACTAGGACTTCAGATAGAAGGCTTAGCATTTTGGACCTGCATACTTTTGAAGACATCATTATACAAATTATTTTGTATATCTTGTGTAAATACAAGATAGAAATTTATGATGTTGATGGTAGATTTACATTGTTAAATTATAAACAATACTGATGTAATTTAACTTTGTAATTCTATTATATTTAGCATTTCTCATTTATATCATGTGCAATGTAAACAATTTGATCATCATGATTATCACTCACGATATCGCGCCCCGGGAACCTTCCGCCCGACGGGACAACCGATCCTATCCCGCCAGCTCGGGGTGTGACATCAGACTCTTATAGATTTCTGCGATGAGAAAGGGATTGCTAGGCAGTACAGTGCAGCCAGAACACCTCAACAAAATGGAGTTGCTGAAAGGAGGAACAGAACGCTTATAGAAGCTGCACGAACAATGCTGTCAGAATCTAAATTGCCAATCTTCTTCTGGGCCGAAGCAGTTAACACCGCTTGCTATGTTCAAAATCGAGCACTCCTGAACAAGCGCCATCAGAAGACTCCCTACGAGATTCTATTCAATCAGAAGCCCAATGTTGATAACTTCAAGTCTTTTGGATGTCCGTGTACTCTTCTTCATACGGAACCTAATCACAAGTTTGACGACAAGGCAAATGAGTGTTACTTTGTGGGTTATTCGTCTGAGAAGGCAGCCTACAGAGTTTATAACAAGAAGACTTGGATGATCGTGGAATCGTATTATATTGATTGGCAAGAGATGAACTCTACTGATGCCGGCTCTGGTCCAAACTGGTTGTTTGAGTATGATTCCACTTTTAGGCCTTTCAGCACTACCTCCGAGAGCGCAGGAGCATTTGAGCAAGCTGATGATTTCTACAAGGGTGATGATATGGACTATAGGGTTGACTATGTTCCATGTGATCCTAATCTTTTGACAGTTGACCCTCCTGCATGTACAATCATGCCCCTCCAGTTCAGCCAACCCCAATACATGAAGTTCTCCCATCAGAACCAGACACTTCTCAGTCCATTCAACCACTTCCTGAGACTGATCAAGTTTCATCTTCCTCCCACCAGACTTTTGATAATCCATTGTTCTCAGATAGCATTCCTGAGGAACATTGCGTGGATCACGAAGCAGAGGCAAGTGAAACTGCTCCTATCGATAACATTTCTTCTTCAAGTGAAGATCAATTGAACCACATCAGCAACTTGCTAGACAATCTAGCTGTGGAAGAATTGCCAACACTCGGTGTAAACAAGAATCATCCAGCTGAAAATATTATTGGACCTCTCTCGGAAGGCGTTCTCACTCGAAGCAGATCCACTGCAGCTCAGAACATGTTGCCTGAAGAGACAACTACACGAAATCAATCAGGTCCAATTAATTCTTGTTTATACTCTTGTTTTATTTCGCAGGTCGAGCCCAAGAATGTCAAAATGGCTCTCAAAGAGTCCAGCTGGGTTGAGGCAATGCAGGAAGAGCTGATGCAGTTTCAGAAACTTAAAGTATGGAATCTGGTTCCTCTACCCAAAGGAAAACTGCCTATAGGAACCAGATGAGTTTTCAGAAACAAGAGAGATGATTCGGGTGTAATCATCCGGAATAAAGCCAGATTGGTGGTTCAAGGCTTCTACCAACAGGAAGGGATAGATTATGAGGAAGTCCTTGCATTAGTTGCAAGACTTGAAGCAATACGGATTTTCTTGGCCTATGCATCCTACATGAACTTCACGGTGTATCAGATGGATGTGAAGACGGCTTTCTTGTATGGAAAGGTAAAAGAAGAAATCTATGTGTGCCAGCCTCCTGGTTTTGAAGATTCTCAATATCCAGAGCATGTCTACAAGTTAGACAAAGCTCTTTATTGTCTTCATCAAGCACCGCGAGCATGGTATGCTACGCTTACTGATCACCTGCTTACAAATGGATATACCCGTGGAGCCATTGATCAGACTTTGTTCGTCTGCAAAGATAAAGATGATCTGATTCTCGTCCAAATCTACGTGGATGACATTATATTTGGCTCCACAAGCTCAGCGCTGTGCAAGGAATTTGAGGGGGTAATGAAGAAGAAATTTGAAATGAGCGCAATGGGAGAAATGACCTTCTTTCTA
Organism: Mikania micrantha; assembly: GCA_009363875.1. Classification (NCBI taxonomy): domain Eukaryota; kingdom Viridiplantae; phylum Streptophyta; class Magnoliopsida; order Asterales; family Asteraceae; genus Mikania; species Mikania micrantha. The sequence continues at coordinate 63,202,853 of CM018681.1, forward strand.
GGTCTGCAGGTCAAGCAAGATTCAAAAGGTGTGCTGATTCACCAAGGAAAGTATGTCACAGATATTTTGACCAAGTTCAAAATGATGGAATCAAAGCCGGTATCTACTCCCATGGCTGCTCGTCCTGTCTTGACTTCGGATTTGGATGGTGAAGATGTTGATCAACACCTCTATCGCTCGATGATTGGTTCCTTGATGTACCTGACTGCTAGTCGTCCAGACATCATGTTCTCAGTTTGTCAGTGTGCCAGATATCAGGCGAATCCGAAAGCATCTCACCTTATAGCTGTCAAGAGAATCTTTCGGTACGTAGTCGGGAAGCCTAGACTCGGTCTCTGGTACCCAAAGAACTCTGAGTTTTGATTATTTGCGTACTCAGACAATGACTTTGGTGGATGTAACCTGGATAGGAAGTCCACCACCGGTGGGTGTCAGCACCTGGGAGATCGCCTTGTCTCATGGCAATGCAAGAAACAAACGACCGTATCCACATCTACTGCGGAAGCCGAATATGTTGCTGCTTCCAGTTGCTACTCTCAGGTTATCTGGATGCAACAACAACTCCTCGATTACGGTTTGAACTTTCTTGACTCTCCTATTTATTGTGACAATGAAGCAGCCTTACAGATCGTCAAAAATCCGGTACAACACTTCAAAACTAAACATATTGACATCCGGATTCATTTCATCCGTGACTGTTTTGAGCGGAAACTCATTCATCTTGAAAAGGTCCATACAGATGATAATCTGGCAGACCTTTTCACAAAACCGTTCGATACAGCACGCTTTCATCACTTGCTTGCCTCTCTCAAACTAATAAGATTTAACTAAAAGAATTTTTGTAAATATGTCAAAATTTGTGTTTTGTTTTGTTTTTACTTTAATTTTTTTTCACAAATTTAGGAGGAGAAAATTTACAAAAACAACAAAAATATTTTTGGTCTTTGAGTTAAAATATACAAAAACAACAAAAAGATTTTCGGTCTTTGAGTCGGTCTAAGATGATCTACAAGTTTAGGGGGAGTTAAGTTTTTGAAAACCTAAGAAAAGGAAAATCTGTCTCTTGTTTTTCAATTCAAAGTTTAAGAAAATACAAAAAGAGTCTACTTGGACAAGCAAAGTGAATCGATCAAATTGGGAAGTGAAATAATCTCTAAGGATCAAAATTTCACTATCTTAATAAGATTTCTAAAAGAATAACAACTTTGAATATCTATTCTACACTAGGAAGTTGAAATAAGTTTTTCAAAACTTAAATAATCAGACTTGATCAAATTTAAATATAAATAAATAAATAAATAAGTGTGAAATTGTGATCATTAGATAACTAGAAATGTGTGACAACTATTTGACTTCTTGTTTAAATCCTTGAATCAAAACGAGATTGTGTTTCAATAAACTTGAAATTGTGTTTGAAAAACTCGGGTATTTCCTATGTTTTGTGCAAACAAAGAGCGGAAAATAACTACTGAAGCATCCTATGTTTTGCGTAAGCAAAGACCTGGATGTGTGACGTTAAGGCCAATGTGTCTGCAGATCAGAAAATAAAAGATGCCAATGAGCACAAGATGATAGAACCCCTTCTTGTTCTTGATTCTAAACTAATAGATCTGTTCTTTTCTTTTCTCACCTTAAAAAATCTGTTAAAATAATTTTAAGTTCATTGAAACACAATCAAAGTTTGAAACAAAGAATTTAACAAGATTGATAGGTTGCATATTAATCTAGTCTTACAATCAAATTGTTCACAAATTTCCCATAAGATATTTTCAGAAAAACTTGATCATATAAATGATTTTTAAGAGATGGAATAACGAGTGGAAATCATTGGTGGGGTATAGCTATTTAAAGGTTGTGCTTCGTTAAGAAATTAACTAAGCTGGTAAAATTTTGATAACAGATTTGATCCCACAAATTTGACCCTACTAAACTTAAGCTTGTCCAAAGTTTATTTTATTTTATTTTATTTTATTTAATCTAAGTTAGAATTTTTAAATCGACATAAACCAAATGTGTACTCGAAATTGAGTACACGAAATAGCGTATTCGAAATGACCCTATAAATAGTCCAACCGTATTAAATTTCGAATACCACTATTTCAAGTACACATTTTTACACTTCGAGTACAGATTTTCTTTCTCTGAGGCGATCTCGATTTCTAGACCCAATCTAAAAATTCTACTCCGGCTATCTTTTAGATCATCTATAGGCGACCCTAGGTATGAATTTTCGTCAAGGTTTGACCGTGAAATCGAAAGTTATGGTCAAAATAAGATTTCGAGTACGCGATTTTCGTGTACAGAAAGCTTTTGGTCAAATTGACCACGAAATACTTAAAATTGAAAGGCAAGTCGTAAATATGTTAGTCGCCTCTCAATTCCGAGTATATTGAACATGACTAGAAGTTCTAAGAAGCAAAATTTATGGACTTATGAAATTTTTTGTGTTCTCAAAATGAAACATTTCGAATACAGACATTTTTCGTGTACAGCATGAACTTCGTGTACAGGATGTACTTCGTGTACAGGATTCACTTCGTGTACAGGATGCACTTCGTGTACAGGATGCACTTCGTGTACAGGATGCACTTTGTGTACAATCTGTACTTCGTGTACAATCTGTACTTCGTGTACATCTTGATCTTCGTGTACAGTTTGTTGTCTCGAGTGAAAATGTTAGTTCGAGAACAGAAGACACTAGACTTAGAAAATTTTCAGAAAATCCAGTTTTATTGAACTTAAACTAACTTAATCTGTTTGTGTTTCAGATGGCAGACTTACGATTCGTGCACGATCACAACATGATAGCATTTCTTGGGGAACCTCCAGCGAAACACTCAGAGTTCAAGAGTATGGTGGAAGGACTGATCTTATCGCCTATCAACTATGCCATCATGGAGTATCCGCCTATTGTGACTGATTTTGTCAGGAGTTTCTGGAGTACAGTAGAAGAAAGTACTGATGCAGATGGGAACGTTAGCATCATTGGAAAGATTCAGAATCAACCGATTGTTATTACAGAGCAAATTGTGCGGGAATGTTTATAGTTTGGAGATAAAGCAGATGATCCTGTAGAGTTGGATCAAGATTTGGTTAACAGAACCGTCTATCAAATGGGACATGAAGGCGCCTATCCACCCACTGAGAAGAAGTTACTGCATCCGTATTGGAGATATCTGGCTCATGTAGTTACTCAGTGCCTCTCAGGAAGAAAAGGCGGTTATGATGTTCTGAACCAGACTCTTAGCTCTTGTCTGGTGGCTTTAGCACTTGGAGTGGAGTTTAACTTCTCGAAGATGGTTTTTCTTGATATGCACGCGAACATCAAAGGAAGACGGAAGGAGCGTTTTCTAGCTTTCCCAAGATTTCTTCAGATTATCATCAACAAGAAATATCCATCTATGTCTCCCACACTTGGTACACTGGAAATCAAGAGGATGAGAGATGACATCTTTGGATACATGAAGATGAACAAGCGTGGGAAAAAGCAGTACATTGGTGAGAGGCCACTGATAAAGTTTGGACGCTTTGTGGGAGATGACAATGTTGTAGAGGATCAAGGCACTCCTGTTGCCTTTGTGGCCGAATGGCATGATGTCCAAGCTACAAGTACAAGTACAAAAGTTGATAAAGCAGCAGAGGATACTACTCATGAGCCTTCCTCTTCATCAAGCGAAGATTTTGTTGCTGAAAAGCCACCTCCTACTAGACAGGAACGAGACGAAGCACAAGACATGGACTACACTCCAACTCCTGAGTCATCACCAAAGAAGAAAAGGCAAAAGACTATGGCTAAGAGAACCAGAGATCCCCGACTCCAGCAGATGTTCTCTACCTTGTCCTTCTCATCAGCTGCATCGATCATATCACAAGCTTCTACACAACCACCTCCTGTTACACAACCACCTCCAGTTACACAACCACCTCCATTTACACAGCCACCTCCACCACCTTCACCTACACAACCCACAAAACCCAAGCAACCTAAACCTGCAGCCAAACCAGCAAAACCCAAACTAGTCATCAAGATTCCCACCACTCGTCCATCTACCACTACCATTCCACACACCAAAACCGCTTCATCTCCACCTCGCTCGAGCAGTGACAAAGGAAAATCTCCTTTGCACTCAGATTCACCATATGAGCCGAAGGATGTGCCTGTTGATATCATAGGATTACAAGACAAGGTCTATTTGCTTGAAAAGGATTCTGAGCACAAGAATAGTCTCATCAGAAATTTGCAGGAAGGAATGATTAAGATATGCAGCAAGTTGACCAAATATCATGGGCAAATCAGGACACACAGAAAGTACATCAGATTTCTCTCACTAGAAAACCATGAGATGAAGAAGGAGATTAAGAGACTTAAAGGAGAAGAAGTTCTAGAATCAGACAATGATGTCAAGAATGATGATGATAGTGATGATGATGGTGATGATCAAAAGAAGAATGACTCGAAAGAAAAGAAAGATGACAAGGAGGATGATGGGGGATACAAGAAATAAGATGATCCATCCGACAAAAGGGATCAGGGACCCCCAGATGACAAGGATCAGGGAGGAACCACTGGAAATCCATCCTCTTCAGGAAAGCCCACTGGTCTCTATGATGATCTTTTTGGGGATATTCCTGACGATGTCATGTTTGGAGACTGTGTTCAACCTGATGAAACATCAGGAGCTGGCCTTGATAGCTGGTTCGATGACTTACCAGAGGCTTTCGACTTTGAGTGGCCTGGTGAAGAAGTTAAGGATGGACAAGAAAATGTTGTCATAGCCGACGTTGCCAAAGATCCTTATGTAGATTACTTGTATACTCACAAGTATCTTGATTCAGATGGCAAAGAGATTCCTCCTCTGGGAACGGTGATCAACAGTTGGTTTGAGAAGCAGAGAGATTGGACACCAGCACCTAAGGAAGTCAAAGATACTTGGCTTGGAGAGATGAGCGAGGAGCTTCCAGAGCATACTTTTATCTCTGATGACTGATCATTGTTCGTTGTACGCAATGATAGGTCAAATATTTGTTGTTGGCTCTTTGACAAAGAAAGAAACATATACCTGGTCAAGAGGATGAACGGCAAAGTGGAGTATTACAGGAGGCCTCAGGATTTTTTTTTTTTTTTAGAAAAATGCAAACTTATATAAATACTGAAAATTTCGAGTACAAGTGCCTCAATACGTCTAGAGAGCAAATGCCTCGGGATTCCAACCTAAACCTGTACAAAATACGTCTATTTATACTAGGCCTAGGTGTACACGAAATCTAAAACACAACTTCGAGTACACGAACATATGGTGTACTCGAAGTGGCTGTACACGAAAATGATCAAAATCTGAGTTTTGACTCTTCCGGGTTGACTTTGTCAGTCTTCAACGTGTAGTGGGCTTTACACAAACTTCCGGCGCTGAGGTCGATACGTTACGCTACGCAAAGTCTCCATCATCAGTAGGGCTACACCCATGTGGTCTGGTTAACACGGGCAGCACAAGGTCAGGCTTGGTAAATGGACATGTGTGGAATAGAATAGTTAGACAATCCTCCTCATAAGTGTCAAACTCATCAACTGGACCACATGTGCGATGTGATAAGTTCAAGGGAAAGAGAATAAGGCAAGAGCAGGGGAATTTCCTGCTACCCATGTTAGGTATATAGTCGTGAATTAGCTAGGGCGTGGTGGGCTGGCGGCTGGGTCTTAGGACCTTACGTATGCCCTATACATATACGATACTAGTTGGTTCGGGATGGTATACATAATCTTAGGAAGCCACTGCTCGTGCGCTATTTCATTTCCCTAGAACTTGTAATTATGACATAACAGATTTCTTTACTTAAAACTTATGAACTCACCAACATTACGTTGACTGTATTTTTACATGTTTCTCAGGGGACGAACATGTATGAAACCTGACATGAGGGACGCTGGTAGGAGGGGGTAGCTTGACAGGGATGTACTGACCATGGGAATTTGGGAATGTAATTTTTGATGGACAAATGTATTCAAACAATATTGTGTATTCAGACAAGAAATATGTAATGGTTAAATCGTTTTATCCTTCTTTTATATATCATGTGTTGTGTAATCAATCTGATCACTCCGATTCCAATCACGCCTCGGGGCTATTCCACCCTACGGGTCCACGATCCGGCCCGCCGGCCCAGGGTGTGACAGATCGGTATCAGAGCCATGGTTATAGGGAAAATTAGGCCATACTGAAGGATTGACCTAGACTATAACCTAAGGACCCGCATGTAGAGGAGATAGGATAGGAAGAACATTACATATGCGTGTGAGTTATATCAAATAAATACTGATTATTGTGAAACATAATGTTTTGATTCAATACTGGATTATGAAACTTCTAAAACATGAAACTTGATTTGGAATCAGGTGAAACTCTTAATGCTTTTGATACATTTTGTGAAACATGTAAACTCAGTTTTTGTAAAATAGTTGGTTGAAACCTATAAATGCAACTTGTCGTTATTTCATGGGCTACACATTGTCGCTAAGTCCCATATTCTGTAATCGTTAATCGTGGGGGAACGTGATTATTGGGGATATATCTATTTGTAATGATAATCCACGCCCGTGGTTCATTGTTAAAACCACGACTGGAGGTCGAGCGGGCGCTCAATAAGGCAATACCTATACAATGTCTCTCAACAAAGACATTGGAAAGGGGCAATTGAACTCATCAGTTCGGTTACGGGAGCCCAGGAGTTATAACGGACTTTGTTGATTAAAACACTCGAGTGTTGTTGGTTGGAACACAACAACATGGTTGGTTAGAACAACACGACATTGTTGATGGAAACAATGTTGCACTGGAAACCAATGTTTTACACCCAGTTAAGACATGAAAATTTTTGAATCTCTTTATGAAAATACTTGATTTGATACATTGGAAACATACATTTTTTTAAATATTAAAACTTATGAACTCACGAGCATTATGATGATTGTTTAAAACTATGTTTTTCTAAGATGAATAATGATATAAGGGTGGAGCTGGGAGCTCAACTTTTGAAACCATATAATAGAGTCTACGAGAATTAGACTCAGTTGTATGATGCGTAACTTACTAGATATATGAAACTCTGTTTTAGTTGTTGAGACAATTTGTAACATATATAGTTGTAACATGGTTGTTTAATAGATAAACATATGTGTCTTTTGTTATAACAATGACTGTGAAATCATGAACGTCACACCGCATGCTTCCGCAACAACAAGGGTGTGACACCTACGGTTAGAGTTGGGCATAAAATCCGGAACCGACAACCAGAATTGGAAACATAACCGGTTGTACTTGAACCGGTTGGTACAGGCGGTTTCGAGTTCTTAAAGAAATCAGAATTGAACCTGAACCGGTTTAAAAAAACGGTTTTCCCACCTCTTCCTACGGTAGTGTTACTTATTGGATTTGCCAATGACATTAATATTATGATACAAGAAATATGTGTGATTAAATATAGGATTAAAACTTTACTACGATTTTCAAACATCTTAAAAATATGTAGACTTTTTTTTTGACCATGAGAACCCATTTATGGGTAAACTCTCGGGTTCCCCTAATACCCAACTAACAGGAATAAACACATTAAGAACGACCGCAAACAACCGTGTCGTTGACCTTAAAGGAAAATATATAGTCTCTGGTTTATCAACTTTGGGCAATGATGATGATGTGCTTTATCATGATGAGACAACGATGTTTATTTACATATAGAACATGGTGAGATTAATTAAGCTTGTCATTGAGGATTAAAGGATGTAGGACCTTAAAGTAATATTACTTTAGAAAGAATATAGTTGCTTCAAATAGATTGCTTCATGGTTATATTGAAGGTGGTTATGATGTTGTTAATATAAAAAATGAAGCATATGAGGATGAGGGTTTCAATCTAGGTGATGATGTTGCCATTATAGCAAATGACTAGTAAGGTTGACAAGAGGAATTGTCATGCTTTTTGAAATATTAATGAAGAATCTATAGGAGGGAAACAACCATGATGTTGATGAGAAGTTTATAAATTTCGATCCTTTAAGCTTTGAGTCAGTTTAGGGAAGACATAGAATAGGATAGTAGACCTAGTTTACACTTTAAAACAGTGTTTAGAATTTCATTTGTAATTGTTTTAAAACTCAATTCATGTAATGTTTCATTTTGATTCAATGAATGCTGCATTTGTGATGATTAATAATGATGCTTTGAATATTGAAACGTATAATAGAATAATGAGCTAATGAACAATCAAGTTTGCTCCGTGACATATCCCGCCGTCAATCAGGGTGTGACACATAACATCATGGATGATGATTTTAAAACACTCACATATGATTATAGAAATCTTTATGAATGTTTTTGAGTCTTGAACAAGGATTTAAAGTGAAAGAAACATAAAACTACAAAGCTTACCAACAACTCTTGCAATTTTGAATGAAAGCTTCAAAACTTGTTCTTCCTTGGATGAATTTCAACAGAGACGGTGATGTTGGGCTGTTGTTTATGACATAAAGAGGGAGAAGATAAGGAGATGATTCAAGCAAGTACATGATATGAGGAGTCGGGTTCTTGATGAGTATTAGAAGAAACTTTGATGGAGAGTTTACAAGCTTGATCGAATTTTACATGAAGAGCCATATGAGCTTCTAGTTGGCCGAACATGTGAGGGGTTCTAGAATGATCCCATTATTTTGTTTTCTAGCAATTGTAATACATTAAAATGTCACAAGGTGACATGTAACATAACATCTAACTCTAACTACATGTTATATTGTGTAAAATGGATATTACATGAACTTTTTTAATGTTATTTTTATTCGATAAAAATTTATAAATATTACATAGGTAATATTTTGTTTATAACGTTGTTATTTGATTTGTGTATCATCACTATGTGCCGACTAAATCGAAACTTACAACAATCGTAATTTTTTGGTTTTACCGTATTTTCTTCGTCTCTTAACTAGACACGATCAAATGTTGATTTTAAAAATGTCTAACACATGCTTAAGGTGTTCTATCATAGTTGAATTTAATTTGACATGTCTTGATCAAAGTCTAAGAAAATGGTCAAAGTTAAAAGTCAAATATGAAATCGTGACAAATGTCAAGCTCGCTTAGGGTAATGCGAGTAACCTATCAACTCACTCACATCATGAAACCCTTCATTGTTTGCATTACTACTCATTATGGACGATGTGAGTGACTAGTTAAGTCACTCGTATCGTAAGGCCCCTCGTGATTTCCATTAGTAATTTACTTGCACCTTATGCGATACGATTGATTATTTCATCACCCGCATTACGAGTCACTCGCATTCTAAGATACTTGTCTAAATGATCATATAGGTATCCAATTTACTTTAATATTTTTCCTTACTATTTTAGATTAGAAAGTGAATTTTTTTAGGGTTTTCTTTATGTGTGCACTTATCCTGGTATTCTTGTACCACATGAAAACACCCTAACTTTTAACTTTTTAATATTTAAAAATTATTATTCCAAAACATGAGTATAAGCTATAAAATCAATTTAACATGATTATTAGCCCTAAAATGGTTAAAACATGTAAGAAGTTGGAGATCTAGAACTCACAAGTTGTTTTTCGTGAGAACCCTAAACTGAAGCTTTGCTCATTGAGATCTCTAATTTCTTCCGTGTTGATTTTGCTCAAAATATCATCTAAACATGATTCATGCTTTTAGCTAGGTTTTTAAACATTAAAAATGAGTAAAATTCTTACATTTGTTTGTTCTTAGTGTTTTCTCTCACTAGAAACCATCTTTCTCTTTCTATGGTACGATGCTTTCTTTTTCTTTCCTATTTTATATTTCTTATAGTCGAAATGAGGTAAAATGAAAAAGATGAGACAACTCTATTCTATTTATAGGAGGGGTCTAGGGTTTTGTATCTTTTTTACCCTTTCACTCACACCCATAAGTTTTCCCAATTTTTTTTGCACATAGGCATAAATCCATTTCACAAATATTATTTCAACCTGTTTTAGGAACTTGATAAACAAAAATTTCATAATGTTACATCCATAGTGAAATGGCTGAATAGGTTTAAGAATTAAAATAATATATATATATATACAGTGGCGGAGCTTGATCGACTTGAGAGGGAGGGCGGAAATTTTTGAAACTCAGAATACATGTTAATTTTTTGAAACGAGGGGAGACGAAACCCCTATTTTTAATTAAAAATAGCATTTCGGCCAAAAAATTAACACTACAGACGGAAAAAGAAAGGGGAGGTCGCCCCCGGCCCCAAAGAAGCTTCGCACATGTATGTGTGTGTATATATATAGGGAGAGGATCAAATGTTAACCCATGTTTATTGCGTTAACTGAATAACTACATCTTATTAGTTTGGAACCCACATTAAAGTAAATCTGAAGGTGTTTTTTTTTTCTTTTTTAATTAATGTAAGGCTCACTTACATTAATAAAAAAGAAGAAAAAAAACCTAAACTTTTAGATTTACTTAAATGTGGGTCCCAAAGTAATAAGATTTAGTTATTCGGTTAACGTAATAAAGAAGGGTTAACATTCGAACCCCATTTTAGTGTAAAAACATTGAAAACTAGGCAAAAATCATGTTAAAAAAACGTTTTTGTTTGAATTTTTTTTACAGGTTTGTAAGATTATTGGACACATTTTTATAAAAAAAATCAAAAAAGCGCCGACCAAATATTTTAAAAAAATATTTTATAAATTTTTTTACGTTGTAAAACATACGTAACGCTGCGTCAGATCTGACGAAATTTTTTTACGTTTTGTTACGTATGTTTTACATGGTTTTATAAAATATTTTTTTAAAAATATTTTGTGGGCGCTTTTTTGATTTTTTTTAATAAAAATGTGCCTAATAATGTTACAAACCTGAAAAATTTTTTTAAAAAAATACATTTTTTACATGATTTTTACATGGTTTTCACACTAAATTATTCATACCTTATATATAAATGAGGCCATCGAGAACCCATTTAGAAGACGAGAACTCAAATTCATTTTAAAGCAATTACCGAGAACCTTTGTATTTTCGGTAAGCATGAACCGTCAGCCACCGATAACTATATCTATTTCGATTGGAGGGTCCGAGAACTAATTATTTCAGTGGGTTATAATCGAGAACCAAACCCTTTTGACCGAAAACCCAGATCATTTACGAGAAAGTCATTTTATTAGCGGGTTTGACAGAAAACATGCTGACCGAGAATCATATATGTTGACCGAGAACTAACCTCAACCACCGAGAATTATTATCCTTTAACAGACAATCATTATTTCGGTGAGTTTGGCCAAGAACTAAACCACGAAATACATTCTCGATGAAATAAAATAATAGAAGATAAGTTAAGTACGTTTTACCATGCCTCTGTCAACCTACAACACTCCATCACTAAATCAAATGATTTTTTTTAACAACATTTGATCTCAACGTGTGAACCAATGATTTTCAGGCCATGTCACCAAGGTCTAGTTACCATGACCTCCGTTAAGACCCCACCACAACCACTCCAGGAGGAAACCGCACCAGAAAACCCACTGACCTCCCAAGGATCCCTATTTCGCCTTGGGAGAGATTTGAACCCGTTACCTCCCATAGGAAAGCCAAGAAGGTAACCATTAGGCTAGAAGCCCTTGGTTTACTAAATCAAATGATTTGATTTGATTTACCAACTCAAGACTTTGTGAAAATTATATAAATAAATATACGAAAGAGAAGGGAAAATATCACAAACACAAAAACAAACTCTCTTCACCTTCTTCGTTTTCTTTTCCTTTGTTCGACTGCCATCAAGAACAAAACCGGTTTATTGGGGTTGTTCGGGTTATTCGGATGTAAAAGTTCGGGTCTTTCGGGTTGTTCAGGTCTTTCGGGTCGGATAAAATACATTTTGAGATTTGGGTTGGGTTGGGTTTCGGATAGACCAAAAAAATTTTCGAATCTGAATAACCCGATTCGAAAAATCCGAATAACTTGTTATCCGACCTGATGAACACCCCTAATTAGTGTGGGTTTGAAGATCAAGAAACCAAAACATATAAGGATTGAAGGTAGGATCTTTCATAAAATCCAAAGTGAGTTCTTAGAAATTAATGAGTTAAGTTAATTCTAAAAGAGAGGATTAACAGTGTATTATGAAATCAAAATAAGTAAATTTTAGTAAGGGATTTTATTGAAGAATAAACTTATGAAGGTTCAAGTGTTGTTGAGGAAACAAGCTAACACTGGTGTAATATGGTATAGTCTGCATTTAAGGTATGGATAAAATTCTGTTTACTGTAAGGGACAATGTTTAACCGGATGTCATAGACCGGGGAAAAACAAGTGGATTATTATTGTTATGAATATTTGAATTTGACATAATGTATTATCCTGAACTTGTTATTGTTTTCTGACCTGATCTGATATTCTGTTTCTGAACTGTTACTTGTTATCTTAGGAATTGTTTACGTAATTATTATTAATACTATATACAAACACACACATAATTATTTGTTTAAGTAGGTTTTAGAAATGTCCTGATTTAATTATTTCATTACACTCTGATATGTTTATCTGTACTCCGATACTCGAGCAACCCTATCAATGGGGTTCCATAGGCTTGTTAGGGCGGCACCCTTGACTTGGCAGTATCGTGGCGATGCGATTTGATCACGACGTCTCTATATGATCTGTATACCTAGGTACGGGGGGAGAGTACTGGTAATCTAATCTGAGGCGTATGGGCTGTCCTAGTATTATATATAATTGATCTGGTGGATGTAGCGTGAATGCCAACACCTCATCTCACATCTTTGGTACCTGGGAACTGCAGCCCTTGTAAACCTGTATACTGTTTCTGTATGTGTAATCTCTGTTTCTGACTCATTGGGTATCATCGGAAAAGTTGTATTTGAATCGGTTCGTTCGAATCTGTACATGTATCTGTATCTGTGCATCTAAACCTGAATATGTATTATTATGTTTGAAACTATAAATTTTGAAATTTGTTAACTGAAATCTGTATTATTATAAGTCTGTAAATCGGGAACGTGAATTCTGTTATGACTAGGAATTCCGATCTATCCTAGTATATTGATATGTAATTTTGTTAAATCTGAAAACTGTTATATGCTTCTGTTAAAACTATAACTGTATATCATACGGACTGTTTATGTTATTTTATCCCACTGAGCTTCGTTCATATTGATGCATATTTTGGGTGTCCGTTGCTAGTCGAATAGTATAGATTAGTTTTTGTTGAATTGTATTCACTTGTATGTATTTGTATGTTGTTACATTGGGAACTGAGTCATTCGCAGAGGCATATGCGAATGGATTTCTTGTGCATGGGTCCATTTGTACAAATGGAGTGCTGCCCTATATATATCAGTTTTCAATGTTTGAAGGTTAAGGTTTTGAGTGTTCTTAGGGTTTGAGCAGGAGAGGGGGAGAGATCATGCTCGATCTCTCCCCGGTAATGACTATGTTCTTTTATGTGTATGAATTCAATCATGTAATCATTCGTTTATTCAATATACAATTGATTTGATTCATATTCGTCATGTGTTCTTGCCCTAAACCTTTCGTCCATCACATAAATTTCCTGTCCTAAACGTTTTTTCATAAATTAATATATTAAATTAATGTGTTAAAACTTTTACTGATTATTCAGTTATTAATGGAAATGATTAGAACAATTAAAATGGATCCGAATTTGTATTAAAATATAATTAGACCAATCTCCCATCAACATTCATTACTTAAAATATAAGAGAAACTATTTATTAAATGAATAAATTCTATTGTTTTAATTTCAAATCTTCAACATTCCTGTTTACTTAAATTTATCCACCAATGTCACAATATTTTAAAATGCATATAAAAAATACAATGATATATACGCAAATAAGGAAATAACAAAAAAATAATGATTTATTTTATTGAATTTGTCTCATTGATTATCATTTTTCTTTTACTATGTCATGCAAAAATCTATACTATATAATAAAAGAATAACAATATGCCACATGTCGTCTATCTAGCCTATCAACGTCATATTTGACACGTGGCATCATTCTAGGCTATGTGCATGGCATAGTTGAAAAATTTAGAGATTAATTTAATTTAATACAATTAAGTCAAACTTCCAAATTTAAAATAAAACATAATATTTATTTTATTCAAATATTAATGAAAATTCAATCATTTTAAACTTTCCATTTTCAATCAATAATTTAGAAAATCAAAATTTTCAAATCTCATTTGTATTGTTTAAAAAAGTTTTTAAAGATTTATTAAATGTATTATTTTTCTTTGTTAAATGTTATAAATTTTATGTTATTTATGTATCTATTTTTTATTATTGATTTTTTTGTAATGTTTATTTTTCATACAACTCTGTGTAATACGCAGGTCAATAAGCTAGTATAGATATATAATAGCGATTATGGAAAAAAGTTAGGTAAAATGATTAAATTCATAATGTTTTATGTCGATTGTAATTATATCATTTTATTAATTTTTTTGTGAATTGCATACTTTATATCAATTCGTGTGTTACACATGTTGCTAACCTAGTTCTATGTAGAGAAAGAAAATTCTATGTGTGAAATGAAAAGGGTAACACTATTTTTAATAGGGTCCCAAATCGTCTATGTATCTTGGTTCTAGGACGGGCTCTCTAGCCATACTTAAATAGAGTTTGCACACATCACCATTGTGGCATGCTGAGAAGCCCTCTGATGTCATACTTAGGACATGTTGTCTAGAGTAACCCCTAGACGGGCATGTTGTCATAATTATAATTATATATAATTATAATTATTTATATTTAAAAATATAAAACTGAAAAAACAGAAATTTCCAATTCGCAAGGGTCCTTTTTATCCCAGATCGCCCGGGGCACTAAAAATCTCAGGATCGTCCCTGCCAATAACTTATTCGTTTTGCTAAGAGATCCCCAAAAGCTATGTTATGCTTTTGTATGGAAATACTTTAGACACATTACACAATAGTTATCACCCACATAGCACATATCCATAAAACGATCACCATGCAAGTGGAAGCACACTCAATATATACATAAATCACTCGAGATCAATTTAATGTGAAACTTGATGTTACAATTATACTTAAAGTTTGATCAAATTGCACGTCTTCATATCAAATTGTTATTTACGAAAGCACATTTGTCATTTATATATACATACTTTTTAATCACTTTAAAACACACAATCCATTAGTCCTTTTCTTTTTCATTCGTCGTCTTTCACCTCAATCGTACTTCCGCCATCAATCTTCT
Source organism: Mikania micrantha (assembly GCA_009363875.1). Lineage (NCBI taxonomy): Eukaryota > Viridiplantae > Streptophyta > Magnoliopsida > Asterales > Asteraceae > Mikania > Mikania micrantha. The sequence continues at coordinate 63,218,157 of CM018681.1, forward strand.
CGTGCTTCATCGATCTTTCCTCAACATTCAATGGCAGTCTGCAATTGTGGTAGATTTGCTATCGTACATACGCCGTGGATGTATATTTTACCAGTTCAGCAATTTTACTCTTGTTCACAATTACAATCAACTTGTATTTTAATAATTTTTTTAAATGTGACCATCATTACCAATTAACTCATATGACATCCACTATATATAAATGATTTAACATGTTAACTACAATTCGTGAATCATTTGACAACAAGTAGACTTGCATTGGGTGTCCGTGTTTCAAGCCGCTCAAAAAAACAAGTAGACTTGTGTTCATTTACAAATGAACGAGACTAGAAAATTTCACTAACAGTTTGACATAGAAACTATCAAAATCAGAATGTGAACACTTGTAACTCCACTCTTCAACAATAGAAAGAAGTAACATAACATATAGTGAACTATTTTGGTCAAGATCAGTACGAGTGCTCAATGTGCAAAACAAAAAATGAAAATTTATATTCGAGTCAAGAATTTTATACCAAATACGGAAAAATTTCTTGGAATACAATTCACTTTTCGGTTTTATAATTGTATCACAAGCCTTTTCACTTTGAAAGCCAATATAGAATGAGAAACAACGTACAAGCCGCGATGACAGCAGATAGGATGAGTGTATCCCTTGATTTCTTCCTTCTAATAGAGCCTGCAAACCATTTGTACAGAGTTTATTCAATCGGTTTTGATGATTTTGTTATTTTTTTGTTTTGCTTTTTCTATTAGCAGAGAGAAAAACAAAAGGGGTAATGAGTGATACCGATTAGGCCACGAACGATAGGGAATTTGTCACTTAGTTGTTTAACTTTCCCTTGAACATCACCAAACATGGCCCTCTGAGAGCCCAATGCTGCTCTTGTTGTTTGAGCCTGAGTAATCACATCATCAATCTGCAGGAAACCGAACATGTTTAGTAGTAGTGAGGATTTCAACTGGTTTGCCAACAATGAAAGGGTTAATTTTGTTTTTAATATAATTAGCTGAAAGAGGAAGGGCCAACTTGCTTATGGGTGCAAGTGAGCGCTGCTACTCATGAAACTAAACAAACAAACACTAGCATATTCCCATTTTTTTCAGTAGGGTCTGGAGGGAAGGATGAAGACAAACCTTACCCCTATCCCAATTGAGATAGAGGGGTTGTTCCAAAAGAGTCCCTCGCTCAAAGTTATCGTTTGAAGTTAATCATCCTAATGTTTTTAATGTTATTTTCACAAAATAAGTAAAATAAAATTAAAATTAGTGCAATTTTACTTTTGCCCCTTGATGGCCAACACATATATACATTATATGCATGCACCGTAAATAGGGTGCCTACTCATGAAACTACTCAAGCTCAATTCAAATTGGGCCTGAATGAGCTCGAGCTAAGCTACAACCTAACTTGGAAGACACTTGATAAACAAGCTCGACCTAAACCTACCCATACCGACTAAGCTTGCGAACCTAAACAAGCCTTTAGTTATATTAATTAAGAATGCATGCAATGACAATAACAATAACAATAACATACCCAGTAAAATCCCACTTTAAATTAAGAATGCATACAACATACCCAGTAAAATCTCACTTTAAATTAAGAATGTATGTATAACATAATATATAGATACATAATAAATATTATCATAATATATAGATACATTTTATCTTTTCCCTATATATATATAATTAAAGATTTTTTATAATTAAATTTATCACGTGCGCGTGCCCATTTACACGCACACACATATATATACATATATATTACCAAAGAGATAAGGAAATAATTATATCTACATATAAACAAACAAACAAACTTACCCAGTATATTCTCACTTTTCAGTAAGCTCTGGGGGGGAAGGATAGACACAAACCTTACCTCTATAGGGCTGCTCCAAACGAGTCCCCGGCTTGTTCATAAAATTAAATAATAAATATATATAAAATAAACAAGTCAAGCCTAAGCAGAGCTCAAGCTCATAAAATTAATCATCATAAGGCTTGAAATGAGCTGAGCCCAAGCATAGTTGAGCTCCAGCTAGCTTGTTTACGACCCTAGTTGACACCATTTATGTACAGGTTTTGTTGTTATTTGGAACGTGTTCTTCCGGTGTATGATAAGGAAAAGTAAGTGACAATCTGAGCAGAAATGGCGAGTCATATGCAAAGAGGCCACAGTTTGCAAATAAGCATCAGGAGGAAAGAAAAGATGTGAGAAGAAATATTGATGATATACATTAAATCGTTAAGATGCTTTATTAATTTGAGTAGAAATGCAGATGGGGCCCACAATATGGAGAATAGTTGAAACAATATAAAGAAATGGGAGCTAAATTTTAATCAAGACTCTTAAGCAACCAAGATTGGCATGGAATTACAAAAACACAGTGTAGAAAATATACATAAAAAATGCTGCATGTGTTCTAAAAGTATAGTTAATATTACATAGCAATATAAAGGCGGAAACATGAGGACTTCATTTCTAGAAATCGACTAACAACCGTATACACATCTGTATAGTGAGAATAATAATCATGTTATGCATATAAATACATGATAGAGAATATAAAACTTACATGTGCTATGCTTCCATGGATGGCAGCTCGCTCCCTTAGTAGCTGCATTCTTGGGCTCCCAGATGCCTGCATACGTTCAATGCTATTATAACTTATCCAGGATCATAATAATATTATTTATGATAATAGCAACAATAATATTAAAATATATAAATAAATGGAGTTTAGATGTTTATTTTCTCACCTTGTATTCACTTATATCATCTCTTACGGAACTTAAAAGTTCAGCATGCTCCGTCATTGCGGTTATGTTTCCTTTTATTCGTCTGAATTCCTACAAAATGATGAAGGGGACAAAATCCAATTGAAAACTTAAAAACCAGGACACACACAAAGCAAGATCAGGAAAGAAAAGGCATACAATCAATCCTGTTATAATTGCAGGTATACATAATACAATATCAGGAAAGAAAAGGCATACAATCAATCCTGTTATAATTGGAGGTATACATAATACAATGTGAAAACAGGTCACTTCGGCTTGTTTGTTATTGGTAAGGGTTTAAACAGGTCAAATGTCAGTTAGCTAACATAAAATAGGCTGAACTGATCAAAAGTTAGCTCACGTATATCCAAAATTCCAAATGCTTACAATGTCCAAATCCTTATATTTAAAGATGCATGTTAAATTTAGAAGCAAGTGTTGCAAAGTTTTTAATTAAAACAACAGCCACTGAAGCTAGGCACACTTGAGCCATTCAAGTTTGAAAATCCCAGGTACAAATGTCAGTTTCTGAGCTATTTTTTAAAATAAGTATGCAATTAAGTTTAAAAATTCCAGGTTCAGTCTCTAGACCAACTTAAAGGCTGCAAAAGCTAATTATTGATGCTGCAAAGAAAAAACAGTTAACTTTTTAAGATAATTTAGTCATTCTGGATTCCTGGAATCATTTTCTTCATCTTATTCTTTTGGAAACCCCAAAGAGTAATCAAAATCAAGTTTAATCAAAGAAAAATAATCAAAAAAGCAAAGCAAACACACAAAAATTCAAAAACTTCCTTGTATTCATATCCATCTTTACATTTTCATCCTACGCACCAATCTTTCTCTCTCTCTCTCTCTCATGGAATCCCTCTCCCATGATGAACAAAGAGAGGCAATGACAGAGCTGAAAGTAACACCAGGTTTGTCTATATGTCAAAAAGTGTAGGGTTTTGCTTTTGTGTTCGATCATACTGGGTGGTAATAGAATGTGGTTGTGACTTGTGCATTCGTTGACTCTGATATTTTCTTATAATGTGGGAGAATTTGGAGGAAAATAGAGATGGTTTAGGCAAATCTTGTTAATGTTGGGTTTTGTGGAGGCATTTAGCAGGCCCTAACTTTAATAGGTTAAATTAGGCACATTGCCTAATTTAAGTTTTCTTGTTCCCTAAGTTTGTTTATCATTATATATAAATGGCTAGGCATTGTAATTTACTTGAGCAGCTGATTAATATCTCACTAGTTGCAACTCCTTGACGTAGGTTACCTCGACCGAATCACGCTAAATCCTCGTGTCCTATACTCGTTATTGTTTTGTGTGTGTCTAATGTGTGTGATACTCAATCAATTACTTATATAATTTAATGTTCACTTTCTCACTCTACCTCTATAAGCGATGTAGAATTTATCAAACACATTAAGCCTTTGATTTAAATGGTTCTGGATTCTACTTTACTTGGAATTTATGCATCTTTGGTTTTAGTTAATTTTGGTACAATTTTAATTCAAAATGTTGGCTCCTGTTTGTTTTATACTTCTTTGGGAGCATCAAGTCGTTCCCACAAACATTTGCAAACTAACTCTCCTCTCAGGGGTGACTTACTTCCACTGATTCAGTGACCATTGACCATGTTACACACTGACACTATACTTTTATTTGACTTCAACGGTGATTGAGAAACCAAATCTGTAGTGTTGACTTTTATTTCAGTCTTCAAGATTTGATTTGATTTTAGGAACATGCCTTTTTTTAGGTTATTTTAGTTGTAGAAGATGAAGATAGAAAACAAAGATGACACAGAAAGGAAACAGATGAATATGATGTTGGCAATTGACCCTTTTAACCCTTAATAATAGGTAATCTGCTATGCATATGACCAACTTAACTGATTTTTTAAACAGAATCATGTTGATAGAAAAAACAAATGTTACCAACCATGTTGTTAAAATAACATAGTTCAATACTAAAAAACTAAAAAAATGATTAGTGGTTCAGAAGTTCATACTGTAAGTTAGAAAATCAATGTGTAAAAGTAGCTTGAAGAATTCACATTAAGTCATGAACTTTTATGAACATGGCATATGATTTCAATTGCAATTTGTGGATTAAATAGAGATAAGGAACACTGATTCACATTTCAGTTAAGGAAGCACACAAACAATAATAAATAGTATTCTCGTCCATTAGAGTAGTCCTAATATACTGCCTTTGTCCCACAAGAATCACATCACTGTTTTTAAGTTTGAACACTTATCTTGACAACATAGTAACATCGGATTGCCACTCATTTTGAGCATGTATATAAAGGTCAAATACATTCATCAATTTATCAATAAAAGCATATGTTATTGGTGTGCCATGGAGGGACAATAACACATTTGCTATCATTGTGATGTGAAAAGAAATGGTGGTGACAAATATTACAGTGAACTAGAAGTAGCGACCCAAACTTCTTCGGAGCACATTACTTAATCATTGATTTATGGGGCATAGGCCTAGATCACATACCCTAAGATATGGTGGTGACTTGCGGTACATATAAATGTGGCTATTGTTTCTTATTTCAGTGTTATATAAGGGTTGCCTAGAATCTGTTAGCATGTATGGTTGTTTAAAGCCCTTACAGACAAAGGACTGTTGATATTTTCTCCTAAACATATGTGCATCATGGGATTCATAAGAAGAAAAATGATCAGTAAGAAAACAACAGAATACTGGAATCTTATGGGTGGAAATTTACTTGGGGGAAATGTTGTAACAAGAAAATTTGTTAGGTCAGAAAGCAATTTAAAATATTACACAGTATGCACAATGGACAATTAGACATATAAGGAAAAAGATGGTATGTCTACGTTGTGACTATGATGGTTGTAAATTTATAATATAAACTCAGAAACTAAAAGATCTAGGTGAGAACCTGACTAAACTCATGGAGTATATCTCTGTGCCTTGCCAGCTTTTGAGTGACTGAAGTAGTAGGTGCTGCAGATGCAGCACAGCGACTCATAGAATCATTGACATCCAACAACTTCTCAAGTAATGACTGTATTTCCATCTCCATAGACTTCCATGAACGATTAGAACCCATATTTGGTGTATCAGCATCTGCAAAATTACTTTTACTAAACAAAAACTTGATAACATGTATGTTTGTCACAGCATATCACAATCATATATATCAATCTTGGTATAATAAAGCACAAAGCGCTCTTAGCACAATCATAAGGCCATGCTCAATGTACAACAAAATAAGTTTAAGTTTTATTTTGTGTCTCTGTCATTTGTTTAACTTATCAACATTTTATCAAGTAAAGCTTTCATAATTTCTCCATACGGTTGGATGTTTTACATATAAGCCTCATATAAATCCTAACTTTGAGCAATTTGACCCAAAAGTACATGAGGTGTCGTCTTAAGCCCCAAATGTGTTTTCGAGAGCGCCTCATCACGTCTCAGGTGCCTTTTCAAACCAAAAAATTCAACAGCCTATTATTATTATCAGTTAGAACGTTCATCATTTTCTACTTTTATCTATGCTTCATGTTCCAAATTCCAAGATATTGTAGGAAGCAAAGTACAACCACCAAGTAGTCCCACATTAATTCATCATACTCCCAATTATATCTTTATTTCATTATTCCAGGATACCATAGGTAGTCTAACTACCAAATATACAATCATGTCATTTTGCTGTATGTAAATCCATAAAATATTTCTGAAATGAACTCTAATCTCGGAAGTAGATGGAGGTAAAGCAAGTCTATATCAAAATTGTGAGATAATCAGATACACCTTCGCCTAAAATTGTGCATCTTAACAGTTAATACAGTAACCACCCAGTGTATATTCAACTATTGTAAAATGGGGTTTATTTCGCCAACAGCTGAGTTAGAATCTAAACTGCAAAAAACATGAAAGCACTCCTATATATGATTTTATCTATACATAATTTCTAAAATTTTTAGCACTGAAACCCAGCATTTTAATTTGCCCAATAACTGCAAAACTAGAACTAAACCATTATAGCAAATTTTAAGTTAATTGATCCATCATCAAAGCAAAACGACCATGAAATTGACATTCTTTCTCCACAGATTCACAAATGTAAGATTCAAATATAACAGAAAAACATATAATCAGCATTCAAAATGATCCCAATTATCCTTTAACTTTTTTAGGGTTTTGAATTCGAGATTGTGAATCATTACAAACAAGATCTATAATTTCAACTGACAATCATATATAAAAAAAAGAGGAAACATCTAACCTCCTTGAGTGACACGAGAGCCGAGCTTAGCATAAGAAGAGAGTTTAACATCAAGATCGCCTTCGATCTTACGAGCTTCTTTCCTCAGTTCTTCCCAGCCCGATTCCTGATCCATCACGCTCGTCTTTCCGACCCGATTCTACTTGGATCCGATCCGTTCTGCTCCTTTGAATTGTTCTTGTGAGTGTAGTGGTATTTTGTTGGGTGAATTTTTCGACTGTCAGTTGCAATTGAAGCAATTCTGTGTTACTTTGCTGCTCTTCTACCAATCCAATTTGTTTTACATCCACTGCTGCTTAGTTTTCCATTGGTTTATGTTTTCTTTGTATTCTTTTCTTAGAAAGGTTTTTTTAATAAGTTCTTTTTTTTTAAAAAAAAAAATTGTATATGTATACCAAACCAAAGGTCGGTGGCCACATTCAGTTTCGATCTAGATATATATTTGTTTTTGATTTATGGAAACGATTGTGGCTTTGGTAGAGTGATAAAAGGCGACTATTCATTTGATAGGCCGCGTGTTTGAATCCCAAGTCTTTCAAATTTTGTTTTCACTTGGTGAGACGCTAGGAAAAATAGGAAGAGCTGCCGTTCATTTCTATTTATATATAGATTTGTTTTGTGCTCATTCAACAAGCAGGTCCTTTGGTACAGCGGGAAGACTCTTGATTTTCGCTCAATAGGCCTCCCTCGAATCCCTATGGCTTGTATTATTTTTTCCCGCTTAGGAATTAAGAAAAAATAAACTTCTAAACTTCTATTTAAAAATATACTCCTTCAAATGCTACACACTCAGTGAAATTGGAAGAGTTAGGTTAGCTCTTTGGTACATCAAACAATCGATCGCAAGTTCAAGCCTACCGCTAAACCATTTTTTTTCCTTTTAACTTGGCTCAACTAAAAGCCAAAACCATGCCACCGATCTCTACGCGCCACCACTACCGATCTTCGCCGGCCACCATCACACTCTCTCAACAATCACCACCATTGCCACTACCATACCATCACCAATCTCCGTCGGCAACGACAATACCACCCTATGACTACTCAACCAAATCAAAACCCTATTTTAAAACCCATCGGATCTTAGTAAGTACACCACAACCGCTAATTAATGTAGTCTCAACGACTATACCCGTCACCTTGTAAGTCGTGTCGCCAGAACTTTACCAAACATCAATGATATCCGACACTGCATATCGGGTCTTGAAAGTTATCGCCACATTGCCGGAATTGAACCCCATCGCTGATCTCAGTTTACCACCACTGCCTAGAGTGATTTTGAGGGTGGAGATTTAGGATTTTGGGGATTTTAATGAACAAAGTGGCTGGGCGGTGGGGGATATAAAGTGGATCCCATTTTTTGAAGCTAGTTTCAATAACCACTTAAAAAAGTCTAAACCTTTAAACATCCATTTTTTGAGGTGGTTTGTTACACTTAAAGCGGTTTATTTAAATACTATCTTTTGCTTCTTTTTAGAGGCGGTTTTCATCTTGCCCGCTTCTAAATACAAAAGCTGACCTCCTCAAAAAATAGTGTATGTACTAGGGGCACCAATAATCTAATATACATATATTCGACGGGTATGTTTACTTACGATGACGTGATGTTAGTTAAAATAAGACGGACACCGACGTCGACATCAAGTTAATAATATATCATCGTTTTATAAATGTTTTTTATATATGTTTTGATCACTAAATTCATGTTATTGTAACTATATACCTATGTTTTATATACATGTCACTCGCTTTCGGTTTTCATTTGTCTTATACTTTTTCCAATTTTAAAAAATATTATCTCTTGTATTGTACGATATAATTTTTCACGATAATTTTCCTTTGTTAAGTTTATATATTTATATATAATCGTCGTGTATATCGACCTACGATTACGTGCTCATAGTGAAATTGAGACTGACACCACATCGACTTAATAACATATTATCGTTTTATAATTGTTATCGAAATGTTTTGATCTCCAAAATTGTGTTGATGTAACTTTATACATTTGTTTTATATACAAATGACACAATATATGTAATGAAATTTGTAAACACGTCACTTCACACGCTTTCGGTTTTCATTTGTCTTATACCTTATCCAATTAATTTTTTTTTAATTTATATATAGTAACATATAGGAGACAATGATGTTTATATCAAAGTTTTAATTTTCTTAAACTTCATATACTGCAACATATATATCTCAATAATGTTGTCTATCTACGTTTTAATATTCAAAACTGAGACCAGTTGCAACTTCTATGTTTCTTTTAATCAAACCACAATGTTACGACACATGAGTCTTAATCGTACCACCCGCGAAAACGGTGGATAACTTTTCTTTTATATATACAAAAGCAAAGATCGATGCCCCAACTTTTCTGCTAAAGGTTATTTGTTTCTTATGCTCTTTTATCTCTCTATATATTTATTGAATTGTTGGTAGCACTCTTGCTTTTTTACTCAAATCTCGCAAATTCTATACTAAAAAGAGTCGTAACTTCACATGTTTCTTTTATCATATGTTTTTTTAAGTGCATGAGACACAAGTGTTAATCGTAACAACCTGCCGCAACGTAGCGGGTCACTTTCCAAGTTGATAAAACAATATTGAAAGGATCGCGTTTTCTTTGATTAGTATATAAGATTACTTTTATAATTCTTCCCAAAATTATTTATTTATTCTTAAAATTATTATTTAAGATTTGGAGTGATACGGTTATGAAGACACGTGAATACCGAGGCAGCAAGGTTGTCTTTTTTTTTTTTTTTTAACAGACTTTCTAAATGGAGTGGTTATTTTAACACCTCACTTTTTTAACTAAACACCCCACAAGTTTCTGTACGTGTCGCATAGCTCTCTACTACACATACAGACCACCCTGCAACCTCGTTTTCCTGCGTGTTGTACGCCACGTATAGATCCCTACGTGATGTGATGTATGACATCTGACACTTGCAACCTTAAATTCTCATATATGATTGATTAAATTATGTGTTGTACGCCACATAGTGATCTCTACGTGGCATGTAGGTATTCCTGATTAAAATGAGTGATGTTCGTCTCAACATGGAAAACTTATACGTGCAGTATAGGTCTATACATCACATATAGTTCAAAAAATAAAAAAATGTTTATAAACTCTAAATTAAAAAAATTTGGCAATGTTAAAAATTTAGTTTCATAAAAATAAACTATTTTAACGTTTAATAATTTAAACATTAACAACATTTATATATAACGTTTATGGTTTTTAGTATTAATTTAATATTATTTTGTTTTAATAAATACAAGTATGATACAAAACACAATATATATATATATATATAACTACGGATGCTGTTGGGGGTGGTGATGGCAGAAGGGAAGGAGGCTTAATGCTAGCCTGCTTGGACGATTGATCTTGTGATCAGCCAGTGCAGCATCTCGTGCTACCAAGCCAGGAGACGATCATGTTCCCTGGATCGGCTAGAAAGCTCTTGCAGCAGCACCTTAACACGTGCCGGAAGCCTCATTGTCCAATACAACCGCTATGGATGTTGCGGTACGTAGTGAGCGCCTCCAGGCCGCCCCTTCACCCTCCTCATCACCCCCGACCCCCTCACCCTCTCCACCAACACCCTCACCACCCGCTCCTACTCCCTCCCCCAACTACGTCCATCATTTGTAGCAGGGGAGGGACCCATGTCTCTCCTCGTCTGATGAAAACCTCATACCTACATCAGGAAAATCCCGAACGATCTTCATACCGAAGAGCATCCGGCGATTGAGTCTGACCGGTAATACAGGGTTAGCCAACTCCTCGATCGTGCCCTGGTGCAGGTGACCTAGAGTGCGGCCTATTAATGTGATGTAGGCCCCGCCATATACGGCTCCGCGCAGTTGCCGGTGGTAATAACTAGCGAAATAATCGGCGAGGCAGCGTTCGAGCTGGAAGTAAGGATGGTAGAAAAACCCATACCCTGTGGGAAAACCTGAAGCCAGAAACTTTAAGGCTGGGTATTGGCTCGAATATTAGGGTATGGGACCGGGTATGAGATCAAAAAAATATTCTTTTTGGGTTCGGGTACGGGTATGAGATTAAGGAATACCCGGCCCACTTACCCGAAGTAATACATTAAATAATACCCGTAATATTTTGTTAATATTTTTTAACTATCTAGTCTAAAACACAAGTCTTTTAATAAAAGATCAGAACAAATTATCACTTTTATCTTTATATTTTATATTTGAAAGCAAGCATCAACTTTATTATTTAGAAACTAATCATGTTGTTTTGAATATGTATTTTCAGTTTCAATATATTAAATTAACAGTTTATATTAGCATCTTTTGAAAATTATATGTCATAATATTTATATTTATTTTGTTTATATTTTATGATGTTGATATTATATGATTATAATTTATTTTTATAATTAAACAATAACATTATATAAAATTAATACTATACAAATGTAATCGGAAAATCACAAAAATATTTTTAATAAACTAATAGGTATATCCAATACCCGTAGGTATGCCCGATACCCTATGGGCAATTGTATAGGACAAAAAATTTCACCTTCAACAAGGTATGACATTTGGATTCTTAATCCAAAAAGAATCAATTAAATCTCAATATAAGACTAGCCTACTCAATTGAGGCATGACCTCTTAAAATAAAGGTTCTAAGTTTAAATCCAAACAAGAAGATATTTATTTAGATTTGTTTAACATGAATAAGATAGATTTGTCATTCAAAAAAAATTAGATAAAATTGGGTTTAATGACTCATAATTTATCTAATCTGTGCTTTGATGAAATGGATAATATAATAATGTTATGAGTCATAAGTGTGCTTACCAAAGGAAACATTTGCACTTTGCCCACAAAAATTCAACTTTTGATGCGAATTAGTATATCACTACATTCTTAGCAAATTTTCAAAACAATCACAAAATCGTTTTAAACAAGGACTGATATTCAAACTAAAAAAGATAACTTAAACATTAGAATTCAAGTTCAGCTTCAGCAGTTCTCTAAGCCACCAGGGTGCTAGCTGTGGTTGACTCGCTGCAAAAATTAACAGTAAATTAAGAAATTTTGCACAAAAAAAACATTAAACATGTTTACAGTTTAGATTAATTAAGACCAAAACTTTATGACAAAACAGCAACTACATTTTAAAAACAAACTAAACTGGCCAGGTTAGGTAGGTCAGCAAAATGGACCAATATAGGTAATTGGTTGTATGATCCGTTTAGACAAATTATATCATTCAAAAATAAATAAATAAAACTTTGTACTAACAATTTCAAAAAAATATAGATGGTTCATGAACAAAATAAATATAAAAATTGCAAATTCAAAAAAATAATAATAAATAAGGTGAACTGGTAGACAATCAAAACCAAACCACAGACAGGCTCCATAAATTTCAAAAACCCAGCCCAACAATCTACCTATTATTGGTTTAGGCTCATGGGTCAGTTTCAGAGGTTTATATGAACACCAAAACCACAATATCACAATTAAAGATAACCCTTTAAAAGACAACTAATTTTAGCAAATTTCTAAAAAACAAAATGCATACGCAACAACACCAACAACAGTTGAATTGCATATATCTCCCTCTAAAATTGAAAAATTACTTTTTTTCTCAAAACATAGGCATAATGTATAATGCTCTTTAAATATGATTTAGGAAATATGAATTTTACAAGCTTAAAAAAGGATATACGCAATAATCTTTAACATATAATATATATATATAAGAGAAAGAAGAAAATATACTATTTCCACACAGGTGGAAGCTTCTTGGTTTTCTTGTAGTAGCGGGCAAGCCGGTGAATCCTACTTTCAACAAGAATCAACCTGAATTTGGAATCTTTATCTTTCCTGTTCCTCTCCAAGTGTTTTCTGATAGCAACTGCTTTCTTGATCAGGTGGTATAAATCCTCTGGGATTTCTGGAGCAAGCCCTGTTAATGTATAAATAACACAAACTAGCTGGTTAAAAATTTTAAAATATTTAACTAAAACCAAAATGCAATAATTCATACCATGGGCTTTAAGAATTCTGAGAATCTTGCTCCCAGTTACACTGTTCACCTGAGCAATACCATGAGAATCACGGAGAATGACACCAATCTGAGATGGTGTAAGACCCTTCTTGGCAAACTTGCAGATGCTGTCCTGAACCTGATAAATGACATGTATGATCAATTAAAACAATAAAAAGAACAGCACTATGTTCTCAAACAGCCCTAGATATAGCCAAAGAAAAAGGTGAAAACTACATAAAAGAACAAACTAATGATAAATAAATAAAGAGCCAACACCAAGAAGATATAAAAAGCAAAAACTTATAAAATTTACTTTACAAAAAAAAAATAACACAATGTTTAGAAAGGTTAGTAAATCTATAAAACCAATCGAAGTATCAACACAAAAGCAAGTTAGACTTGTCTAAGATTTATGAGGCTCGAGTTATGATATTATGTTACCACATATATTGCCACTAATTGCAACACCATTTTGCTTAAATTAGTAGCTTTCTGTCTTCATAGGATTGTGATTTACTTGATTATGTTTGTTTGTCTTTAAGTTGGGAGTCTCATTGTACGCAATCTCTTTGAGGTAACGTTTGCCTACATCCACCCTCATCAAACCCTACAAATAGGCATGCTAAATTTGGGATTTTCTAGGTATAGTTGATTGATTAATTAACTCGTCTTAGCAACAAGGTAACCTGGACAGGTCAGTTAACCTTTATTATTTATTTACTCTTATACTTTTGAGATATGTAATTGTGTATTACAAGGATTAACCATATTTATCATTTTAAAATTTTTATAAAAACCAACAACTTAAAAATACAAAAGAGCCAGTTCAACAAACCCAGCAGGTTTGGTTTATCTTTCCCAAAACCTTGGTTAAAAGTTAAGCAAACTTACACTAAAACCATTTAAAATAAACAATGAACACCCCCCCAACAATAATAACAATCTATGAAGTATGAAGGACAAAAATTGAAAGAAAAAATGATTATTTGCTTCTATGATTCTATCCATTTTAATAATGGATAAACCCCCTGGATTTACTAAAAAAACATATATATTAAAAATCTCGGACACCCAAACTGAAAGCAAGATTCATATAATCAAAAAGATACAAGTATAGAGTGTTTTCTAGATTATAACTCATATGCAGCAGCATTAACGTATTCCAAATTCTAACATTAGAGTGATAATCAGTAACAATTAAGAACATAGAGAAGTGAAAATACAAAATATCATACATCCTGTGCAGAGATCTTCAACCAGCTTGGTGGTGTCCTCTTGTACGGCTTTGCTGATGCTGAAATACCCTTTCTGTTCATCAAACATAAATCAAAACACAAATCAAACTAAGAAACACAAAATGGCATATATCTGCATACATTTTAATTCGATCATCTGTGTATAACCTAAGAAAAACATAAGAACTCAAATCTTGACGCATTCAGCCCAATTAACAACCAAAATGTTCAAATTTTGAAATACAAACAATCATATCTAGGCTCTTGGAGAGCAAATCTACGTGCATCAATAAAAAACACAAAATATATACAACAATGCAATTCGAATGCAATAGACACCAATATGAGTATGATTTTACCCTTTGCTGTGCATACGACCCATGTTGACGGAGATGTAGGGAAGCCGCTGCGCCGGTGGGGGTGAAGATTGCTTGAAAACCCTAGATGCGAATCGATGCTGTATTTATATTTTGGTTTGGGGGTCTTAGCTAGAGGCCCAGTTTTGACATGAGCTGGGCTTTCTTTTAGTTTCAAGCTTATTGGGCTAAAAACTATTAAACTTCAGCTTTCAAAGTTCAAACTAATTACCCTAGACAGAGTCAGGAAAAAAAAAATTATTCCTCAACTAGAAACGGCTATCCGAAAGGGAACCGATGTTACCCAAACTTACGCGTAAAGGTGGTTTTTGATTTTAAAGTATGTTTTTGATTTCATTTAAAATCAACTTTTTCATTTATTAATTTTATGAAAAAATTAATAAGTTAAAAAGATGTTTGGTAATTTGAAAAACACATTTGCTTTTAACTTTTTAAGTTGTGTAAAAAAATCATTTTTAAAAAGCTACTTTTTATGGCTTTTAGAAGTGTTTTTTAACTTTTAATATTTATAATTGTTAATTTTTGTAAGAACTTACATATCCAAACAACTTATTGACTTATTAACTTTTCATACACAAAAACTAATCCAAATACATTTTTAAAAACTTTATTTCAAAATGTCATAAGTTAATAAGAACTTTTGACAAAAAATCATTTTAAACTTAATAAGCAATTCCAAACATGCCCTAAATAAATTATAACTAGAACCGATTTCACCTTGATCCGGTCAAAAACCAGAATATTATCGAAACTATTTTTTGACTTTGTTTACCAGAATCGAAACTGGTTCAATAAAAATCGGTTTACCCACCTCTACCCTAGAAATTTGAACTCCTTTTTGGGCCTTTTGCCCCATTTAATTCAATATGCTCTGCTACATTACGTTGTTCCACTCTCGTTTATGATTGTGATTGTAGTTATAGGTGTCAATAAGTCGAGTTTATCGCAAGCTTCTTAAGGCTTGAACTTAGCTTGTTTTGGCTTAAGAGAGTGAGAGCTTTTTTTATTAAGAATTTTATTTTCAAAACTTAAGCTTGGCTTGTAAGAAAATTTCAAAGCTCAAGCTCAATTAGACTTGATTAGTTTTTAATTATCCAGTTTACTGTTTTTTATTATCAATCTAATATATATTTATAATTACAAAATATAACTTTAAACATACTTTTCATACATTTATATATAAAAATAACTTATTATATAAATATACAGTTAATAAAATATATAAAATTATATAAATAAAAAGTTTGTTTAGTCTCGTATGTCGGCTCGAGCTTGATGTGTGAAGCTTGGGTTTAGGCTTAATAACTAAATAAACTATATTTATAGGCTCAGCTCGTTCAAGTTTTTTACCGATTTGATCTTGAGTAGCTTATGAACCAACTTAAATTGTTTTCACCACTATTTATGATTGATTGTTATAAATGTGTTTATATGCAATTGGTGGTAAACTAAATGAGTTATATTTATGGGCTTAGCTCGTCCAAGATTTTTACCGATTTGATGCTAAGTAGCTTATGAACCAACTTAGTTTGTTTTCAACATTATTTATGATTGATTATTATATTTGTGCTTATCTGCAAATGGTGGTAAAGTAATCGAATACAATTATTTTTATGTTAAACAATGCTGCTTTTCATTTGCAGTTGTAAGCAGAAGTGGCAATTTTTGTCTATATCAAAGGAAATGGGTTGGTTTTGATAAACAATTGTAGTATAATGGGTTAAAATGGGTAACATCATAATATTGAATGGGTTGAGATGGGTAGCACTTAAACACAATGCGGATCAAGATGGGTAACCAAAAAACTATATAAATGCAATAGATTCAAACATTTAAGAATTATTAATAACATATTTGATGAAAAAATCACTAAAAATTATGCAAATAGAATATTTGTTTACTTATAACACATCTTAAGTTAAACTAAATTGATGTTTATTAAGAACAATCCATTTAGACCCAAATTGATTTTGCTTAAAACCCGTTCTAACTCGCACTCATACTGACCCAAACCCGTTCTGACCCGTTACCAAACCCGACCCAACCCGTCCATTTTGTGAGGCATAGTTATAAGCGTATATTTCTTTGGTTTGGTGATGAGGGCTTGAAAAGTTGAGTTCAACTATTTTTTGTTTTTTAGGGGTTGGTCATGTTTTATAAAAATAATAGTAAAATATATTAATGATACTCTCATTATATTTGAGAAACAAACTAGTACAATACCATGTATACTAATGAATTATTATAGAAGTATAAAATTCAATTTATATAAAGATATCAAACTCCATAGCATTAGCTATAGGCTTTGACGCGTTAGCTCCCACCTATAAAGCCTACTTTCACTCGTCTAAGGCCCTCTTGTTCGGTCGAGACGTATTACATCTTTTACAGAAAAAAGAAAACGATGCCTGCAGCAAATTTCTTCAAGACTCATTATTGTAGTTTTCTTGACTCTAGTTTTCAATCCATTGTGTCTTGTAGTTATTCTTCACTCCATCATGGATTAAACGTGTTGATGATTCTGATTGAGGCACGTATTCAATATGTTTCCCTTAAAACAGATTTCATGTCTCTTTCCAAGACGAACGCGTCTGTCTCCCAGATTATAACAACCGAAACAATTTGTGTACTGCCGAGAATGTCCACACACTCAAGATATCACCAAATTTCTAATATGTTTAGGATTGATATGAAATATATTAAGTACGGAATGGTGGATGAAATAGAGAGAACATATCTCATATGTTTTAACAACTTGATTCAAAAGCAAAATTCAACCAAAAAAACAACTCTTCATATTACGTATATCAATGAACCATCACATATTAATATATATACTTAGACTCTAATTTAGAATCATAAACACAATATTAAATAAAAACTTTATTTAAATTATAAAATTTACTGAATAATTTAATTTAAAAGATGTAATCAAGTTACACATTTCATTTTTCAACTACTCAACTTAAGGATCAAAATCTCATTCACAACTTTAGTAAAAACACTTATTTTTACTAGATTTCCAACATTTTTGATGATTTTTTTTTAATTTATTATATTTTTATATTAAATTGTTTTTTTTAATTTTAAACCCCAAGCGTTTTTTTGTATCTTCGTTTCTTTTATTTTTTTATGTTATATAAAATATATTTTTTTAAATTCTTATTCCAAAGTCCGCAACATCCGACGTATTTCATTAGCGCTTAAATATTTTTACTCTTATGTTATTAGTGTTATGTGCTAAACATTCTACCCGGGATATTTCAGAATTAGTGATATTTAGGAATATTTGGAGATATATTACTGACTAACTATTATCTCTGTTTATTCCTAATATGGTTTGCGAGATTTCAGGAAATGACAGGTTGTTATACGACTCAGCAAAAATCACGGAATTAGACTCCAACTGACTTATCTTGGAACGCGGCAACAAGGAGAGATTGACGCCACCATTTTGAACAAGTCTCCCACGTTTGGAAAGTGCCGAAATATGCGCAACGGTCTTTTAAACGTTGCTGTTAGCTTGTTTGTAAAATTGTTGTATATATACCGAGGCAATGGATCGATATAGAGGACAACAAAAAAGACACTGATATTCCCAGAAGCTCAATTGCATATTTAGCATCGATCATATTGTGCTCTTTCTTTGTATTGTAATCGTTTTCTTATTAATAAAACTAGGCAGAGTGACAATTGTCATCTCCCGAGGTTTTTATGCCGGCAATCCTAAGGGATTAAGGGTTTTTTCTCGTATAAATCTCGTGTGTTTGTCTATTTTTCTGTTTTATATACTGAAATATCCCTAGGGATCCTTAGGGATATTCTGATCACATATTTGATATACTTAAGATATTTGATTGTAAAACACAATACCCCACTTTTCTAATTCAGTTTTGTTAAGAATTAAGCTTGTTAATTTTTACCCGAAACAATTTGGCGCCCACCGTGGGGCAAACTTGTGTTTTTTATAAGGGATACCTTTACAGAAATATAACCAACTTTTACAACTGTCCCAATTAAGTCACTGAAACTTTTTTTTGTCTCAATTATGTCATCGAACTTAATAATGGTGTTCTAATCCTATATAAATGACCTGACTAGTAGGTTAATGTTAATTTTTCTAATTAAAAAAAAAAGAAATAAGAAAAGCCAAACATCTTCTCAAGTCGTGAACTTCTCAGCCCTAAAACTTTCGACCATCTCCTCCCTATGTCCGGCGATCTTCTTCCCTTTCTCACATCGTGAACTTCTCAGCCCTAAAACATCCAACCGATCTTTTCTTCTTTCTCAAGTTTGCCACCGGAAGACATCTCCAGTTCTTTGGAAGAGTTATCATAGGTCCTTTGGTCTTCGATCACAACATCTTCACACTAATGGATGAGGTATGTGTGTGTGTGTGTTTTAATCGATTGGATGAACATAGGATCTTCAGTAATGGAGCCGATATGTATGTGCCTTTTTTAAAAAATAGTTGAGTGCAAGATTGGATAAACTAAATTTTTTATTGTCCCAATGGTTGCTTTTATCATACACTTTGACTTGAGACTTCAGCATTCAGAATTCTTTATTGTCCCAATGGTACTTTGTATAGTAGTTGTTGTACATTGCCATGCATGAGTTGCATAGACAACATTTACATGTACAACTATTGGATGCACTAGGTATAACTACAATGGAGGCATCAATTGGTGAAACAAACCAAATGTGTGGTGGTTTGAGCATAGTTCAAGTTTTTATTTATTAAATTATGTCTCACGTTCTACATTATTTGTTTATTTTTTAATCAGGCTTTTTATTTTGTTAACATTGTAAAGGTGCTTATGATTATCCTGTGGAAAAAAAATCCAATTACTTGGTCACGAGCTTTTTTTGAAGTTGGTAGATATTTCGGGTAAACATTAACAAGATTAACTTTTAGCAAAACCGAATTAGAAAAGTGGGGTATTGTGTTTTACAAGCAAATATATCGGGTATACTGAATATATGACCAGAATATCCTCGAATATCCCTGGGGATATTTGAATATATCAAACAGAAAAATAGCAATACACGCGAGATTTATACGAGGAAAAGCCCTTAATCCTTTAGGATTGCCGGCATAAAAACCTCGGGAGGTGACAATCGTCACTCTACCTAATTTATTATCAACAAACCAATGAAAATACAAGTGTTTGAGCTTGGATGATCGATACTAAGTGCTACAATTGCTTGAATCTGTGTGTGTTTGAGAGAAAATGATGAAAAGATGATGAAAAACTCGTCCCTAATCGATCACCAGTCGTTTCTTTATATACAACGTTTTGGAACAGCTAAATTAACTAAATTCCCAAATATCCCGGCGAGAATCTCGGAATAATGGCCATGTGACAGCTACCACGTCCATTTACCATATTTAACCGTCCTATTTAAGTGAATCTCGAGTCTTTAGGTCCAATTTAGTCAAAATGACCGTTGGTGACTTGTTCTCCACTTGTTTCCATAATTTGGCATGTTCCCATGTTTCCTTTGACTGCATCCCGACTTTTAAGGTAAAATCAATTCCACAATAAGTAACCTGCAAGATTATCTCAGGCTATACAAAAAAGAGATCGATTAGTAACGTTAGTATTCAGGATATTTGAGGATATTTAAGAATCCCATATTTCGGATTATCCTCGGATATCCCGAATCTCAGAGCATAAAAATTGACCCACAACAATTGCCCCTATAATTTTGTTAGCTGTTCTTAACACATACAACTGAAAAAATTTTCAGACTCAATCTTCGTGAGAACATGTTTTGCTACTTCTTAGGATTCTGAATTTACAATTATTCTTATATCTATATTTTCTTCTATCATCTTGACAGTTGTAACGAATGTATGAAACTTTGAAAAGTTTGTTGTGGATTCTAAGTTCCTATGATAATTTTTAGTATTATGAATAAGTCCAATTACTTATCGACTTAAGCTTATTAATCCGCAATTTATGCCCAATATTTTCTAATGATTTTACACATTAGAATATTCCTAAATAAGGATATTGTTTATATTTTAAGAAAACATACCAAATATGCTTTAGAAAAAGCATTCACAAATATCCTTATATATTTCCAATCGTTACATTTAGCTAAACAATATTAATGTGTTGGGTTAAGGGATTATTAGTTTCATGGCGAAGCCTAATATATTAGTTTTAATGGTTTATGGTAACTAGTATGATGTTACTCCTTTAATTGAACGTTTATGCTTTAATATATCTCTGAATATCAAAAATATTTTAAGGATATTCTAAATATCTGTTGATTTGTTGGATTTTTAATTTAATAAGTACTAATATTACTTACGCTTTGAATAGAATTACATTGCCTTAATATGTTAAACACTTATGTTTTGTAAATATTCTTATTATTTCCTTTAAAGTGTTTTTCATAATATTTCTGCTAATAGATATTTTACAACCAGGATATAATTGAGAAGAGTCTCGACTTATCCTAATTAAGATAGTGATTGTAAGAAAATTAAGAATATTACTATAGTTTTCATTATCTGGTTTGGTCTATTTTCTAGAATAAGAAATATTCAATATACACATATATATGTATTAATCTTATAAAATTTTGTTAAAGGATTAGATATTTCTGAGTGAGAATATTCACAAAAATATTCTTAATCAGAGATAAAGATTGTTGTAGAATATTAATGTAACATCAGTGCCGGAACCGTCATCGGAACAGTGATCTCTACAGTATATGAACAGTAAAACATGTACGAACCATATACATTTCAGAACGTTTCATATTCATATCATTTATCATTATCATAGTGTGTTATCATAGAACAAATTCAGAAACATTTTACAGAAACACAGTTCAGAACAATGGTTCTTGAGTCAGATAATTATTTGACAATACAGAACCATCATGTGATTATTTGTTTAGGATTTATTATGTATAAACGTATGCGAGACTTTAAAGAACAAAACACACGAATATTGTTACGTGAATGCTAAATTGACGGGTTATTCGTATAGGTAACGATCTGTACGAATATATCTGAAAGTTTAACGTTCTGAATGATATTCTATAATTAGAAAACAAGATTGAAAGGTATAGTTATCACCGTGTTCGTACGGGTGACGATTCGAACGAATACGCGCGACGACCGTACATTTCGATTTAAACAGTGAATTAATATTTTAAATTAAATAAATAGAAGATATTAGTTAATTTATTAGGAATCACAACTTAGAATAATTAAATGATTTCTATTTTTAAAAATCGTGTCGTTTCGTCGCGAAAACTACGCGAATCGGCATTTTTCGCGAAACCAAACGAGACCGAACGACCGGGTATTTTTCCCCACATTTAATGTGGACAATAAATGCCACAACCACAACCACCACCATTCACCCTCTTCTCTCTCTCAAACTCGTTTTTCCCACTCTCTCTCTAGTTCTTCACAAGAAAACCACCTTCTTTCTAAGTTTTGGAAGCTCAAATCTCGTTGGATTCAAGTGTTCTAGGCGTCATTACGATCCTCTCATCGTGTAGATTTCAGAAGTACAAGCATTGTGAAATTTCATCCACGAAATCTAAGGTAAATATCCATTTTTATTTTCGGTTTTTATAGGGTTTTCACGAGTCTCATGGTCTTTGCTATTATCATCGATATTAAGCACTTAAAATACTTAGATAAAGATGCCATATGTGTTTAGGAACTGTTAGGGATGAATTGCAACAGGTTAGGATTCGAAATAAACGAAGAACTTGGAGTTTATTGCAGGTTCGTGAGTAATGGTGGTCGGCCGAACCTTTTGCCATAAAGCTCAAGTACAACGAACCTGTAAGCATGTCTGCAACGAACCTGTGATCATACCTGCACCGAACCTTCTGTCCACGAACCTGGAATCTTTGGCAAACCATTCTGTAGCCGAACCTTAGATGAGTTAAGCGAACCTTCTGGCTGAACCATGCAAGGCTACGAACCTTAGCATGGCGAACCCTAGGAGCCGAACCTTAAAGGTTGGGTGGTGTATTGGCCGAACCTTACATCCAGGTTAGCCGAACCTTGGGGACCAACCCTAAAAGGTTCGCTGCCCTAGATACCATACCGAACCTAAATGTTGTTTAATTGGACTAATATGGATCTATGATCAACAAGACTAGTGTTAACAATCTAAGGAATGGTTAGTTAGTCATTAACCTAAGTTCTAACGAGGTATGAATTCAATACGTTGCATGCATGGATAGATATCGCATGTGTGTATGCATGGTTAAGGATAAAACCCTAAGTTGCATGCATGGGGATACGGGGATCAATTGTGTATACATGTGTAGGTGCATGAACAATGATGAAGCCCTAATCATGCATGCATAGGTAAAACTAAATGTTAAACACATAAGATTGTTTAACAAATAAGGTAAAATGGTTATAAGTTCATAAGAATCAAGAACACAAGTTGGTAAATCAATTGGAAAAATCAAAGGTAATCAATTGGGCCAAAGTGGGCCCAATAGGGTTTAATTAAACCCAACATACATTAAGTAATGATGTTTTAACTAAAATGAAGGTGTTATAAATTATAAAAGTTAATAATTTCTAAAATCTTGTTTAATTGGAAGTGTTAATGATAAATGTCATTGGCTCCTTTTTAGTTATTAAGTTAATTGTAATGTTTTGGTTTAAAGATTTATTGTGATTTAAATTGTTGGGATTTGATTATAAAGAGACAATATAATTGTCTGGATTTTAACAGAAAACAAAGGAGACTCTACCCAATTTTTGTAAAATTAATTAAAAGTGTTGTAACTAAACATGGGTTTGGGATCATAAAAGGGTAACTAAGGTAGATTAGATCTTAGATACATTTAGTACTAAGACACTTAGTTGCACACACAACAAGACCCAACCTTAGGCACAACGACTATTACGCGTACTTATTATATTCGAATTCTTATAAAATAACTCAGGAACTGAAGAAACCTAAGCTACAAACAAGAGCACGCATTTTGTGTTAGATCAATTTCATAGCAGCACAGGTGAGTTCATTGCCCCTTTTCTAAACATTTTTGTTTTAAAACGCGGGGCTGAGAAGCAGGCGTAAACTGTTTATTTAAATGCTTTTATTTATTATATGTTTTAAATATATGTGTGTTTGTTGATACTCCTAGACTCCTGTCTAGGTAATTATGAAACAGATCAATTAACCAAATTAATTAAAGTACTCTATTGAGTAATACTTTAAATTTAAATTCTAAATAAACCCTTAGTCCATCAAGTTCAATTTCAAGAATCTAAAATTCAAAGTGGAATCAAAGGAACTAAAACAAAAGATCATATTCAAAGGAAACCTAACTCAGTGTGGGATCTAAGAACAAAGAATCATAATCAGGAATCAATTATCATTGTGAATCATGAGAATTCTAAAGATCAAGATCAAGAGACTCAAGGAATCAGAAATCATAAATGTGTGTGAATCATGGTAATAATGAAATCATTATAATCTAATGAAATCATTAATATTCAAGTTAAGGTGGATGTCAGTTGTATAGGGAATCAAGACCACGTGTAACACACATATAAAGTCCCCTTCAGGCATAGAAGACTCTTGTAGTCAGGATATACGGGCAATAACATGAACGATCAAATGAAATCAATATCAAAGTCAAATCAAGAGAATCAAGAGATCAAGAATCAAAGGATATCCTTAAAGTCCCTTTCAGATACAGAAGACCATTGGGTCAGGCTGTAACGGGCAAAACATTAAAATCCCGCTCAGTTCAGGTGTACTCCTTGTGAGTTATGCCTTGCATGTGTCACGTGTGAGAGGTTACAACTTGGACAACCACCAACAACTAAGTCTAATTGATTGAGTCAAATAAGGCCCAATCATCATGTCTTAGTTGTATTTAAATGTTTTATTTAATTATTTAATTAAATATTCAACATTTTATTTCTATCACTGACTTTTGGGAAATCATATATCTATGAGGAACTCAAGAGGATCAAAGGTAAATCAAGTTTTGGAAAACATAATTCAAATCAGAGGTTTGTAGGGTTAAAATGCTTAATTATCATTAACATTAGTGTCATATGCGTATTAGTATGTGGTGAGATGGCGTCTGGGCGGGCTTGTAGGCTCGACTTAGGGGTATGCCCTATATATAAGCATACCGATATGGATATTACATTGAAGTTAATGAGGTTAGGGTCTTTACCGAAAGGAACATTTTCAAATCATTTTTCAACTACTAAACTATATGAACTCACCAACCATGTGTTGACTTTATTTTTGCATGACTTCTCAGGTGACGAAAGGTCAACTGAAGAGTTGTTTCTTTTGGACTATGTTACAGATAGAGGACCTAGCTTTTGGACCTGCATATTTTTGGACATCATACACCATTATTTTGTATATCTTGTACATATACAAGATTGAAGATTTATGATGTTATAGTAGATTTACATTGTTAAATTATAAACTTAACTGATGTAATTTAACTTTGTAATTCTATTTTATTTTAGCAAGTTTCTCATTTATATATCATGTGCAATGTAAACAATCTGATCACTTCGATTATCACTCTCGATATCGCGCCCCGGGAAACTTCCGCCCGTCGGGGAAATCCGATCCTACCCCGCCGGCTCGGGGTGTGACAGATTGGTAACAGAGCCATGGTTATATAGAAATATAGGTAATTTATTTAAATGGTTTGGCCTAGACTATAACCTAGGGACCCTGCATAAAGAGAAAATAGGATTTAGGAATTTCTTGCATACTGTCTTCTGTATTTGATCATTGCACTAACAGATAACTTTATTGGTTATGATCAGAATGCCGCCAAGGAGACAGCCTCCCTTGCTACCTTTACAACCACAAGACTTGGCTCCACACTCCTCCACACCGTCACCAAATGATTCACCACCACCTCCTCCACCTCCTCCTCCTCCACTGCTAACCCAGGCACTTGGTTCAGGCACAACCCCTACCTTGGATCCTGCAACTATCGCCCTGGTGACGTTACTGAGTAGCCAGATGACAAATCAGATGGAAGAAGCAATACCGGAGATGTTCCTTCGTCTTCGTAATGAAATCCACAACACTGGCAACTCATCAGGAGAGGCCAGTGGAAATACTAGAGGTTCTTCTCATTACTCCTACAAGTACTTTGTAGGATGTAAACCACCCAGCTTCAGTGGGTCTGAAGGCGCTGTTGGATTAATCCAATGGATTGAGAAGATCGAGACAACCTTGGATCTTTGCAGCTGCCCCGAACACCACAAGGTCCGTTACTCAGCTGGAACATTCAACAAACGGGCTCTGACCTGGTGGAACGGTCAGATCAACGCCCGAGGAAGAGAGGAAGCTATGGCAATGCCATGGGAAGATTTCAAGACACTGCTGCGAACAGAGTTCTGCCCTAAGAATGAGCTGCAGAAACTGGAGGTTGAATTATCCAACCATGTGATGAAGGGGGCTGATCACATGGGGTACACAACTCGTTACCATGAGTTGGTGGCCTTGGTACCTGATATGGTAGCAACTCTGGAGAAAAGGATAGACAGATATGTGGGTGGACTTCCCGCTTGCATTCAGGGCATGGTTGTTTCAGCCAACCCTACTACTGTCGAATCAGCAGTGTGACTGTCTGGAAAACTCACTGATCTAATGGTAGCCTCTGGAGTTCTGAAGAAAGAGGCTGACACCGGTAAACGCAAGGAAGAGTCTTCAAAGAAACCTCATCACCAGCAACATCAGAAGAAGAAACAGAAGACCATCAAGTATTACACGGTGGCCACACCTCTCCAACAAGTAGCAGCAGCACCACAAAACCCTAACCGCAAACCCTACACTGGCACGTATCCTCTGTGTACCAAGTGTCAGTATCATCATCTAGCTAACACTCCCTGCAAACAATGCACGGGGTGTGGAAGAAAGGGCCATTGGGTCCAACACTGCCGGGCGACACCTAACCAAGCAGTCAACAATGCTGCTTTGGCTCTCCCTCCACCAGCTATTCAGAAAAATGGTGGATGCTTCAATTGTGGCGAACAAGGTCACTTTGCAAAGAACTGCCCGAAGAAGGCTCAACAGGCGGTTCAAGCTCCTCGTGGGCGAGCCTTTGCTATTGGAGCACCAGCTGCACGCCAGGACCCGTATGTGGTCACTGGTACGTTTCTCTTACATGACCTTTATGCTTCTGTTCTATTTGACACTGGTGCGGATCAGAGTTTTATCTCTGCTTATTTTGCATGCCAATTAGATTCTATAGAAGAACAGTTAGATTCTCCTTACATTATAGAAGTAGCGAACGGGAAACAGATCACAGTTAGTACAGTTTATAGAAATTGTCCATTGACACTTAATGGTCATACATTCACCATCGATTTGATACCGATGGAGTTGGGTAGTTTCGACATAATTGTTGGAATGGATTGGCTTTCTTCTAACCGAGTGGAAGTCATCTGTTCTGAAAAGCTGCTTCGAATTCCATTTCCGAATGATTGTGTATTGGAGGTGCAAGGGGATCAAGCAAAACGAAGTGTCAAAATCATCTCTTGTATAAAGGCGCGTAAGTGTCTACAGAAGCAGTGCGTGGCGTTCTTGGCTCATGTGGTGGAAAAAGGGAAGGATAAGAAAAAGATTCAAGATGTACCGGTAGTGAAAGAATATCCTGAAGTATTTCCTGAAGACCTACCAGGTTTGCCACCTGTGCGACCGGTAGAGTTTCGTATTGACTTAATTCCTAGAGCAACTCCTGTTGCTAAATCTCCTTACAGGTTAGCACCTTCAGAGATGCAGGAATTGTCTAATCAATTACAGGAATTACTTGACAAGGGCTTCATCAGACCGAGCTACTCACCTTGGGGAGCTCCGGTTTTGTTCGTGAAGAAGAAAGACGAATCATTCAGAATCTGCATAGATTACAGGGAGCTGAACAAACTGACCATCAAGAATCGGTATCCCTTACCGAGGATTGATGATCTGTTTGTCCAACTGCAAGGAGCTCAATACTTCTCAAAGATTGACTTGCGGTCTGGATATCATCAACTGAGAGTTCAAGATGAAGACATACCGAAAACGGCCTTCCGAACAAGATACGGGCATTATGAATTCATGGTGATGCCTTTCGGGTTTACAAATGCACCAGTGGTTTTCATGGACCTCATGAACCGAGTGTGCAAGCCGTACTTGGATCAGTTTGTCATTGTCTTTATTGATGATATACTGATTTATTCCAAGACTAAAACAGAACATGATCAACACCTTAAAAAGATCTTGGAGCTGTTGAAGAAAGAACAACTCTATGCTAAATTCTCTAAATGTGAATTCTGGCTAAGAGAAGTTCAATTTCTGGGTCATGTAGTGAACAGCGAGGGAATTCATGTAGATCCTGCCAAGATCGAGGCGATAAAGAATTGGGACACTCCGAAGACACCGACGGAGATACGGTCTTTTCTGGGATTGACAGGTTATTATAGAAGGTTCATCTCGAATTTTTCTAAGATAGCTCCGCCTCTCACTAAGTTAACTCAGAAAAGTGAACCATTTGTCTGGAAGCAAAAACAAGAAGATGCTTTTCAGACCCTGAAACAGAAACTACGTGATGCTCCAATTCTATCTCTCCCAGAAGGTTGTGATGACTTTGTTGTATACTGTGATGCTTCCCATCAGGGACTTGGTTACGTACTGATGCAACGGGACAAAGTCATCGCTTACGCCTCATGACAATTAGAAGTTCATGAGAAGAACTACACTACTCATGATCTTGAACTGGGAGCAGTAATCTTCGCCTTAAAGATTTGGAGACATTACTTATATGGCACCAAGTGTACCATATTCACTGATCACAAAAGTCTGCAACACATCTTTGATCAGAAGGAACTCAACATGCGACAACGCCGTTGGGTCGAACTTTTGAATGATTATGACTGTGTGATCAAGTACCATCCGGGAAAGGCCAACGTTGTAGCTGACGCCTTGAGCCGGAAGGAACGGGTCAAACCCCTACGTGTTAGAGCAATGGGGATAACCGTGCAGACCAGTTTAAGTGACAAGATTATTCAAGCACAACAAGAAGCACTTGACCGAGGTAATCTGAAGAAGGAACTTGATTGTGGAGCGGAGAAACAGTTTGACACGAAGCCTGATGGGATGATCTACTACCGAGAACGGATATGGATCTTGGCGGTAGATGAATTGAAAAAACTTATCTTCAATGAAGCACACAAGACAAAATATTCTGTTCATCCAGGTGCTGATAAAATGTACCAAGACTTGCGTGGGTTTTATTGGTGGCCGGGAATGAAGAAAGACATAGCCGAGTACGTCGGTCAATGTCTGACATGTGCGAAGGTAAAGGCGGAACACCAGAGACCGTCTGGTCTACTGGAACAGCCTGAGATTCCGCTCTGGATGTGGGAACAAATAGCTATGGATTTCATTACCAAGCTACCCCGCACTTCCAGTGGTCATGATACAATTTGGGTGATCATTGATCGTTTAACAAAATCTGCTCACTTCTTGCCTATGCGTGAGACTTTCACGATGGATAAACTGGCAAGATTGTACATCAACGAGATAGTGGTATGCCACGGTGTGCCATTATCTATTATTTCTGATCGAGACAGCAGATTTACATCAAGGTTCTGGCAATCACTACAAAAATCTCTAGGGACACAGTTAAATCTGAGTACAGCTTACCACCCACAAACGGATGGTTAAAGCGAACGTCCTATTCAAACCCTAGAGGACATGTTAAGAACCTGCGTGTTGGATTTCAGTGGAAATTGGGATTCTCATTTGCCACTGATCGAGTTCTCCTACAATAATAGTTATCACAGCAGTATCGAATGTGCACCATTCGAGGCTCTTTATGGCCGGAAATGTCGACCACCGATCTGTTGGACTGAAGTTGGAGACAATCGAATAACTGGGCCAGAACTTATTCAGGAAACTATTGATAAGATTGCTCAGATTCAAAGAAGACTACAAGCTACAAGGAGCAGACAAAAGAGTTACGCCGACAAACGGCGCAAGCCGTTAGAATTCCAAGTGGGAGACCGAGTCATGTTAAAGGTATCCCCATGGAAGGGCGTTGTACGCTTTGGAACAAAGGGCAAATTGGCACAAGATACGTGGGACCGTTCGAAATCATCGAGCGTATTGGTCCTGTGGCGTATAGACTGAGATTACCTGATGAACTCAGTGGTGTGCATGACGTGTTTCACGTCTCAAACAACTGAGGCGAAGCCTTGCTGACGAGTCTCTCGTCATTCCAATCGAAGAAATTCAAGTTGATGAACAGTTGCACTTTATCGAGGAACCTTTGGAGATTATGGATCGCAAGGTTAAACAACTGAGGCGAAGCCGTATTCCCATTGTAAAGGTTCGATGGAACTCAAGACGCGGGCCTGAGTTTACATGGGAACGTGAAGATCACATGAAGTCAAAGTATCCCCAACTGTTTGAAGAGGAAGTTGTACCCGATAATAACTCTTAAATTTCGGGACGAAATTTCTCTAACAAGGGGAGACTGTAACATCAGTGCCGGAACCGTCATCGGAACAGTGATCTCTACATTATATGAACAGTAAAACAGGTACGAACCATATACATTTCAGTGTTGGGTTTTGTAGATGTTTGTCAAAGCCATATTAACCATTTAACATGTAAAACGCAGCGGAGTTTATATCAAAAACCATTTTATGTTTAGTTAGTTTATGCATCATATACATTTGATTAAAACAAAACCCATGAACAAGGATCTTTATATGGAAGAACATACTATCAAAACATTCAAGAACACCATTAATTACCTCTTAGAACACGTGAAGAATGAAGGTAAAGATGATGATTTGAATGCTTAGTCTTCAACCAAGAAAACCTCAAGCTTGTATACCCAAAGCCACCAACAACCACCCTTGAATGCTAGGATTCAACAACACAAACTTCAGCTTTTAAAACTTCTTTAAGTTGCTAAAATCTGCTCCTTTTTGCTGCTGTTTTGCTGAAAAAACAAGGGAGAAAAAGGGAGAGAGATGCTCTTGAACTTGAGAGATAAAAGTAAGTATGCATGGGGCTTGCTTGTATGTGTATATAAGCATCTTTTAAAACATTGGGAGGGGTTTATGGCAGCCCCCTTTTTGCTGAAAATTCTGCCCCAATGGAAGGGCTTGCTTGCCTTGATTTCCAACCCATTTGTTTTAAATTAATACCCAAAATAAAATTGTAACACTTACAAAATTATATTGTATTTACAACTAACTTTAACATGACACTAATTAAAACCAATTTAATTAATTTGTAATACATTACAAGTCATGTTACATTTTTATAAATGTTACTTAACCATTAAATAACAATTATAAAATTATCTCTCAAAATAAATAAACCCAAGTTATTTATTAATTTCTTAAGTGCATCTTATTTAGAAAACCATTTTTCTAAATGTTCTTAGTGTTGTTATTTATTTAACTGATCAAATCAATAAATAAATATTGCAGGTGTTTGTCTAGCTTGTTATTGGGTATGACCCGACTTGGATCATATCACACTAGCCACATCAATTTAATATGTATCTTGGGCAGACCGAATCCTACATTCAGAACGTTTCATATTCATATCATTTATCATTATCATAGTGTGTTATCATAGAACAAATTCAGAAACATTTAACAGAAACACAGTTCAGAACAATGGTTCTTGAGTCAGATAATTATTTGACAATACAGAACCATCATGTGATTATTTGTCTAGGATTTATTATGTATAAACGTATGCGAGACTTTAAAGAACAAAACACACGAATATTGTTACGTGAATGCTAAATTGACGGGTTATTCGTATAGGTGACGATCTGTACGAATATATCTGAAAGTTTAACGTTCTGAATGATATTCTATAATTAGAAAACAAGATTGAAAGGTATAGTTATCACCGTGTTCGTACGGGTGACGATTCGAACGAATACGCGCGACGACCGTACATTTCGATTTAAACAGTGAATTAATATTTTAAATTAAATAAATAGAAGATATTAGTTAATTTATTAGGAATCACAACTTAGAATAATTAAATGATTTCTATTTTTAAAAATCGTGTCGTTTCGTCGCGAAAACTACGCGGATCGGCATTTTTCGCGAAACCAAACGAGACCGAACGACCGGGTATTTTTCCCCACATTTAATGTGGACAATAAATGCCACAACCACCACCATTCACACTCTTCTCTCTCTCAAACTCGTTTTTCCCACTCTCTCTCTAGTTCTTCACAAGAAAACCACCTTCTTTCTAAGTTTTGGAAGCTCAAATCTCGTTGGATTCAAGTGTTCTAGGCGTCATTACGATCCTCTCATCGTGTAGATTTCAGAAGTACAAGCATTGTGAAATTTCATCCACGAAATCTATGGTAAATATCCATTTTTATTTTCGGTTTTTATAGGGTTTTCACAAGTCTCATGGTCTTTGCTATTATCATTGATATTAAGCACTTAAAATTCTTAGATAAAGATGCCATATGTGTTTAGGAACTGTTAGGGATGAATTGCAACAGGTTTGGATTCGAAATAAACGAAGAACTTGGAGTTTATTGCAGGTTCGTGAGTAATGGTGGTCGGCCGAACCTTTTGCCATAAAGCTCAAGTACAACGAACCTGTAAGCATGTCTGCAACGAACCTGTGATCATACCTGCACCGAACCTTCTGTCCACGAACCTGGAATCTTTGCAAACCATTATGTAGCCGAACCTTAGATGAGTTAAGCGAACCTTCTGGCCGAACCATGCAAGGCTACGAACCTTAGCATGGCGAACCCTAGGAGCTGAACCCTAAAGGTTCAGTGGTGTATTGGCTGAACCTTACATCCAGGTTAGCCGAACCTTGGGGACCAACCCTAAAAGGTTCGCTGCCCTAGATACCATACCGAACCTAAAAGTTGTTTAATTGGACTAATATGGATCTATGATCAACAAGACTATTGTTAACAATCTAAGTTAGTTAGTCATTAACCTAAGTTCTAACGAGGTATGAATTCAATACGTTGCATGCATGGATAGATATCGCATGTGTGTATGCATGGTTAAGGATAAAACCCTAAGTTGCATGCATGGGGGTACGGGGATCAATTGTGTATACATGTGTAGGTGCATGAACAATGATAAAGCCCTAATCATGCATGCATAGGTAAAACTAAATGTTAAACACATAAGATTGTTTAACAAATAAGGTAAAATGGTTATTAGTTCATAAGAATCAAGAACACAAGTTGGTAAATCAATTGGAAAAATCAAAGGTAATCAATTGGGCCAAAGTGGGCCCAATAGGGTTTAATTAAACCCAACATACATTAAGTAATGATGTTTTAACTAAAATGAAGGTGTTATAAATAATAAAAGTTAATAATTTCTAAAATCTTGTTTAATTGGAAGTGTTAATGATAAATGTCATTGGCTCCTTTTTAGTTATTAAGTTAATTGTAATGTTTTGGTTTAAAGATTTATTGTGATTTAAATTGTTGGGATTTGATTATAAAGAGACAATAAAATTGTCTGGATTTTAACAGAAAACAAAGGAGACTCTACCCAATTTTTGTAAAATTAATTAAAAGTGTTGTAACTAAACATGGGTTTGGGATCATAAAAGGGTAACTAAGGTAGATTAGATCTTAGATACATTTAGCACTAAGACACTTAGTTGCACACACAACAAGACCCAACCTTAGGCATAACGACTATTACGCGTACTTATTATATTCAAATTCTTATAAAATAACTCAGGAACTGAAGAAACCTAAGCTACAAACAAGAGCGCGCATTTTGTGTTAGATCAATTTCATAGCAGCACAGGTGAGTTCATTGCCCCTTTTCTAAACATTTTTGTTTTAAAACGCGGGGCTGAGAAGTAGGCGTAAACTGTTTATTTAAATGCTTTTATTTATTATATGTTTTACATATATGTGTGTTTGTTGATACTCCTAGACTCCTGTCTAGGTAATTATGAAACAGATCAATTAACCAAATTAATTAAAGTACTCTATTGAGTAATACTTTAAATTTAAATTCTAAATAAACCCTTAGTCCATCAAGTTCAATTTCAAGAATCTAAAATTCAAAGTGGAATCAAAGGAACTAAAACAAAAGATCATATTCAAAGGAAACCTAACTCAGTGTGGGATCTAAGAACAAAGAATCATAATTAGGAATCAATTATCATTGTGAATCATGAGAATTCTAAAGATCAAGATCAAGAGACTCAAGGAATCAGAAATCATAAATGTGTGTGAATCATGGTAATAATGAAATCATTATAATCTAATGAAATCATTAATATTCAAGTTAAGGTGGATGTCAGTTGTATAGGGAATCAAGATCACGTGTAACACACATATAAAGTCCCCTTCAGGTATAGAAGACTCTTGTAGTCAGGCTATACGGGCAATAACATGAACGATCAAATGAAATCAATATCAAAGTCAAATCAAGAGAATCAAGAGATCAAGAATCAAAGGATATCCTTAAAGTCCCTTTCAGATACAGAAGACCATTGGGTCAGGCTGTAACGGGCAAAACATTAAAATCCCGCTCAGTTCAGGTGTACTCCTTGTGAGTTATGCCTTACATGGGTCACGTGTGAGAGGTTACAACGTGGACAACCACCAACAACTAAGTCTAATTGATTGAGTCAAATAAGACCCAATCATCATGTCTTAGTTGTATTTAAATGTTTTATTTAATTATTTAATTAAATATTCAACATTTTATTTCTATCACTGACTTTTGGGAAATCATATATCTATGAGGAACTCAAGAGGATCAAAGGTAAATCAAGTTTTGGAAAACATAATTCAAATCAGAGGTTTGTAGGGTAAAAATGCTTAATTATCATTAACATCAGTGTCATATGCGTATTAGTATGTGGTGGGATGGCGTCTGGGCGGGCTTGTAGGCTCGACTCAGGGGTATGCCCTATATATAAGCATACCGATATGGATATTACATTGAAGTTAATGAGGTTAGGGTCTTTACCGAAAGGAACATTTTCAAATCATTTTTCAACTACTAAACTATATGAACTCACCAACCATGTGTTGACTTTATTTTTGCATGACTTCTCAGGTGACGAACAGGTCAACTGAAGAGTTGTTTCTTTTGGACTAGGTTACAAATAGAGGACCTAGCTTTTGGACCTGCATATTTTTGGACATCATACACCATTATTTTGTATATCTTGTACAAATACAAGATTGAAGATTTATGATGTTATAGTAGATTTACATTGTTAAATTATAAACTTAACTGATGTAATTTAACTTTGTAATTCTATTTTATTTTAGCAAGTTTCTCATTTATATATCATGTGCAATGTAAACAATCTGATCACTTCGATTATCACTCTCGATATCGCGCCCGGGAACCTTCCGCCCGTCGGGGAAATCCGATCCTAGCCCGCCGGCTCGGGGTGTGACAATTAAGAAGGTAAAGAAATAAATACCAACTCCTTGAAATAGTAGAATTATTTCCGAAGTCGTCTTTATCTCTGTTAAAATACTAGACGAGTTACATACCATAGTATCCTCAGATATGTTGTAGTTAGATGCTATATCTCGAAATATCCTTGAAAGTTAGTTCCTGCACACATTCAACAAACAAGAAAGATTGGGACTAGCCCAATATACTGGCGACTATGGCTGGTGAGACTGGCGACAAGGCCGAAAATACTGGTGACAAGGCCGAAAATACTGGCGACTATGGCCAGAATACTGGCGACAAGGCCGATTATACCGGCGACTAAGGCCGAAAATACAGGCGACAAGGCCGATAGATACTTGCGACTAAGGCCGGAATGCTAGCGACTAAGGCCGGGATACTGGCGACTAGGCCGGAATTCGGTGGATCCCTGGTTATAGTCTTTGAAAATGAAATTGTTAGCCACTCATGCGTGTACTGGTCCCAAAATCTCCAACTATACCGGGATATTACAGAGGATCCATAGTTATAATCTTTGATAATGAAATTGTCAGCCACTCATGCGTGTACTGGTCCCATTATCTCGGATTATAATAGGATATACGTGCACTAGTGGCGAGGGTATGAACCCTAAGTCTTCATGAGCGACAAAGGTTTCTTGAGTTTTGATTTCAGGTCAAAACTTTGCAGCTAGACATAAAGTCAGTGCGGGGTCTTCAACAAGTTTTGATTTCAGGTCAAAACTTGGGCTGAGACATTTAAGCCTCATATCTTCTCCAGCTATTCCTGCAAAAACATAAATATTTTTGCAAAGGTAGGCATTAGGGATCCCTAAGCCTCTCCAATGCTTGAGTTAGTATCAGGATATAAATGTAGGGATATTTAAAGAATATAAGCATATAATCATGCGGATAAAGATAACTGTCAAATAAAATAGATTTTAAGATGAATGGCATTCCGTGCCGTTGGGAGAGGTTCACCGTTCATAGTAACTAATCTATATGCCCCCTTTCCAGCTTCAGAGTCGATTTTATAAGGTCCTTCCCATTTTGGGGCAAGCTTACCATCTGTTGGGTTAGTAGTATTCTGGAATGCTTTTCTTAAAACTAAATCTCCTACTTGGAATCTTCTGATCCTTATATTTTTATTGTAAGATTTAGCTATCTTTTGCTGATATGCAGCCATTCTAATCTTCGCAATATCCCTGGATTTGTCAATAGTGTCTATATCCTGAGATAATATTTCGTTATTAGCTTCTATAGTCTGTAAACTTGTTCTTGCAGTAGGGATAATCATCTCAGTTGGGAGTACAGCTTCTGAACCAAACACTAATGAGAATGGGGTTTGACCAGTCGCATTTTTTGTAGTTGTTCTATCTGCCTATAGGACAAATGGAAGTTCTTCAGCCCATTTTCTTTTCTTATATCCCAACTTCTTTTTGAGATTGTTTATGATTATCTTATTGCTTGATTCTGCTTGACCATTAGCTTGAGGATGTACTGGTGTGAAAGTAATCATTTTTACCCCCCATGCTTCGCAAAAGCTGGTAGTTCTTTTGCCAATGAATTGGGATCAATTATCGCAGGTAATCTCAGCAGGTATCCCGAATCTGGTCAGGATATTTCTTTTTATGAAGGATATTACTTCCTTTTCTTTAACCTGTACAAAGGCTTCGGCTTCAATCCATTTTGAAAAGTAATCAGTCATAGCAAGCATGAATACTTTTCCTCCTGGTGCTTTTGGTAGTTTTCCTACTATATCCATTCCCATTTCATGAATGGCCATGATGAGACTATTGGATATAAAGGTTCAGCCGGTTGGTGAGGATATTGCTGTGTCTTTGACAAGCATCACATCTTTGGGAATAGGACATTGCGTCTTTCCTCATAGTAGGCCAGAAATATCCTGTTCTAAGGATTTTCGAAAGCAATGCTCTTCCCCTAGTGTGATTTCCACAATCTCCTTCATGGATATCTTTCATTACTTCTAAGGTCTCTGGTTTTTCCAGACATTTTAAGTATGGGCCTGCTACCGATTTCCAATACAGGATATCCCTAATAATTATGTATCTGGATATCCTAGTTTTAGAAGCTCTATGGTTTGTTTCTCCATCAGGTATATTTCCTGTTCGGAGATATTCTTTAATAGGTGTAGTCCAGGATGTGTCATGTGCATCAATAGTTTTTGGTTTAATGATTTGATTTGAACTTTCTATATCTATGGCTGGATTCAGGATGTGTAGGATAGGGATATTGATATCATCACAAATTTTTAGAAACGATGCGAGGTTTACTAATGCATCTGCTTCATCATTCTCTTCTCTAGGAACATGTGTGATATTAAAAGTGTAGAAATATCCCACTATTTCTTTAACTATCTTTGAAGTATTTTGCTAATTTATCCCCATTAACCATATAGGAACCGTTAAATTGGTTTGCTTGCTATTAGTAAGGAATCAACAAATACATGGATATTTCTTATGTTCATATCCCTAGCTAATTGGAGTCCCGCTATTAAAGCTTCGTATTCAGCTTCGTTATTAGTTGCTTGGAACTCACAACTGATCGATTGGGGTATTATGCCCCCCTGTGGTGATTTTAGTATTATCCTTAGACCTGTCCCTTTTACATTCGAGGCTCCATCAGTGTATAGAGTCCATTCACCGGTATCCTCATCTAGAAGTTTAACTTTTGAATCTGCTTTTGGTTGAATATCACTACTAAAATTTGCCACAAAGTCTGCTAGTGCTTGAGACTTAATTGCTGTTCTTGGTTCATATATTAAATCGTAAGTACTAAGTTTTACTGACCATTTGGCATTCTTCCTGATAACTCAGGTTTTCTTAACACCGATTTAATTGGGTAATTCGTTTTGATGTGTATTCTATGTGCCTCAAAATAGTGCCTAAGTTTTGTTGATGCCATAATCAAAGTTAAGATTAATTTTTCTAGGTGGGAATACCTAGTTTCGGCATTTAATAGGCTTTTACTTACATAGTATACTGGGTGTTGTGATCCTTGGTAATCTTTAACTAACACAGCACTTACAGTAGTTCGGGATATTGCTAAGTACAGTAATAGTGGTTCACCATCATCTGGTTTCATGAGTAATGGTGCTGAGGATAAGTCCTCTTTCAAGTCTTGTAGTGCTTTCTCGTGCTCTTCATCCCATTGAAACTTCTTGTTCTTTTTAAGGATATCATAGAATCCTTTGAATTTTTTAGAAGATGTTGAGATGAGCCTATTAAGAGAGGCTATTCTTCCTGTTAACCTTTGTACTTCTTTTACGTTTGTTGGGGATTTAAGGTTCAGGATAGCTTGCATTTGTTCTGGGCTGGCCTGTATTCCTCTTTTGGTGACCATATATCCCAAGAACTTTCCTGATCTTACTCCAAAATGACACTTAGAAGGC
The DNA here is from genome assembly GCA_009363875.1 of Mikania micrantha. Taxonomy (NCBI): domain Eukaryota; kingdom Viridiplantae; phylum Streptophyta; class Magnoliopsida; order Asterales; family Asteraceae; genus Mikania; species Mikania micrantha. The sequence goes on from CM018681.1 coordinate 63,256,730, forward strand.
TTAAGTTTCATATTGTATCGATCCAGGATATCAAACGATTCTTCGAGATCCCAAAGATGATCTTTGGTAATCTTAGATTTGACTACCATATCATCGATGTATACCTCCATTGTGTCCCCCAGCTTATCGTTAAACATCATGTTGACAAGCCTTTAGTATGTAGCTCCAGCATTCTTTAGCCCAAATGGCATTGCTGTGTAGCAATATATCCCTGTTGGAGTCATGAAAGCAGTATCTTCTTGATCCGAGGGTTCCATTTGAATTTGCTAGAATCCTGCTGATGCATCCATGAAAGTTAACATTTCATGACCTGCTGTTGCATCTACCATTGAGTCTATGTGTGGTAATGGAAAGGGTTCTTTAGGACAAGCTTTGTTTAGATCTGTGTAATCTACATAAACTCTCCACTTTACATTCTTCTTTTGAACCACAACTACATTAGCAAGCCACCTTGGAAATTTTACTTCTCTAATCATCTTGCTTTAAGAAGTTTTTCCACTTCTTCTTGGATGATTGCATTCCTTTCAGGAGCAAATTTTCTTCTTTTTTGGTGGATGGGTTTGTAGCTTCTATCTATTCCTAGCTTATGTGTGATTACATCTGAGGATATCCCCGTCATATCCTCATGCTTCCAAGCAAAGGTAGAAATTCTTGATTTCAAGAAAGAAATCAGTTTTTCCTCAATATCCTTGGGGATATCAGTTCCTATGAGGACTTTAGTCTCGGGATCCTCAGGGTTAAGTAGTATTTCTTTTACTTCTTTTTCCCAAGATACTTGATTATCCCCAAGTTTATTCTTTGATTGCTATGTTGAGGATTTTTTCTTCGTCGCCTTCATCGAGGACGAATAACACTCCTTGGCTTCTTGCTGGTCGCTATCGATCTTCACAACTCCCCAAGGTGTAGGTAGTTTGACGCATTGATGATATGTCGAGGGGACTGCCTTCATATCGTGTATCCTTGGTCTTCCTAATATGCTTGTAACAAGACAATGAATCTATAATACAAAAGCGTTGCATAGAATTTACCCCCTCGATATATACTGGTAATTTGATTTCTACAATGGTAGCTTTGGCTTCTCCACTGAATCCAACCAAAACCAAAGACTTGGTAGTTATTTCGGATTCAGGGATATTCATCCTCTTGAGTGTCTCTAACTGGATAATGTTCACTGAACTTCCTCCATCAATGAGTATCCTACGCACATAGTGGTTAGCAACATATAAAGTAATTACTAACCCATCGTGATGAGGATCTATGATGTTTTCTCGATCTTGCTCTTCGAAGGATATCACAATATCCTTAGTTATTGTCGAAGTTTTTGTGGGTCTTTCTCCATTCTCCATTTTAGCCTCTTTAGGATGTCTTCTGGCTGCATAATAAGAAGTACCACATATATCAGATCCACCAGAGATAAAATTTATTACCTTGGCATCCTTTGGTGGGGATGCAGCTCTTCTTGGGAATCCATCAGGATCCTGCTTCCTTTCTTTCTTTTTACCGAGAAGTTGGTTGAGATGGCCTTTGCTAAGTAAGTAGCTTATTTCTTTCCTCAAGGCAATGCAATCTTCAGTTACATGTCCGAAATCTTCATGGAATGCACACCATTTGGATTTATCTTTCATAGCAAATTTCTTATCCTTAGGAGGCCATCTGTCTTTTTCACCTAAATCCTGCATAGCGCACATTAGTTCAGGTATATCTACAGAAAAACAGTAATCAGTTATCCCGGGATAATCTTTATCGTCCTCGTCGTCATCTACAGAATTGATCTTGTGATTTCCAGACTTGTAGTATGGCTTAGGTTTGAATGATTTGTTGGTAGGTGAATCGAACTTCCTTTTGCCTTGGTCATTGGGAGGAGTTGTAGTAATTCTCTTCTGGATCTCTTTATCGTCTTCCAACCTTATGAACCTCAATGCTCGATTCTGGACCTCGTCCATGTTCCTGCAAGGATTCATAACCAAATCATCATAAAAAGGTGAGCTTTTCTGTAACCCCATTTTGCAAGCTTGAACAGCCGTAGTGATATCGAGATTAGGGATATCCAAGGATTCTCTGCCAAACTTGTTCACATAACTCCTTAGAGTCTCATCCGATCCCTGTGTTATCCTGTAGAGATCACTAGTTAATCTTTCAAATGTCCTGCTACATGAAAATTGATTATTAAATAAGTTAATCAAATGAGCAAAAGAAGAAATCGAGTAAGGAGGAACATTGAGTAGCCATTTCAAAGCTGCTCTTGTTAAAGTTGAGCCGAATCCTTTGCATAAGCAAGCTTCTTTTAGATGTGTGGAATAGGATTTGTCTACATTCTTTCCCGATATTGGGCTACATGATCTTCGGGATCCGTGGTCCCATCATACAACTTCATGGTGGGAGTTTGGAATCTTTTTGGGATTTCAGCATCACATATTGGAGGAGCGAATCTGGATATCCTGTGGGTGATTGTTGGTACTTCTGGATAGGCTTGACTATTCCTAGTACACTTGAGATCATATCCCGAAGTTTTTGGATTTCCTTGGCCACTTGAGGGGATATTCCTGTTTCCTGTGATGAACCAAGGTTAGTAGTGTCTGATGAATGATAATTATAAGTGTTACTAGTAAATGGTGTAGGGAGTGAAGTTCTAGGGATAAGGATATTATCCCGAGATATTCCCAGATCTTGGGATCCTGAGGAGGTTCCGATAGTGGTTTGCATAGGGATAAAGTCTCCAGAATGATTCCCGGATATCTCTGATGTCCCAAAATCAAGGATTCTCGGAGCTATTGGTGTAGTAACTTCAACTTGCTTGTCTTTCTCAGCCTTCAAGTTTTCCATTTCCCTGAGAAGTCTTTGACTCATTCATTGTTGATTGATGCTGCTGTATTTGTTGAAACATACTCAAGATATCATTGTTAGAAACAAGTATAGGAGCAGTAGTTGTCATCTTCGTTGATGGAACACTTTCCGCCACAAAGGTAGTCTTTTTTCCAGAATTGTCGGGCTTTTTGGTGAAAACAGGAATCTGCGAAGGCATATTAGTAGCAGCAGCAGAAATAGTAGGTAATGAAGAAGTTGATCTCGGTTGTGAAGCCATTTTTCGATATAATTCTTTTGAAAACGCCTTTAAACAAGGTTTTAATTATAAAAAACACAAGTTTGCCCCACGGTGGGCGTTAAATTGTTTCGGGTAAAAATTAACAAGATTAACTTTTAGCAAAACCGAATTACAAAAGTGGGGTATAGTGTTTTACAAGCAAATATATCGGGTATACTGAATATATGACCAGAATATCCCCGAATATCCCTGGGGATATTTGAATATATCAAACAGAAAAATAGCAATACACGCGAGATTTATACGAGGAAAGGCCCTTAATCCTTTAGGATTGCAGGCATAAAAACCTCGGGAGGTGACAATCGTCACTCTACCTAATTTATTATCAACAAACTGATGAAAATACAAGTGTTTGAGCTTGGATGATCGATACTAAGTGCTACAATTGCTTGAATCTGTGTGTGTTTGAGAGAAAATGATGAAAAGATGATGAAAAACGCGTCCCTAATCGATCACCAGCCGTTTCTTTATATACAACATTTTGCAACAGCTAAATTAACTAAATTCCCGAATATCCCGGCGAGAATCTCGGAATAATGGCCATGTGACAGCTACCACGTCCATTTACCATATTTAACCGTCCTATTTAAGTGAATCCCGAGTCTTTAGGTCCAATTTAGTCAAAATGACCGTTGGTGACTTGTTCTCCACTTGTTTCCATAATTTGGCATGTTCCCATGTTTCCTTTGACTGTATCCCGACTTTTAAGGTAAAATCAAGTCCACAATAAGTAACCTGCAAGATTATCTCAGGCTATACAAAAAAGAGATCGATTAGTAACATTAGTATTCAGGATATTTGAGGATATTTAAGAATCCCATATTCCGGATTATCCTCGGATATCCCGAATCTCAGAGCATAAAAATTGACCCACAACAGTAGGGCATTTGATGCATTCGAGAATGGAATGAGTGAAAGCTTTAATTCGCGCATTCGAGTCTCACGAAGGAAACCTATTATCAGTATGTTGGAAGAAATTAGAAGATTTGTGATGCGTAGAATGTTCTTAATGACAAAAGCTTCAAAAGGCTTAGAACATGAAGTATGTCCTAGAATCAGAAAAAAAATGAAAGATATTAAAAAGAAACAAAGGTACGGGTTTTTTTAAGGTTTTGTCAGTTTGTTATGAATTTTTATAAACTTTTTGGTTGATTGTGTAGGAATTATAATGTTATTCCTAGTGGTGATAACATATTTGAAGTAACAAGTGAAAGAAATGCGTATGTAGTGAAGATTCAGGAACAAAGTTGCACTTGTGGATCATGGCAATTGGCAGGTATACCATGTGCTCATACAGTAGCCGCTTTAGGGTTCATCAACAAAGACCCATAAATGTATGTCAGTAACTGGTTTCAAAAATATATGTTTGTGGAAGCATATAAACATTGTGTCAAACCGTTGAAGGGAAGTATGCATTGGCCTAAAACAGATGGTGTCAAACCTCTACCTCCAAAGGAAAGAAGAAAACCTGGTAGGCCAATAGTAAAAAGAAAAAAAAGACCATTCAGAGAAAGAGAAAAAGAACATAAAGATTAAAATTGGACGAAAAATGACATGCCAAAATTGTCTAGAAATTGGACACAATATCAAATCTTGCAAGAATGAGAAAAAGAATCCACAACCAAAAGAGCCAAGGCCAAAGGGTAGGCATAAAAAGGTTACTTCAATATATGCCACCCGTAATGAGAATCTTGATTAGTTTGGAAATTTATTTTGTTATTTGTTTGGAATTTTTTTAGTCGTAACATTTGAAAGAATTTTAATCTTTGTGGTAATGAGAATCTTGATGTTTTGATGTTTATTTTGATGTTTTGATGATGATGTTTAACCTTAGAAAACAACTAGTAGCGTAGGCAGTTTTTTTTTCAAAACAATGTGTGTCAATGTTTGACTTTTGCTAAATGTTGATAATATTAGATAATTTTTAATTTAATATTTGCTTTATAAAATGAAAATATCATCACTTAACATATTTAATAAATTAAATATAAAAAAATTAACATTAACCTGCTACTCAGGTCATTTTTATAGGATTAGAACACCATTATTAAGTTTGATGATCTAATTGAGACAAAAAAAAGTTTCAGTGACTTAATTGGGACAGTTGTAAAAGTTGGTTATATTTCTGTAAAGTTATCCCTTTTATAACAAAAACTTTGTGTAAAGGCGTTTCAAAAGAAATACAGTGAAAGATGGCCTCACAACCGAGATCAACATCTGCATTACCTACTGTTTCTGCTGCTACTACTAATGTACCCTCGCAGATTCCTGTCTTCACCAAGAAACCCGAGAATCCTGGAAAGAAGACTACCTTTGTGGCTGAAAGTGTTCCTTCGACAAGGATGACCACTATTGCCCCTGTACTTGTTTCTAACAATATATTTTGAGTATGTTTCAACAGGTACAACAACAAATGGTAGATCAACAACGGATGAATCAAAGACTTCTCAGAGAAATGGAAAGCTTAAAAGATGAGAAGAACAAACAAGTTGAAGTTAATACACTAATAGCTCCAAGGATCCTTGATTTTGGAACATCAGGAATGTCCGGGAATCATTCCGAAGATTTTATTCCTATGCAAGCCAGTATTGGACCTTTGTCCGGATCCCAAGATTTGGGGATATCTCGGGATAATTTCCTTGTCCCTAGAACATCACTTCCCACACCCTTTACTAGTAACACTTACAATTATTCTCTGATTGCTACTACTAACTTTGGTTCCTCACAAGAAACATGAATATCCCCTCAAGTGGCTAAGGAAATATAGAAACTTCGGGATATGATTTCAAGCGTTCCAGGAGTGGTCAAACCTATCCCGGAGGTGCCGGCAATCACTCACAGGATATCCAGATTTGCTCCACCAATATGTGATGCTGAGATCCCAAAGAGATTCCAAACTCCCACCATGAAGTTCTATGATGGGACCACGGATCCAGAAGAACACGTAGCACAATATAGGGAGATAATGGAGACCAACCCAATTCCTTCACATCTGAAGGAAGCTTGTTTGTGCAAAGGATTCAGATCAACATTAACAGGAGCAGCCTTAAAATGGCTACCCAATGTTCCTCCTTATTCGATTACTTCATTTGCTCATTTGATTAACTAGTTTAAAAATCAATTCTCATGCAGTAGAACATTAGAAAGACTAACCGATGATCTCTACAGGGTAACATAGGGATCGGAGGAATCTTTAAGGAGTTATGTCAACAATATCAATTTTGTGGATGATGATGAAAATGATGAAGACTATCCTAAGATATCTGATTATTGTTTTTCTGTAGATATCCCTGAACTAATGTGTGCCATGCAGGATTTATGGGAGAAAGCCAGATGGCCTCCTAAGGATAAGAAGTTTGTTGTGAAAGATAAGTCCAAGTGGTGCGCATTTCATGAAGACTTTGGAAATTTAACAGAAGACTGCATTGCTTTGAGAAAAGAGATAAGTAATCTACTCAGCAAAGGTCATCTCAAAGAACTGTTTGGCAAGAGAAAAGAAAGGAGACAGGATCCCGATAGATTCCCAAAAAGAGCCGCATCCCCACCGAAGGATGCCAAGGTGATAAAATTTATATCTGGTGGATCTGACGTATGTGGTACCTCTTATTCTATAGCCAGAAGACACGCTAAAGAGGCTAAGATAGAGAATGGATAGAGACCAGAAAAGACATCGACCTTAACCACAGAAACTGTGACATCCTTCGAAGAACAGGATCGGGAAAACATCATGGATCCTCATCACGATGGGTTAGTAATTACCTTATATGTACTAACCATTATGTCGCAGGATACTCATAGATGGAGGAAATTCGGTAAACATCATCCAATTGGAAACACTTAAAAGGATGAATATCCATGAATCCGAGATAACAACCAAGTCATTGGTGCTAGTTGGATTTAGCGGGGAAGCTAAAGCTACTGTTTGAGAAATTAAACTACCAATATATATCGAAGGGGTAAATTTTATGCAACGCTTTATATTATAGATTCTTTCTCTTGCTACAATATCGTATTAGGTAGACCATGGATACACAATATGAAGGCGGTTCCCTTGACATATCATCAGCGCGTCAAACTACTTGCACCTTGGGGAGTGGTTAAGATCAACAGTGATCAACACGAAGCTAAGGAGTGTTATTCATCTTCGATGAAGGCAACAACGAAGCCATCATCAACATAGCAATCAAAGAGCGACCTTGGGGATAATAAGGTATCCCAGGAAAAAGAAGTAAAATAAGTAAAAGAAGCACTACTTGATCCCAAGGATCCTGAAACCAAAGTTCTTATAGGAACTGATATCCCCAAGGATATTGAGGAACAATTGATTTCCTTCCTGAAATCAAGAATTTCTACCTTTTCTTGGAAGCATGAGGGTATGACAGGGGTATCCTTAGATGTAATCACACATAAGTTAGGAATAGATAGAAGCTTTAAACCTATGCACTAAAAAAGAAGGAAATTTGCCCCTGAAAGGTATACAATGATCCAAGAAGAAGTGGAAAAACTTCTCAAAGCCAAGATGATTAGGGAAGTAAAATTTCCAAGGTGGTTAGCTAACGTAGTTGTGGTTCAAAAGAAGAATCAAAGTGGAGAGTTTGTGTAGATTACACAGGCCTTAACAAAGCCTGCCCAAAGGACCCCTTTCTATTACCACACATATACTCAATGGTAGATGCAACAACATGCCATGAAATGCTAACTTTCATGGATGCATCAGCAGGATTCCAACAAATCCAAATGGAACCTTCGGACCAAGAAGACATTGCATTCATGACACTGACAAGAAAATATTGCTACACAGCAATATCATTTGGTCTAAAGAATGCTGGAGCCACTTATCAAAGGCTTGCCAACACGATGTTCAAAGATAAGCTGGGGGACACTATGGAGGTATATATTGATGATAAGGTAGTCAAATCAAAGGTTACCAAGGATCATCTTAAGTATCTTCAGGAATCATTCGATATCCTGGATCGATACAATATGAAACTTAACCCTTCTAAGTGTCATTTTGGAGTAAGGTCAGGAAAGTTTTTGGGATATATGGTCAGTAAGAGAGGAATAAAGGCCAGCCCAGAACAAACCCAAGCTATCCTGAACTTAAAATCCCCAACAAACATAAAAGAAGTACAAAGGTTAACAGGGAGGATAGCTGCACTTAACAAATTCATCTTTAGATCTTGCGAAAAATTTAAAGTATTCTACGATATCCTCAAAAAGAATAAGAAGTTTCAATGGGATGAGGAGCATAAGAAGGCACTTTAGGATTTGAAACAATACTTATCCTCCCCGTCATTGCTCATGAAACTAGAAAATGGTGAGCCACTATCACTATACTTAGCAGTATCCCAAACTACTGTAAGTGTTGTGTTAGTCAAGGATGACCAAGGATCACAACATCCCGTATACTATGTAATTAAAAGCCTATTAGATGCTGAGACCAGATATTCTCACCTCGAAAAGCTAATCCTAGCTTTGATCATGGCCTCAACAAAACTTAGGCATTACTTTGAGACACATAGGATACTTATTAAGACAAATTACCCTATTAAATCTGTGTTAAGGAAACCTGAGCTATCAGGAAGGATGGCTAAATGGTCAGTAAAGCTTAGCAATTATGATTTAATTTACTAACCAAGAACAAAAATTAAGTCTCAAGCATTAGCAGACTTTGTGGCAGATTTTAGCAGTGATATTCAACCAGAAGTAGATTCAGAAGTCAAACTTCTAGATGAGGATGCTCGTGAATGGACCTTATATACCGATGGAGCCTCAAATGTAAGAGGGACATGTTTAGGGATCATACTAAAATCACCACAGGGGGACATAATACCCTAATCGATCAGTTGTGAATTTCAAGCAACTAATAACGAAGCTGAATATGAAGCCTTGATAGCAGGATTTCAATTAGCTAGGGATATGAACATAAGAAATCTCCACGTATTTGTTGATTCCTTACTAATAGCAAACCAGTTTAATGGTTACTCTATGGTTAAAGGGGACAGATTGGCAAAATAGATAGAGATAGTTAAGAATATAGTGGGATATTTCTATACTTTTGATATCACACAAGTTCCTAGAGAAGAGAATGCTGAAGCAGATGCGTTAGCAAACCATGCATCATCTCTTAAGATCTCTGATGACATTAATATCCCTATCCTACATATCATGAATCCAGCAATAGATATAGAAGATTCGAATCAAATTCTTGAACCAAAGAATATTGATACACACGAATATCCTGGATTATCCCTATCAGGGATTATCTCCAAACAAGAAAAATACATGATAAATACACGAAATATCCTGGATTATCCTAGAGCTTTTAAAGCTAGAGTAACAATGAAGCATTATCTCAGGATATAGATACTATCGACAAAATTAGGGATATTGCAATGATTAGGATGGCCACCTATCAGCAAAAGATGGCTAAATCCTACAATAAGAACATAAGGATCAGAAGATTCCAAACTGGAGATTTGGTTTTAAGAAAAGCGTTCCAGAATACCACCAACCCGACGGATGGAAATCTTGCCCCAAAATGGGAAGGACCTTATAAAATCGAATCCGAAGCTGGAAAGGAGGCATACAAGATAACCACTATGGAAGGAGAACATCTTCCAAGAGCACGGAATGCCATTCATCTTAAAACCTACTTTATATGATTTTCATTACCACAAAACATTTTTTACTTTAAACTTACACGTTTATCTCTCAATATTCTTATATTTTTAAATATCCCTACATTTATATCATGATACATTCTCGAAATATCTAGACACTAACTTAAGCATAAGAGAGGCATTAGTATTCCTTATGCCCACCTTTGCAAAAAAATGTTAATGTTTTATAGGTATAGCTGGAGAAGATACGAGGCTATATGTCTCAGCCCAAGTTTTGACCTGAAATCAAAACTTGATCAAGACCCCGCAGAGTCTATATGTCAGGTTGCGAAGTTTTGACCTAAAATCAAAACTATGTAGAAGACCCACGCAGAGACTATATGACTGGTTGCAAAGTTTTGACCTGAAATCAAAACTCAAGGGACTTTTGTCTCTCAAACGAACTAGGGTTCATACACCCTCGCCAGTAGCGCACGTATATCCTATTATAATCCAAGATATTGGGACCAGTACACCCATGAGTGGCTGACAATTTCATTGTCGAGGGTTATAATCATGGATCCTCCGAAATACCCCGGTATAGTTGGAGATTTTGGGACCAGTACACGCATGAGTGGTTGACAATTTCATTTTCAAAGACTATTACCGGCCAGGGATCCTTTGAATTATAGCATTCATCTGCTATACAACCTTGCCTTATTGCCAATATCTTTCGGCCTTAGTTGCCAGTATTTTTCAGCCTTGTCGCAACTATCTTCGGCCTTAGTCACCAGTATTTCCGGCCTTGTCGCCAGTATCTTCGGCCTTAGTCGCCAGTCTAATCGGTCTTGTCGCCAGTATATTGGGCTTGTCCCAAGTTTTTTTGTTTCTTGAATGTGTGCAGGAACTGACTTTCAAGGATATTTCGGGATATATCATTTGCCTACAAAATACCTAAGGATATTGAGGTACGTAACTGATATATTGTTTTCACAGGGATAAGGAAAGCTTTGAAAATAAGTACACTATTTTGAGAAGTTGGTATTTATTTATGTTTAGCCTTTTTGATATTCTGCAAGAATCTTTATCTCTGATTAAGAATATTATTATAAATATTTTCAACTTAGAAATATCTTAACAAAATTAATACGCATATCAAGTATCTCTTAGGCATGCCAAAACAAATAATTAAAACTTTAATAATATTCTTAGTTTTCCTACGATCTTTCTAATTACGTCCTGATTATAAAATATCTATTAACAAAAACACTCTAAAGAACACTTTGAAAGAAATATTCATGAAACATAAAGCAATATGTCTATATCCCAATACTAATACAACAAAAGTAAAGATATTTTTAAATATCCTCAAAAATATCTTCTAGAATCAACATGTTAACGCAAGACATTCATAATCAAATACCAAAAGATTAACTATTATATATCTAAAGTCAGTATATCAGGCTTCGCCGTGAAAACACATGGTCTCTCCACCCCATATACTGAGATTGTTAGTCCAAATACTAAAGATATTTAGGTTTCGCCATGAAAACCATGTTCCCTCCACCTAAAATATCCTGAAATTATTTAAAAATTGTCTGCGCATACTCAGACTTTCACCACAAACATTGTTTAGAAACAAGAGATCACAAAAGAACCTCAAACAAGATGGGCTTAGACCTTGTCAACTCTATCCTCATCGCCCATCACCACCTACACCTACACCAGCACCCGTATCCTCGCCCTCCACCGCTTTGCTTGTCTCTACCACGCTAGTTGTCTTCGCCGCTGCGTCAGAAGCCTCTGCCACATCTCCAGTCAAGTTGGTCAAGATCTTGGCCCAGTCAGCAAGATCCTTTCCCCATAAGTCCGCTCCCTCTTGCCTGGACTTCTCTGCCATCTGGATTTTTGACTTGAGGATAGATATGGCGGTCGACTTTTTGTTGCCCTCGACAATATCCTTAACCTTCAGTTTGTGAGCAGGATCATTATTCTTGACCAGCTAACTTTTGAGCTTTCTTCTCGTAGTGACCAGCTTTGGCAAGAGCAATCTTCTTTTGATCTTCTAAATCCTCAATTTGTTTCTCAAAAGCTTCCTTATCACCAGCAATCTTAAGGATAGCCTGCAAAATAGGAATATATTAGGATATGGCCAAAATATAAAAAGTAAAAATATAAAAACAACCTTCTGAAGAAGATCAGCAGCAGGGAAATCAGGGATGTCATCCACGTTGATAGGATCCACGCCCTTACGCTTTTTGGAGGCCTTGGTTGAGCGGGTGTGCATGATCCTCTCTTTCGAAGCAACATGGTTGGTTTTCTCCTTCTTAATGGTTAGAAAACCACTAAAATCCTCAAGATCGAAAGCAGACTCTAAGAAATAGAAAATAAATAAGAATTATAGACTAAATCAACACCAACAAACCTAAGAGATGATACCTGGTGTCATTTGGGCTTGGGATTGTTGGGAAGACGTAGTCTGGGCTGGGGGTACAACGGGGATATCGACTCTCAATGATATTCCAAACTTTCGCTCCTTCTCTTCTACTTGCAACAGGGCTCGTACCTTCTGCTCAGTATCCTCACATTCTGCGACCAATGATTCAAACTTCGGTGCTGAAAACAAAAGACAGAAATAAATTAATCGTCAAAAATTTAACTACACTAAGAATAAATAAACCTAGAAATCCTACCCTTTAACAACCAATTGACGGGAAGAGACCTCCCCCTAGGGATAGAACTCCTTTTAACAAAGAAAAATTTATTCCTCCATTTTTCTTCATTCATAGTAATCCCATGAACTAGAATATGAGCATTACTTCTCCTTTGGAGTAGAAATCGGGAATAACCATGGGCACGAAGTTGATAGAAAAAAGAGATTTAAGGGACCCCAATCCGCAGACCATATTTTTGGTTTAGCATATGGAGAGTGACAAGTAAACGCCAACCCATTGGCATCAGTTCGGGATAACAAAGATGAGTGATGCGAAAAAACTCAGAAATTAGAGGAGGAAAAGGAAAGGATAAACCTAGAGAAAAGGGGTACTTCGGAAAAAAAATCCAAGAGGAGGAGCTATGATAAGCCTTGAGGGCATAATCGAAACGACGAAATATGGCTTCTTCAGGGAATGCCTGAGACAGTTGCATTGAGTCGATGTAGTCGTCATTGAAGATACGCACATTCTGCTCAGTATATGGCAGTATATTTTGGTCGGAGAAATCGTCGGAGTCGGATGAAGAGTTGGAATTCGACATTTTACCAAACTAAGAAGATGAAAAACAGAGGATAACAAGTAGAAAACTTACCGGAGAAGATGATCGAGAGATTTTTGTGATTTGAAAGGAAGAAACATGATCATTATATACGCATGAAAACTGACACTACAGTAACCGCTATCCTCATCACAACCGCCCGTTTAATCTTAAAACCGTCCAATTTAAAATTTTGAAATTTAAATTTTTACAACTGTGAGTCATTATCTGTAAAAAATTGGGGGCAATTGTTATGCGCTAAAAATTCTACCCGGGATATTTCAGGATCAGGGATATTTAGGAATATTTGGGGATATATTACTGACTAACTATTATCTCTGTTTATTCCTAATCTGGTTTGCGAGATTTCCGAAAATGACAGGTTGTTATCCAACTCAGCAAAAATCACGGAATTAGACTCCAAGTGACTTATTTTGGAACACGGCAACAAGGAGATATTGACGCCACTATTTTGAACAAGTCTCCACGTTTGGAAAGTGCCGAAATATGAGCAACGGTCTTTTAAACGTTGTTGTTAGCTTGTTTGTAAAATTGTTGTATATATACCGGGTCAATGGATCGATATAGAGGACAAGAAAAAAGACACTGATATTCACAGAAGCTCAATTGCATACTTAGCATCGATAATATTGTGCTCTTTCTTTCTATTGTAATCATTTTATTATTAATAAAACTAGGCAGAGTGAAAACTGTCACATCCTGTGGTTTTTATGTCGGCAATCCTAAGGGATTAAGGGCTTTTCCTCATATAAATCTCGTGTGTTTGTCTATTTTTCTGTTTTATATACTGAAATATCCCTAGGGATCCTCAGAGATATTCTGATCACAGATTTGATATACTTAAGGTATTTGATTGTAAAACACAATACCCCACTTTTCTAATTCGGTTTTGTTAAAATTAAGCTTGTTAATTTTTACCCGAAACAATTAGCGTGCTCTGTTTTCCAATCCTTTCACCCGGTTTTAAGACTCACAAATTACACTACCAAAATGTTGTTTATAAATATGTTTTGAGCTTTTAATGGTTGGAGGGACACTTTTTGATAGTTCTAACTAAGGGTGTTCAAAAAATCCGAAATCCGAACTATATCCGGAGCCCGAAAAAACCAATTTGAATTAAAGTTTCGGATATTCGGATAGATTCGGATAGCATATCCATTTCCGAATTCGGATCGGATCGGATATCAGATATACAAAATATCATTTATTCGGATCGAATATCCAAATTCAATCCGAATAACCCGAATAAACCCTGTTTTTCCGGGTTGTTCGGATTATTCGGATGAAAAAAAATAAGTTTTTTCGGGTTTTTCGGTTTGTTCGGATAGATTCAGATCAGATTGAAACTTTTCGAATTCGGATCTGGTCGGGTTTCGGATAAGGTATTAAAATTTTCAAATCTGAGCAACCCCGATCCGAATAACCTGTATAAACTGTTATCCGACCAGATGAATACCCTTAATTTCAACATTAAAACTAGAGAAAGCATTATAGGGACATTGAAGAAACCAAATCTAGTAATAAAACAAAGAGTAAACTAGTGAGATGTTTTTTGTGGCTTGTTAATATTTCACTCTTAGTCCTTAGATTTTATAAATTATCCATATAATACCAAACTTTAAATATTTGTAACAAATATGATCCTTATGTAAAGGTAATTTGGTCAATTATGTAAGAGTAATTTGATGATATAAGGACTATATGTGTTACAAATATTCAACGTTTGGGATCATATGAGTAATTTATAAAACATAGGAACCAAGAGTGAAAGATTAACAAATCACATAGACCATATTAGTAATTTACTTAAAGTTAAAAGAGAATAGGAGTAACCATTACTTTAATTGTGACATTTGAATATCTAGTAATTTTCTTATCTCATGTTTATAGACAACTTGTTATTTTTCGTGTGTGATATTTTGAATTTTTTTTTTTATACGTTCATACCTTATCTTGAGTAATTTCTTTAAATATCTGATGAGCTTAAACTACGAAACCAAATTGTTTCTTTGATGGTTCGCTTGAGTTCAATTTAAAATTTCATCGGTTTTGACTTTTGGTTATGATTTGCTCAAATAAAAAATCGTTACTAATGTTTTGGTGTACATATTAACTTAAAACCACGAAAATCAAACCATTGAAAACCCCTGTAGTTAACAGTTTTTTTACTAGTTTTATCTTGGAGCTTCCTCCGACAACAATATTTCATACCTGTTTCATATGATAATTCCTTTCAAAAATAAAAGATAAATCAAGTGTCACTCTTAGACAGGCTAGCAAGATATATCATATCGTGCCAATATCTCTATTTAATATATGTATTAAGGTGGTAAATGAACTGAACGAATTTGAATGGTCTCTTGTTTGTGTTTATTCATTTAACTATGTTAAAATCCTATGTATTACACGGGTTGAAAAAAATAATATGTTACATATACAGATCTATTGACAAAAAGTTATGTAATTAAAAAGCATGTGCATTGCAAAGTTTTACTAAACTCATGTTTACAATGATTGAATAAAATATGATATAATTTTTTAATGCATAAAGTCTTCAAAATCTGCTTAAAATATTTGATGTAATAATTATAAATTATGTTTTAATTTTAATTTTGTTTAACAATGTGTTAATATTTTTATATAATGTAATTCATAAATAATTTAATTAAATTATATTTATTCTCCTTTTAACACATTAAATTAACTTTAACTAAAATTTAAATTAATATATATATAACTTGGATTTTTAAAAATTACTTACTTTTTATATTTCAATATAATATATTTTTATCATTCAAATAATCCAATCATATTAAATGTTTAAAAATTTTTAAAAGCAATTATATAAAAAATTAGTAACATTATTGTTTTATTTACAAATATTTTAAGAAATATCATTTGAATTCGATTATATTTAAAGACTAAAGTTGTTAAAAAAATAAGTTCACTTAAAAACACCATAATTGACGATTAAAATGCGTATTAAAAATTCAGCTATTTTAGGAAAAAAATATAAGAAAATAAATTAGCAATCAATTAATTAAGATAGCTTATACAAATAAATTTAAACAGATTGATAAAAAAAAGTTTTAAATTATTTTATAAGTAGTATTCAGTTTAGAAGTTACAATTTTAGTTATCTTTTCTATAAACAAAAACTCTAAAAATATGTATGTAATAAAAAACAATTATTTATTAAAATATTAGTCTAAAAGTTGAATTTTATAAAAGTTTAAATAATATTAACTTATTACGGTTCTTTGGATTAAAACATGACATGGGTTGAAAACATGAATGTGTGCAAAATTCAAACATTTGATGTGTTATAGTTTAGTTTTCTAACATATGTTGTTTAAGAATGTTCTTGAATAACAGAAAGTGATAATGTCATTGATAAAATTATAATTTATCTAACAAAAAAGATGATTGTAGTAAAAATGATTGTTACATACACTTGTCTAATAGTATTTTACTCACCAGATATACAAGTAATATTATTTTAGTTTAGAAAAGTATAATATGTCGACGATATAGGTTCGGAACATTCAATATGAATATGACAGTGTTGTCCCTACATTTACTTGAAAGATTCACAAAGGTAATATTAGCAATGAAGAGAAAGTTGATGTAAAAATAATACTTGAAGGTTTGATCTATATATATTAAGCTACTTACGTTTTAGAAATGTAAAGAAACAATCAATTTAGTGTTAGTTGGAATTGATTTAGATGTAATTAAACAATTGGAAATTGAAAAGGATTTTTATACGTAATTTAATAAAATATCTCATAATTAATTATTAATTTTAATTATAGAAAGTTAGTAAAAGAAATAAAAAAGTTTAAAAAATTAAATAAAATAATCTGAAAAGAATCCTTTTTTTAGCTTTTCGTGTTAAATTTTCAGGGGGAAACAAAAATGGAGATGGCCTAGAATGATGCCATGTGTCCCCCAAACATTTTGATTTATTATATATAATAGATAATAGATATTTAACTTGTTCAATAAGGATTCACGAACGCTAACTAAAATTTATTTGCTCGTGTTCGTTCATCAAAGAATTGAACTTGTTCATGAATACAAATAAACATATATTATTTAAAAAAAATAAAACTCATATTCACAATCTCAAATATTAGACATAATTATCTTACATAAATGATAAATATAAAGTTAAACATTTTATATAATTAAATTAAAAATACAATTATCTTAAAACAAACAAAAGGTAAAAATAATAATTGTAATTGAAATTACCCTAAACTAATGTTTCAATAATCTAGGTTTCAAATTATTATTTTTTTAACAAGATACAAATTGTAAATGACTATATTTTAGTTCAAATGTTATGATAATAAAGTAAAAATTAAAATAATTAAGAATATAAAACACATTTAACAAATAAACGCAATAAATAAATATAGACAAACACATTACCAAACATTCACAAACTAAATAAATAAATACAAGCTCTATTCACACACATTCATTTAAATGAATAATCAGAATTTCTTGTTTATATTCATTCATTTACTAACTGAATAAATATAAACAAACTTCCCGACGAATGATTTACAAACTTTTTACTGTAAGTTCGGTTTATATACAACTTCTACGTCACACAGAATTTGGAAGAATGATTTTTTAATAGGGAGAAAATGTTTTATTTTAGTCGATCGGGATATTGTTTTATGCATGCAACTGGTTTCAAAACAATTTAAGACCTTCAATTAAAAGGTAAAATAATAACAATAACAATAACTGTGACACCCCTTATTTTCCAGGTCAGCAATTACCTTAAATAATAATTTAAGTTATTATTTCCTACGTAGCACTAGAATTGGTCAAATTTAGTGTGACATGTGGCACAGTAGCCCAAACACAAACAATTGAACGATAATTCGAGGAATTATCAGAAAACGCACACACGTATCTTGAATTAACGAACATTGGTGAAACAATCGAACAATTATGAAATTGAACAACAATTGAACAATGTGTGACTAAACAACGAACAATTTCATGACCAAAGTCGAGAAACGATAAGCGATAACGAAAAAACGATTCGAAACAACAAAAAGGAGCCATTGGGCCAATCCGTCGCGGTACGCCAAGGACCCTGTAACATCTGGGCCTGAATCGTTACCGGAACAGTAATCTGTACAGTAACTTGTACAGTAACTCAGGTACAAACTAGGAGAAATACTTAGAAACTATTAACATTCGATGCTAAACATAAACTATCACACTACGTTCTGAAATCTTGACTTAAACCTTATGCTTTAAACAGTCAGAAACACATCAGACAACAATGAACAAGTACACACATGCTTGATTTGATACTACTATGTATAAACGTATGTGAGGATAAATAGAATAAAACCATAACAGTTGTTGTTACAGAATGCTAAACCGACGAACTATTCGTATAGGTGACGATCTGTACGAATAAATCTGAATGTTTAACTATCTGAAATGATGACTGAACAGTAGAAAACAAAATCAGAAAGTGAAATGTACGATCGTGTTCGTACAGTTAGCGTTCTGTACGAAAACGCGCGAAAGTGACGTTTTTTGACGAAACGAAAACTAAGACGATTCGAACGATAATAAATTTAAGGAAATATAATATTTCCTGTTTTACAATTTTGAAACTCATCGTAAATAGAATTAAAAGAAACCATTTTAATTAAAATACGTAAATTACGCGAAAGAGTTAACGAAACGCGTGAGATAATAAATTACGACAAATAATTCAAGAAAATAATATTTAAAATATTTACTATAAATAACCACCTTCCAAATATTTAAAACAAAGTCTTTTATTTAAATTACAACCACGTGCGCGTAACAATCCGGAAACACGACGAAAATACGAACCGAGCAACCGAAATGAACCCGGATACCCTCGGGGTATTTAAACACTAAATGAAGCCATTTATTTCATTTTCCAACCAAACCCTCTCTCTCTCTAACTATCACCCGTCTACCCTCTCTCTAAGTTTCCATCTTCAAACATCAAGATCTTGACCATTTCTCAATGGAATCAAGCGTTCTTGATGTCCACGCGAAGCTCTCGTCACCCGCTACCCGGAAGTACAACAGATCTACGAAGTTACCCATCCATCTTTGAGGTACGAAGCTATGAAAATCTGAAAAACTAGGGTTTTCTTCCATTTGTTCGACCACCACCTTAAAACCGGCCCTAGCTCATAACTGTCGAACCCACAACCTTTCGAGGACTTGTTTACATGTAACTACAGCATAGGAATGGTCAAACCGAGGGTTAGAGGCTGCACGATGGTGATGAAAATGTTTAGGTTCGTGGGAAGCCATAGCCGGCCGAACCACACCCACTTTGGCCGAACCATTTTAACTCAACCGAACCTTTCATCAACACTTAACCCCTGCCGAACCCTCTTGCTGGCAACGAACCATCACCACCCATACAGGGTTGGCGAACCTTTCTCTCCACAGGCGAACCCCCACTAATCGCGAACCTGCATGCCACCTGGAAGAACCCTTTATCTTTGGCGAACCTTGCATGGCTGTGATCCTCCAGCCGAACCTCATAACCTCAGCCGAATCCACCAACTATTGGCGAACCCTTCCATGACCAACGAATTGATATGGGAGCCGAACCTAGTCCTCTTAGTCCTCAACCCACGAACCTACTGTTGTTAGCCGAACCCTCCACCGAACCCATAGGTTCGCTGGAGACATATCTTGGCCGAACCTAGCCACCTTTGACACAAGGGTTCGCTAGGGTGAAGAGTACCATCGATCGGTTTAAGTTTCAGTAGGTGGCCCATAGCACCATCTTCGGCCCAATCCAATTGTTTTAGCCCAAGCCATGATGACCTTGCGGCCCACACAAATTTGATTGGCCCACATCATTCATGCTCGACCCAAAACTATTTAGCTCATGATGGAAGCCTCTAGACCCAGGTCACCCTTTTGGCCCATGAATAATAATCGGCCCAAGTAGGACCTGACCCGATGGATGTTTCGGCCTATGCGCTCGTTGATGGTTCATAACTTTTGACCCAAGCCCATACATTTGATATATGTTCCATTTACATTCGGCCACTTGATTAAAAGCACGATCTAATAGATTCATAACACTTAAAACGTTAAGCTTTACAAGAATGATGTCATGGTTATTTATTAACTAGAAAACCATTTATTATGAGAGTAAGGATTTATAATCTTTAATTGAAAACTTAAGTTTTATAGTTATGAACTAGGGAAGTTCAAGACTATACCTCAGAATAAAGTTTTAACTGGTCAATGATAACATATGATAGAAAGTGCTAAACTATATTGGAATGGACAGAGTATTAATATAAGTTATATCTAGTAAACAGGGCCGAATGTAAACCGCGACTCACAAGTGATTAGCCAACTTTAGGGCTAACCCTAACACACATACACCCACGAATCCCTACAACATATGCTTATAAGCTACAAACACTATGAAATCAATACAGGATCGTGAAAGCCATTACAAGTACAACACAGAGCAACTTGCATTTTTGTGTAGGCTTAGTCAACCACTTCCACAACAAGGTGAGTTCATTTGTCCCTTTTCAAACTTATTTGTTTTACTTCGGGACTGAGAAGCATGTTAAACATTTTAATAAATTATTGAAATGTTATTTAATGCTTTTAAACATAACCATGATGCTTACAATAAGGCTTATGCTTGGAATCTAGTATACTTTGAGAAGCTATAAACTTGATACTTACCCTACAAACTAGAAGCTTAAACTATATGCTTGAGGCTTACGCTACAGACTTGAAGCTTAAACTAGATGCTTGATACTTATATACTCTATATTCAAAATAGATATTTAGGTCAATGCTACAAACTCTATACTTAGATTATATGCTAGAACTAAAGCTACAGATTCAATGCTAATGCTATTTTTACTATACTTGTTTGCTTAAAGCTTTTGAAACATTTTAATGCACAAGGAAATTAATGTTAAAACTAGAAATGCTTATGAAAACTATGTTTATGTAAACTCGGAACTTAAACTTGGAAAGGCCATATGTTCTAACTTACTATAAATACTTAATATACATGGAATGCTTGAAACACGCGAATACTTGATATACTTGGAATACTTGAAACACGTGAATACTTGATATGCTTGGAATACTTGAACACTTGAATGCTTGATACATTTGGAATGCTCAGACTATAGACTGAATGATCGCCGCGTGTTGACCTGCGTGTCAACCGCTACTAGTCATCAGTGAAACTATGTCAATGCGTTAAACTTGTATGCTTAAGCTATATGACATCGTAAGACAGACTGTTGGCCGCCGCGTCTTGACATTGGTCAAGCCCTACTAGTCATCAGTGCTCTTCGTTGTCAGAATCATGTAAGACAGACTCATTGGCCGTCGCGTCTTGACATTGGTGAAGCCCTACTAGTCATTCAGTGTTCTTCTTGATTCATCCATGGTTATGACAAGTGACTACAATGATTTGGGTTCTTCTAGTTGACTTTGTGTCAGCTTGAAGGTTCCTCTATCATAACACGTCACGAGTCATATTTAGGACCATTGTGGATGGATGGTGAATTCATTAGGGTGTTCAGCTGTCCATAATGGTGCCTCTCAAACTCAAGAATCATATGTCATGGAATCAAGGTAGTGGAATGAAATGCTTAATTATCATTAACAAGAATATGTTAAGCAGCCCAGTATGTGGTGGGACGGTGGCTGGGGCTTGTCCCCTACATATGCCCTATATATAAGCATACTCGGTTGGATAGCATAGGTGGTTGTTAGTGAGGTTAAGGTTGTCATTTTGGGGAAATCAAAGTAAACATTTTCAGGGTAATCAAATGCTAAGAATCATATGTCATGGAATCAAGGTAGTGGAATGAAATGCTTAATTATCATTAACAACAATATGTTAAGCAGCCCGGTATGTGGTGGGACGGTGGCTGGGGCTTGTCCCCTACATGTTCCCTATATATAAGCATACTCGGTTGGATAACATAGGTGGTTGTTAGTGAGGTTAAGGTTGTCATTCAGGGAATCAAGGTAAACAATTAAAGAGTAATCGAATTCAATGAATCGAATGTTACGGAATCAAAGATGTCGGATCAAACGCTTAATTATCATCAGGAACAATATATCATGTGGTTTGGTATGTGGTGGGACGGTGGCTGGGCGGACGGTAAGTTCGACCCTACATATGCCCTATGTATAAGCATACTGAAACAGATGGTATAGGTGGTTAATGGTGAGGTTAAGTTGTCATTCAAAGGATTTTTCAAACTATTTTTACATAAAATTACATGAAATGACCTACTATTGTGTTGACTTTATTTTCTTACATGCTTTCTCAGGTGATGCACAGGAATAGGCTCAGACTTCAGGACTGCATGCTAGGATACTCAGATAGAGGGCCTAGTAGACTTTTGGAAAGCACACATTTTGGTTGATTGATACGAATTACTTTTGACATCTTGTACAAATACAAGATAGAAACATTTGATTTTACGATAGGTTTACTTAGTTAAATTACTGAAACTTGCTATTGTAATTTAACTTTGTAATCCTAGTTAAATGTTTTATTGTGCTTTAATTATTCTTGACATTTATGCTATGTAAACAATCTGATCATCACGATTATCACTCGCGATATCGCGCTCCGAGAACCTTCCGCCCGACGGGGACTTCGATCCAACCCCGCCGGCTCGGGGTGTGACAGATTGGTATTAGAGCTCAAAGTTATAGAGAATAATATGTCACATACTTAAACGGTTTGGCCTAGACTATAACTTAGGGACCTTCATGTAGAGAACATAAAACTTAAGTTTGCATTGTGTCTTCTGCATTCGATCACTGCACTAACCAATATCTTTTGGTTATGATCAGAACGCCGCCTAGAAGACAACCGACCTCTCAAGCCTCAGCACCACACTCATCTACTCCTACACCAACAGATTCTCCACCGCCGCCTCCTCCTCCTCCACTAGACCCTCCTCCGAATCTGAATGCAACTCTAGTTCTAGATCCGGCTACTGTTGCCTTGGCAACGTTACTAAGTAGTCAGCTGACAAACCAGCTGAAGGATATCGTCCCAGAGATGATCAACAAAATTCAAGGCCACGGTAACAACTCCGGGCATACGACGGGGGAAGCTAGTGGAAACACCGGCACTACTACAAACTGTTCCTACAAATCATTTGTAGGTTGCAAACCGTCAAGCTTTAGCGCCGTCGATGGAGCCGTTGGACTGATCCAATGGATAGAGGAGATGGAGACTACATTGGACCTAAGCAGTTGTCCGGAACGACATAAGGTTCGTTATGCCGCTGGATATTTCAGTAAGTGTGCCCTAACTTGGTGGAAATCCCAGATAAATGCTCGAGGTAGGGATGAAGCACTAGCCATGCCTTGGGCGGAATTCAAAACCTTTCTGAGGAATGAATTCTATCCTAAGCACGAACTACAGAAGCTGGAAGTTGAACTCTCAAACCATGTGATGAAAGGAGCCAATCACATGCCATACACTACCCGCTATCATGAATTGGTAGCCTTGGTGCCTGAGATGGTGCCAACTCTGGAAAAGCGAATTGACCGATATGTAGGAGGATTGCCATCCTGCATTTAGGGCATTGTACTTGCTGCAAACCCTGCAACTTTAGAGTCCGCCATTTCCCTGTCCGCTAAACTTACCGATGTGATGGTGAAGTCAGGAGAATTGAAAGATGACTCGGGCAAGGCTAAAGAGGAACAACTGAAGAAGAAGCAAAAAGTCATTCAACACTACGCGATGCCCACACCACTCAATCAAGTTGCTGCAGTACCTACTAAAGCTACACGCAAACCTTACACTGGTGTACATCCTCAATGTGCACAATGTCAGTTTCATCATGCTGCCACCATGCCGTGTAGGCAGTGTACCAACTGTGGCCGAAAAGGCCATCTAGCTCAACACTTTCGAACTCCACTGGCACCGGCCTTTAACAATGCGGTCATGGCAATGCCACCACCGCAGAACCCTGGCAACTACAACAACAACAATCGGGGGTGCTACAATTGTGGAGAACTAGGTCATTTCTCCAGGGACTGTCCGAAGAGAGCGCAAGTAGGAGCTCAAGCGCCTCGTGGGAGATCATTTATGATTGGAGCCGCTGCAGCACGCCAAGACCAGGAGACGAGTACTGGTATGTAGTACCTCTTTACTCATAAGACTTTATTTCGTTTCGATACTAATAAGAGTAAGAAATTTATCCTATTCCTATTAGTATAACCACATAAGTATTCCATGGAACTTAGGAATTCTTTTATTGCGATAGAAACAATGAAAGAATCCTTGGCTAATGCACATGACATAAGTAGGAAAACCATAGCTAACACTAAGGTTGTGCAACAATTGATGCTCATAGCATCGGTTTGTTTCGAACAACAAAGTGTTAGAATTACGCAGTTAAGTAGCAAACCGTAGCAATAAGGAAACTATGAGCAGTAAGACTATCAAAACTCTGAGGCCATACATAAGCAATCCCAAACTAGACCCAAAGTTCCTTTGGGAAAGTAGGGAAGTCACACCAAACAAAGTTTTTCCACTTGTTATAAAGGAAGTTGTTACCGATAATAACTTTTAAATTTCGGGACGAAATTTCTTTAACAAGGGGAGACTGTAACATCTGTGCCGGAATCGTTACCGGAACAGTAATCTGTACAGTAACTCAGGTACAAACTAGGAGAAATACTTAGAAACTATTAACGTTCGATGCTAAACATAAACTATTACACTACGTTCTGAAATCCTGACTTAAACCTTATGGTTTAAACAGTCAGAAACACATCAGACAACAATGAACAAGTACACACATGCTTGATTTGATACTACTATGTATAAACATATGTGAGGATAAATAGAATAAAACCATAACAGTTGTTGTTACAGAATGCTAAACCGACGAACTATTCGTATAGGTGACGATCTGTACGAATAAATCTGAATGTTTAACTATCTGAAATGATGACTGAACAGTAGAAAACAAAATCAGAAAGTGAAATGTACGATCGTGTTCGTACAGTTAGCGCTCTGTACGAAAACGCGCGTAAGTGACGTTTTTTGACGAAACGAAAACTAAGACGATTCGAACGATAATAAATTTAAGGAAATATAATATTTCCTGTTTTACAATTTTGAAACTCATCGTAAATAGAATTAAAAGAAACCATTTTAATTAAAATACGTAAATTACGCGAAAGAGTTAACGAAACGCGTGAGATAATAAATTACGACAAATAATTCAAGAAAATAATATTTAAAATATTTACTATAAATAACCACCTTCCAAATATTTAAAACAAAGTCTTTTATTTAAATTACAACCACGCGCGCGTAACGATCCGGAAACACGACGAAAATACGAACCGAGCAACCGAAATGAACCCGGATACCCTCGGGGTATTTAAACACTAAATGAAGCCATTTATTTCATTCTCCAACCAAACCCTCTCTCTCTCTAACTATCACCCGTCTACCCTCTCTCTAAGTTTCCATCTTCAAACATCAAGATCTTGACCATTTCTCAATGGAATCAAGCGTTCTTGGTGTCCACGCGAAGCTCTCGTCACCCGCTACACAGAAGTACAACAGATCTACGAAGTTACCCATCCATCTTTGAGGTACGAAGCTATGAAAATCTGAAAAACTAGGGTTTTCTTCCATTTGTTCGACCACCACCTTAAAACCGGCCCTAGCTCATAACTGTCGAACCCACAACCTTTCGAGGACTTGTTTACATGTAACTACAGCATAGGAATGGTCAAACCGAGGGTTAGAGGCTGCACGATGGTGATGAAAATGTTCAGGTTCGTGGGAAGCCATAGCCGGCCGAACCCCACTGATCGCGAACCTGCATGCCACCTGGACGAACCCTTTATCTTTGGCGAACCTTGCATGGCTGTGATCCTCCAGCCGAACCTCATAACCTCAGCCGAATCCACCAACTATTGGCGAACCCTTCCATGACCAACGAATTGATATGGGAGCCGAACCTAGTCGTCTTAGTCCTCAACCCACGAACCTACTGTTGTTAGTCGAACCCTCCACCGAACCCATAGGTTCGCTGGAGACATATCTTGGCCGAACCTAGCCACCTTTGACACAAGGGTTCGCTAGGGTGAAGAGTACCATCGATCGGTTTAAGTTTCAGTAGGTGGCCCATAGCACCATCTTCGGCCCAATCCAATTGTTTTAGCCCAAGCCATGATGACCTTGCGGCCCACACAAATTTGATTGGCCCACATCATTCATGCTCGGCCCAAAACTATTTAGCTCATGATGGAAGCCTCTAGGCCCAGGTCACCCTTTTGGCCCATGAATAATAATCGGCCCAAGTAGGACCTGACCCGATGGATGTTTCGGCCTATGCGCTCGTTGATGGTTCATAACTTTTGACCCAAGCCCATACATTTGATATATGTTCCATTTACATTCGGCCACTTGATTAAAAGCACGATCTAATAGATTCATAACACTTAAAACGTTAAGCTTTACAAGAATGATGTCATGGTTATTTATTAACTAGAAAACCATTTATTATGAGAGTAAGGATTTATAATCTTTAATTGAAAACTTAAGTTTTATAGTTATGAACTAGGGAAGTTCAAGACTATACCTCAGAATAAAGTTTTAACTCGTCAATGATAACATATGATAGAAAGTGCTAAACTATATTGGAATGGACAGAGTATTAATATAAGTTATATCTAGTAAACAGGGCCGAATGTAAACCGCGACTCACAAGTGATTAGCCAACTTTAGGGCTAACCCTAACACACATACACCCACGAATCCCTACAACATATGCTTATAAGCTACAAACACTATGAAATCAATACAGGATCGTGAAAGCCATTACAAGTACAACACAGAGCGCGTGCATTTTTGTGTAGACTTAGTCAACCACTTCCACAACAAGGTGAGTTCATTTGTCCCTTTTCAAACTTATTTGTTTTACTTCGGGACTGAGAAGCATGTTAAACATTTTAATAAATTATTGAAATGTTATTTAATGCTTTTAAACATAACCATGATGCTTACAATAAGGCTTATGCTTGGAATCTAGTATACTTTGAGAAGCTATAAACTTGATACTTATGTTACAAACTAGAAGCTTAAACTATATGCTTGAGGCTTACGCTACAGACTTTAAGCTTAAACTAGATGCTTGATACTTATAAACTCTATGTTCAAAATAGATATTTAGGTCTATGCTACAAACTCTATGCTTAGATTATATGCTAGAATGAAAGCTACATATTCAATGCTAATGCTATTTTTACTACACTTGTTTGCTTAAAGCTTTTGAAACATTTTAATGCATAAGGAAATTAATGTTAAAACTAGAAATGCTTATGAAAACTATGTTTATGTAAACTCAGAACTTAAACTTGGAAAGGCCATATGTTCTAACTTACTATAAATACTTAATATACTTGGAATGCTTGAAACACGTGAATACTTGATATACTTGGAATACTTGAAACACGTGAATACTTGATATGCTTGGAATACTTGAACACTTGAATGCTTGATACATTTGGAATGCTCAGACTATAGACTGAATGATCGCTGCGTGTTGACCTACGTGTCAACCCCTACTAGTCATCAGTGAAACTATGTGAATGCGTTAAACTTGTATGCTTAAGCTATAGGACATCGTAAGACAGACTGTCGGCCGCCGCGTCTTGAGATTGGTCAAGCCCTACTAGTCATCAGTGCTCTTCGTTGTCAGAATCATGTAAGACACACTGATTGGCCGCCGCGTCTTGATATTGGTCAAGCCCTACTAGTCATTCAGTGTTCTTCTTGATTCATCCGTGGTTATGACAAGTGACTACAATGATTTGGGTTCTTCTAGTTGACTTTGTGTCAGCTTGAAGGTTCCTCTATCATAACACGTCACGAGTCATATTTAGGACCATTGTGGATGGATGCTGAATTCATTAGGGTGTTTAGCTGTCCATAATGGTGCCTCTCAAACTCAAGAATCATATGTCATGGAATCAAGGTAGTGGAATGAAATGCTTAATTATCATTAACAAGAATATGTTAAGCAACCCAGTATGTGGTGGGACGGTGGCTGGGGCTTGTCCCCTACATATGCCCTATATATAAGCATACTCGGTTGGATAGCATAGGTGGTTGTTAGTGAGGTTAAGGTTGTCATTTCGGGGAAATCAAAGTAAACATTTTCAGGGTAATCAAATGCTAAGAATCATATGTCATGGAATCAAGGTAGTGGAATGAAATGCTTAATTATCATTAACAACAATATGTTAAGCAGCCCGGTATGTGGTGGGACGGTGGCTGGGGCTTGTCCCCTACATATGCCCTATATATAAGCATACTCGGTTGGATAACATAGGTGGTTGTTAGTGAGGTTAAGGTTGTCATTCAGGGAATCAAGGTAAACAATTAAAGAGTAATCGAATTCAATGAATCGAATGTTACGGAATCAAAGATGTTGGATCAAACGCTTAATTATCATCAGGAACAATATATCATGTGGTTTGGTATGTGGTGGGACGGTAGCTAGGCGGACGGTAAGTTCGACCCTACATATGCCCTATATATAAGCATACTGAAACAGATGGTATAGGTGGTTAATGGTGAGGTTAAGTTGTCATTCAAAGGATTTTTCAAACTATTTTTACATAAAATTACATGAACTCACCAACCATTGTGTTGACTTTATTTTCTTACATGCTTTCTCAAGTGATACACATGAATAGACTCAGACTTCAGGACTGCATGCTAGGATACTCAGATAGAGGGCCTAGTAGACTTTTGGAAAGCACACATTTTGGTTGATTGATACGAATTACTTTTGACATCTTGTACAAATACAAGATAGAAACATTTGATTTTACGATAGGTTTACTTAGTTAAATTACTGAAACTTGCTATTGTAATTTAACTTTGTAATCCTAGTTAAATGTTTTATTGTGCTTTAATTATTCTTGACATTGATGCTATGTAAACAATCTGATCATCACGATTATCACTCGCGATATCGCGCTCCGAGAACCTTCCGCCCGACGGGGACTTCGATCCAACCCCGCCGGCTCGGGGTGTGACAGATTGGTATCAGAGCTCAAGGTTATAGAGAATAATAGGTCACATACTTAAACGTTTTGGCCTAGACTATAACTTAGGGACCTTCATGTAGAGAACATAAAACTTAAGTTTGCATTGTGTCTTTTGCATTCGATCACTGCACTAACCAATATCTTTTGGTTATGATCAGAACGCCGCCTAGAAGACAACCGACCTCTCAAGCCTCAGCACAACACTCATCTACTCCTACACCACCAGATTCACCACCGTCGCCTCCTCCTCCTCCACTAGACCCTCCTCCGAATCCGAATGCAACTCTAGTTTTGGATCCGGCTACTGTTGCCTTGGCAACGTTACTGAGTAGTCAGCTGACAAACCAGCTAAAGGATGTCATCCCAGAGATGATCAACAAAATTCAAGGTCACGGTAACAACTCCGAGCATACGACGGGGGAAGCTAGTGGAAACACCAGCACTACTACAGACTGTTCCTACAAATCATTTGTAGGTTGCAAACCGTCAAGCTTTAGCGGCGTCGAAGGAGCCGTTGGACTGATCCAATGGATAGAGGAGATGGAGACTACATTGGACCTAAGCAGTTGTCCAGAACGACATAAGGTTCGCTATGCCGCTGGATCTTTCAGTAAGCGTGCCCTAACTTGGTGGAACTCCCCGATAAATGCTCGAGGTAGGGATGAAGCACTAGCCATGCCTTGGGCAGAATTCAAAACCTTTCTGAGGAATGAATTTTGTCCTAAGCACGAACTACAGAGGCTGGAAGTTGAACTCTCAAACCATGTGATGAAAGGAGCCGATCACATGCCATACACTACCCGCTATCCTGAATTGGTAGCCTTGGTGCCTGAGATGGTGCCAACTTTGGAAAAGTGAATTGACCAGCTCGGGGTGTGACAGACCCCGACGAGATCCTTGGCGGTACGCGAAGGTGAGTGGCAGAATTTGAATTCTCCGGAATTCTTTGCGGTACGCTACGACTGATCATTTTCCACCTCGGTGGTACACGGCGTGTTTTGGGAGAGTACCCGACTATTTTAATCGAGGCGGTACGCCGAGACCCCCTGGGGGTACTCTTGGGGTACGCGAAGCTCTCAGAAACTTAGAACTTTATAAACACTCAACCCATTTCATTCTTACCACTCTTACTCGTTCACTCTCGAAACCACAGTACATTTCCGCCCAAAATAGCTCTTTTAAGCTCACATTCAATCCCCAGAAGGTAGCAAAATGCTAGCATTGATTCCTAGTGAAGTCTTGAAGCTTAGAAGGAGCTAATGAGGAGCATCCACCATCACCAAAGACTAGTAGCTGCTGGAGAACCACATCAGTAACTTCCAGGAGCTATTCTCATCAATCACTAGCCTCATTTTTACATCCAAGACCTCTTAAGGTAGTTTTGATACTCCTTTTGCACTAGAACATCAATAAAACTCACATGCAACCATGGATGCCCACATGCAACACCATCCATGGCAGAAACACGAAATTTCAGCTCAATAAACCTGTGTTTATGGGTTTGATTCACTGATTTGAAGCATGAGCATGATCTATTTGATGATATGAAGTCATTTGATGAATATTTATTGATATTGCTATAAAAGGAAACTTTGCATGAACAAAATAGTGATAGGTGATATGCTAGATATGCCATGCATGTTAAAATGATTGTTCATACATAAGGATGATGATATAAACATGATAGTTAGATTGATTTTGATTAAACTAGTGATTTTAGCATATGTTACTATATTTAGTAACTTTAATGGTATAAATTGATACTTGATCATGGATTTAACATGTTGAGTGATGATCAACGGTGATTTATGATTTTTGATGAGTTTATTGAAGTATTCGCTTAGTAGATGTAATAAAAATTGATGATATGTTCATTCGTTTCTATAAATGGAAACTTTTGTTATAAGATTTGAGCATGCATGTTGATTTTAGTTATGATAAAATTGATTGATGGTGTTAATGGTCTTACAAACACCTTTGAATGATTTTTGATGATTAAAATGAGTTTATTTACAAACTTACTATTATTAGTAAGTTTGCATTTTGGGATTTTTATAAACTAGAGTTATTAAACATGTTTGTGATGATTAAATGGTTTCAAATGTTGTATTGTGATGATATGAATGTATTTGCTTGATATTTGATGTTCAAACATGCTAATTGTAGCAACTTACTATAAATAGTAACTTTAATTGGAAATTTTGTAAAGTAGAGACATTTAGCATTATTAAAAGGTAAGATATGCTTGTAAATGGTACAATATGATGTTACGAAGGTGAAAGAATACTTGATTTGATTATAACATGTCAAATATATGAACTTTCTATATTTAGTAACTTTAAAATAAAAAGTATGTTAATGTGATGACTTGTAACAAGGGGCTTTGTGATAACATGATTACCTAGTATAAACGAGCATGCTAGAATTGTTAAAAGGGTGATTGTATGTAAACTTGACTAAAATAGAAACATGCCTAAAATGGAAACTTACTATAAATAGTAAGTTATCCGTTGATCGCAACTTGTGTGTTTACATGTAATACAGACACTTAACACATGATAAACAAACTCATAGAACCAAACGAATTACCAACGGGTCGTTGAGCCAAACACGAACGAACACGACAACTTAGAGTTGTTTGGACACAAACATGGTCTAATGAGACCAACACGAACGCGAACTAACGAAACCTATGTGATATAGGTGACAGCTAAAGGTCTAGTTTCGGCAGTGGTGAACTCATACACTCGGGACCATTGGTTTACAACTTAACATACCCAGTATATATCTCGTTAATTGTTTTACTTTACTTAAACATGTGAACTCACCAACTTTATGTTGACATGTTTTAGCATGTATTCTCTCAGGTAACTGAACGCACATACTAGGATGCACTTGGAATACAAAGGAAGAGTCCTGCATGCATCATTTCATATTTTGA